>JAVRKA010000128.1:0-600000 GCA_034508555.1 Venustoraphidia nigricollis | reverse complement strand
CGTTTGACTATGTTTACATTTTGTCTACTTCAACTCTGATGTCGAACAAGATTTCACTTAACCTTTAGTACAGTAGCCACATGTGAACAAAACCCAAGGTTACTAGAATACTAGAAGGTTGGGTCACGTCTGTGATTTGTTGAGTCGATTGCTTATGTCACTGATGCTCATGGATTGATTTTGCAATTATTGTTATCCCAACTGTTTGGAAAAGGACTCCATATGACGTCATAAGCCTATTTCCCCCGCCCTCTCGCGTCTCGCCATGTCACACCGTCAACAAAGCTGACGCCCAACCTTGATTGGATGTAAGAGGCTACATAAACATGGCCACGTCTGTAATTGGTTGAGTCGATTGATTACGTCATCGATGCCCATGGCTCGGTTTTTCAATTATCGTTTGGAAAAAGACTCCATCTGACGTCACAAGCCTACTTCCCCCGCCCTCTCTCGCGTCTCGCTTAATCACACATTCAACAATGCTAACGCCCAACCTTAGTTTCTAGTAACCTTAAACAAAACCGTCAACGTGGTGTTTTTCAATTGTCATCCATCATTCTGCAAGCATGACTGCGATCATATGATCAGTGGCGCCATTCTTTTATAACCAGAACAAAAGAAAATTGTTTACAACATAAATTTTAACTAGTATATACAAAAAGTGTCATTAAAGATTAATACGTAAAATGTTGGCAACCCTGATTTGTATAAAAACAGATGTAACCTATAAAACCGTTTAGTTTATATAAATGAATCATAAATATCTAGTGCCTGTTTTTCAAAAAATCTTCTTTTAGACATTAGATCACGTCTTTACTTAAAATCACCCACTTGACACAGGCAATATCAAATTTGGTTATTTTAAGCTAATTGCATTTAATTATATCATTATCGAATTAGTTTTATATTGATGGTTTTTGTTTCTAAAAAAACTTAATCTAACAGTGTTTATATTTTTGACAGCCAGTAGGGAGGAGTACAAAAATTAATTTAGGAATTAAATTTCTCAAATATATAAATTGTTTTTGATAGAACAAAATAAATACCGATTGGGATCGTTCTGCTCAAAATTATTTTAAGGATTTTATGTTAGAATCATAAGGTTCTGTCTCACTTCCTGTGTTTAGCAAACGAATGTTAAACACAATGCTTGCCGGAGACTGCAAATCCTTCTGACGTCATCAAGAGGAACCATCTTACATGAAGTTTTCATGGTAACACACATGCACTAGCGTCTATAATCTACAATTCTCTAACGTCCGGCTAATATTCAATAATAAATATGGGACATTTAAAATTGAATTAAAAGAAATATGCAGAACGATCCAATTGTTCACTGTCTCTTTTGGGTAAAAATATATTTTGTCGCAGCCATCTGGTATGGTTGACCATTTCATAAAATGTCAAAATACTCTAAGCCAAGGGTCGTCAGCATTTTTTAGTAGTTTCTGAAATATATAAATTCGGCAAGCATCGTTGAACTCCCAATGACTTCTTTAATAATCTCCACCTTCCACAAGTGGTTTCATTTTCTTTGGCAATAAATGTACAATTCTAAGAGAGCCACTAGCTGCTATTTTGATTGGAAAATTGATTTGATTGCTGATTAGTTTAGTTGAATTTTACGTCAGAAATTTTGTTGCTTTCGCATTTCTGAATTTATTGGTAAATTCGTATTAAAATTTGTATGAGTAGTATTATAAGAATACAGCTATGATCAACTTATTTTTCATCTCCACTTTTCTCGTATACGAAATGAGGACTGTGGGTATAGTAGAGATGGGAAAAACGGGTCTTTTTAGTGATCTGCATCTTTGCATCTGGATCCCGTATGTGAGCCGGCTCACTGAACCGGTTCAAAAAGAGCCGAGTTCTGAATATGTTACTGCAGTCTGCCACTGAGTTACCTAGTTCAGTCAATCATACCACGACCTGTATAGAATCAAGAATGCATCGCCCAACATGTGATGCATGAGTCACTTGAGCTGACAGATGCATCAAAGCAAGAAGTAATACGTAATTGTAAAATGTGCTTCTGTGTGTTAAGTGTTTCACTGAGTTATGCGGATCCGTTGATCCGTCGGCTCAAAAAAAAGTGAGTCGGCTCTTACGGGTCTTCTGTCGGAGTCGGCTCTTTGAACCGGTTCAGATCTGAGTTACCCAACTCTAGGGTATAGAAAATATTTAGTATATATGGAAGCACAGATGTCCTTAGTAGTCGATTCTCATCAATTCATCTAGTGTCTTATAAATGTCCTTATAGTCAAAATATAATTTAAGGTTTGATCATTTCACAAAAATTGTACAATTATGAAAATATTTACCAGTTGTTAGAATTTAGATTTGAATGTAGGGTTAAAATTCTCTCGTGGGCACCACGTTGTCGACCCCTGTTTTATACTATAGCCAAATACATCAGATGACTTGCAACATATTAATAATAAATACTAAAAAAACTTATTACATAACAATATAAAAAATTAATAAAAAAAGTCTTATATGGAAGATCAGGATTATATGAATCTCTATTAACGATCAGTCATTTTATTAATTAATATTTTATTGTTTTATTTAAAATGGTCCATCACTGCCAGCAAATTTAAATTTTAGTCTTTTAAATTTATCAAAATTATATCTAAAATCAACACAGACGAAAGTAATAAATAAACGACCTTACCACATTTGAAAGTATAACACAGACAAAAAAAATGTTTGTGATACGTCTTTAATATTACCACACGGAATTGGTGTTGTCTTTATCACTTCAGCATTTTTTTAACAGACTGGTAAAGCCGTTAACGAACAATGGGTTGAACCATTCCCACTGTCACTGAGCCCTTGCGAATCACAAGATAAAACCCAATCCCAAACCCGCTTCGACATCACTTTCTGGTCAATGGTTGTTTCTAAACCGTAACTGCTCAACAACCTCTTCAACCTTACTTTACTGGCATCATCATTTTTCGAGTCTCTATTATTCAAATAACTTTGCGGAGAATCAGTTCTTTTGATTTGTGGAGCAGTACTTGATCCACCAGCTCCAGCATTATTAGCTCCACCTCCTTGTCTTGGATCAATCCAAATATCATCTAAATATTTACATACTTCGGTAACTTGTGCTCGTTTATCAGGTTTGTGTTCAAATATCCTACGAAACATACGCAACAATCTCGCCGAAAATCGTTTGAACTGATGAGGAATTTTTGTTACTCTACGTTTTTGATATCTCCAAAATGACGAGTACGCAGCGTCTGCAATTGAATCAGCGCTTTGCCACGGCGGACATCCGGTCAAACAGACAAAAATTAAAATACCCAATTGCCAAGTATCGTTCGCCGCTCGGCAATGATACCTCTCGTTTGCTAGGACTTCGTACAATTCCGGCGGTACGAACGGTGGCCAAGAACATTTCGGTTTTTGTACCAGCAAACCTTCACGTCTCGTCGCGCCAAAGTCACACAGTTTAATTCTCGATAGATCTGCTTCAAATACGAGAACGTTTTCGAGTTTCAAATCGCGATGAACCAGCATTTTTGAGTGCATGAAGTCCAAAGCCGAAGCCAATTGTTTCGCTATGTCTTTGCAGGTTTTTTCCGGTAAGCCACCAGCATGAACGTGACCTGAAAGATCACCTAGTGGAGCGTATTCTTGAGCGTATATGAAGCAGTCGTCTGCTCGGAAACATACGGCATAGCTTGATAAGATGGCCGGATGTGGACTAAGATGGTAACTGTAGTGGTACTCGCGCTGAAAGTCCTTGACTGTAGTGAGTTCTGTGTGGACAGCTTTAAGGACAACCGTCGTGTCCGTTGAACGATGTTTAGCCAAAATAATTTTAGCGAAACAACCTTCGGCAAGGATTTTATCAACTTCATATTCGTCACTTAAAGTGACTGTTGGAAGAGCGACTTCTTGGATGCGATGGATGTTGCTGCTGCAGTGTTCACTGCTACGATGCGGTAAGCCTCCGCCTCCTGATGACGATCTGTCGGAATGAGAAGTTCCTGGTTGACTGCCGTTGCAGTCTTTATCCTTCTTCCTTCTGCCCGACAAACGCATGCTGATTGACCTGAAAATAAAATGATAAATTTAGTCTCCCTCTCTCTGTAAAAAATATTAGAAAAAAAACTTTTTAAAGACAAACTTTTATTGCAGTGTACTATAAGGGATAAAAGTAATTTTTAATAATTTAAGTTCATAATGATAAAAACGTAGCTCTTGACTTATCACAGAGTTTACAATCCAAGCTTTTATAATTTAGAACCTAAATTATTAAAAATTATTTTTATCCTTTTTAATTCACTGAAATAAAAGGTTGTTTTTTCCTAACATTATATTTTCAAATTTTTAATTACGCCTTAACCTATACATTTCTTATACTTAATGAAAAGATAATCCGCCATATTGGATTAATATTGACGCCCTGCTGTTTATTGTATTCTACTTGGTTTACCCTTTCAATTGATACCAATATCTAGAAGGTTGTAAAAAACAGGTAATCCGCCCTTTTGTTTTGGCCGCCATATTTGATTTAAAATAATAGCTTCCTAGGTACTCTGTTTGTCACACCCTTTCACTTGATACCGATATCGAGGAAATGCTAAAGAAATAGATGATCCACCATTTTGTGTCGGCCGCCATTTTGGATTTAAAATGAAATCGCTCTGCTCATTGTATTCAACTTTTCATAGTCTTTAATTTGATATCCATGTGGAGGAGGTTGTAAAGAAGAAGGTAATCCGCCATTTTGTGGTGGTGGCCACATTGGATCTAGCGTAACACTCAATATACTATATTATATTGTCTTCAAAATCAAAGGCGTGTGCAAAATTTTAGCATGATCGGATATCGAGAAGTGGTCGAAAAACCGATCATAAGATTTGTCCGTGACAGACAGACAGAAAAGCAAGATAAATAAATGCTTGTAAGAATAATAAAAATAATCAAAATCTTATAGTTGTTGATTAATCTTGAAACGAAAAGGTGTTTTGCAGACTCCCAATTAAATTAAATGTTTAGTGTTCCTTTTAACAGTTAAGCGCCGTTGATTTATGTAGGTAACGATTTGCTTTACACAACTAATTTCAAGTAAAGCCGTCTGGAAAAAATATTTCATGGTTATGACAACAAACATGGCTATAAAATCTGTGAACTATTTTTGGGGTTTTTATATTTAGACTCGTACTCGCAAGACATTTTGTTTGTTTATCCAGAAAGTATTGTTTCAGCAAAAAAAACTTAGCAGTATAACGACGCAGTGAAATGACGTTTTGAAAATATTGCCAAAAATCAAACTTTATGACTTTCAAGAAGGATCAAACATCGAAAGTAATATTTTTCAGTTACAACAATATATCCCAAATTTAATTTGCACTGATTCTTCACTCGGCACTTGATAGAACATGATTAATAATAGGTACCTAACAAATAAATAAAAACACTTGAAAATTCTATAAAAATTAATATTAAATAATTTCTGGACGGTCGTTTCGGACAATAAGTCCATCCTCAGGAATATAAAACATATACTCAGGATGGACTTATTGATCGAAACGCTGGACTTATTGTCGAGAAATAATTTAGTAATAATTTTTGTAGAATTTTCAAGTGTTTTTAGTGTATTTGCCAATGGCAACATACACTATTGGCGTCGGTCGGATGACGGGACCTAGGTATCGGACCAAAATTTCTCGACGTTTCATAACCTCCTAAACACTTTGGCACCATTTTTAAAAATGTTTATATATTATATGTGTGTACGGGCAATAAAAGAGTTAATTGATTTTAACGAAATTTAGCCCACGTGTTGAAATCCATCACCGCAAGAAGCTTATTTAAAATGAGCGTAATCGGGCTATTTTAAGGGTAGTTTTTAGGGGTTGAAAAATGTTTTTGGGCCTCACAATACCGAAAAAATTCTCAGTATCGTTTAAAAAAAAAACTCGTTAGTAGCAATTAAAAAGTGCCCCTAAAATTTTAATAAAATCGGCTCAACAGAACCGGACTTACAAATTTTTTGAAAACACTAATTTGCGGATAGTGACTTATTTATTGGAGGGCGTATTTAATTCGGTGTAGACGTTAGATTGATAATAATATTACAATTAAGAAAAAAAATGTTATTTTAAGGGGTGTATTAGGGGGTTAAATTTTTTACTTTGCCCAAAAACAAACTTAATTTCACATAATAAAAGTATAAAACCACACAGCCCTATACAAGCAAATGCACTATATTGTCGGCGGGGTTTTGGCACTGCGACCCGCGTTTTATTTGTTTGTTATTATATCCCAAATTAATATTTTTCAAAAATTTTCGAATTTGAGAGTCTGCACCTTGTGTCAACATATTTAATAGTCACCATATTGCCGATGAACCCCCACGCAAACAGAGGCTCTGTGAATAAAGATATTCTATTCTAAAGATATTCTATTCTATTCTATTCTATAAGATTAACGTGTGTATTTGTGTGTCATGTCTGTGGCATTGTAACTCCCAAACAGATGAACCGATTTTGATTTAGTGTTTTTTGTTTGAAAGGTGACTTATTCGAGAGTGTTCTTAGTTTTGATTCAAGCAAATCTGCAGTTCAGTCTTTTGAAAATCATCAGTTCTTTTCTATGTAGTAGATTGGTACCAGATGGCGACATTTGTTTTTTCTTGTAACGGATCCAATAACATGCGTATTGCTCGTCACATTATATTTTATATTTTATTTTATATTTTATCATAAAAAGTAAATTACTGGTCTCACTCCATCCCTGAACAAATTCATTATGCGATGACAATTACTATAGTTGCACAATTTCAATAAGATTACACATTTTTTTAAGAAATACAATTTCAAATAATGTTTTAATAAGTCAGTCTGATTTTTAATTTAATAGTGCAAAGTCGGTCTCGGCAAATTATCTCCATTTTATTTCAATTATTAATTCAAAAATTCCGTCGACCGATACGCACTTTAATAAATCAGTTTTACATTTTGCGAATTAAAATTTACATCAAGAGTGGATTGAGACCAATAATTAATAATAAAAAAAAAACATTTTAATTTAATTTCAATGTAATATTTAATTGTTAATAAATATTAATAAATATTCGAATCATTTAATGATAAATATCTTAAATAATAAAACCTGTACCCTGCTTCCGCTGCAAAAGGGATCAGGTTATATTCTGAATATTATTTTCTGTAATGAAATTGCCAACATTTTTAAACTCTGTTTTTAATGAAAACGTCAATTTTAACATAATAACTTAAAGAGAAAAATGATCTCCAAAATGGCGAATCAAAAATTAATTTTGGTACAGTATTAAGGGAGATATTTCATACCGACAAAAAACACCTTTGAGAAATAATATATACCGATTATGAGATTATTTTAAGCCAGACGTTGTGGCCTGTCTATGATTATATTTAAATAAATAATTTAAATGTGTTGTAAGAATGCGTCTGGTTTTGACAAAGGGTTGATAATGCGGTTAATGCAGAGATGCTAAAAATAAACTGGATAACAAATATGTTGTTCCCGACCCTCGATAACGGATGTGACAGATTAATCAATATTCGTTATTATGCTCTGAAAATGCTGGAACGACTGTTGATTCCCAGGAGCTTAAAAATCCTATACCAATATTTATAGAGTGGAAAATGTTAATTTATTTATGTTCCGTCGAATACTCTATTAGATTTTTTTTAATGTTTTATTATAGGTGAACTTGGTGTCGTAGCCTAGTTTGAAAATTCAAGTCAATTGGGCAACAGGACCATTCCAACTTCAAAAATATTGACATTTGATTTACTTATTATAATAAACTAGCGGCCCAGTCCGGCTTCGCCCGGGTGTAAATGTAATATATAGGATATAAAAGATGAGAATCATTATCATTAAATTCTCAACGTTTATTGAATTGTCGCGAATTAAATCACTTTTATTTGTGAATGTTCAAAAATCGAAAAAAAATCTTATTTCCTAAAAAGAAATTTAAAAAATTCTGTTGATCCGATCGCTACCAAACTTCAGAAGATCACCCGCTGGGCTAATCTAAAGATTGTCTGGAAATTTCATCAAAAATGGTCTACCCGTTTGGAGTCCATACATCGTCTTTTATCTATATAGATTATTAAAATGTAAAAAGTGGTTATTGTGACATAACGATAATAGTTGGACATATAGTATATATTTTGTAGTTATTAATATGTTCTTTAATATTGTAGAACATAAGTACTTTTGTTCTATCATCAATAATTTCCGCAGCGCATGCGACGAAACATGTTTTATGGCATTTTTTTACACCTTGGGTTACGTTACTAAAGTTTTAGTAAGGATCCCTAATATTTTCTAGCAATAAATATAGCCTGTGTTACTCAGGGTGAATGTAGTTTTCTAATGGTAAAAGAATTTTTTAAATCGGCACAGTAGTTTTTGAGTTTATTCATTACAAACATACAAAAATACAAATCTTTCCTCTTTATAATATTAGTGTAGACTAGCCAACCCGTACGAAATCTTTGCATCGTTAGTGGTCAGTTACGTAATATAATAGGGTGGACATAAATTTTATTCTATATTCTATTCAGAGACTTCAACACCACTACACGTCATATTACCGGCAGCTGTTAAAATAAACAGATTGCCACCAGATGGCGACATTTATTTTTTTCTGAATGTTTTCTGTAATGAAATTGTTAAAATTTTTGAACTGTGATTTTTTAATGAAAACATTAATTTTAAGATAATAACTTATTTTTCGTCATTAGAGAGAAAAATAATCTATTGTAATCAGTTTTATAGTAGGTAATCTCGGCTTGAAAAGTTTAGGTCTCAATTCTCTGTATTTCTATAGATACAGACTCCATGTTTGTATCTTTCCGAAAGGCTTTCAAATTATCAGCCATTCACAATGCTTCTCTTTTCTAAGTAATATTCAAAATAAAAAAACATTATACCTCCGAGTTTTTCCTAAAATCGATACCGATTCGGAAAATTCCATTATTGAAGTTTTCCCGTTCTCTCGCAACACGAAACAGCCGTTTTCCACCTACAACCATTGCGTTATTTTCAGTAGGCGTTTTAACATACGTGGTGACAGGTTTTTGTCACGTTATTCTTTTGTTTCTGTTAGTGTTTTGTTTGACGAATCTATTTATAGACCATAGATTAGCCTTTTATGCATTATTATTATTTTTAAACGTGCACGTTTTGTGGATATTTTTAAAGCTTCATTCCAATTATCAACAACAATTTTTTTTACAATAATCAAGTGGGTGTTTTTGAAATAACAGTTCTTCGTTTAATATTAGTACAAATGGAATCTTTGTGTCTTTAAATAAATCAGCAGGAATATATTTAAGATGAAAATATTTCAAATTGTCGCTTTTTTAAAATATATTTGTCCTTCATTTCTAGAATAATATAAACGAACGTGTGCATTAGTTAATGTTTTGGCAAATAATTTAATTGCGTTTAATTTATGCACTATAAACTTTGCACGTCAAAAGTCAATTTGAATTTCACAAAGAAAATTGCTTAATCGGCCATTTCCATAGAATTAGGGTTGTTTGTTTTTATTCTTCTGACATTAATTTTTTAATGTGTTAATAAAATTTAAAATTAATTTTATTGCATTTGCCTTTATGTTTTCAAGAATTAGTCAAATAATAAATTTATCAATAAGTATCCGTGTTTGACGACAGATGGCGTTAACGAGTGAAATTGACTTCACCATCGTGTACTGCAGACTTTTAAAGGACCTCGTGCTGAGTTGTAGATACATTCATAGGTTAGGTTTTTTTTTGACAGCCAGTTGTATCATTCGTGTTTTGTATTTGTGGTTGTCTTGTCACTTATCGCTTTCCTGCTATAAAGTACAGTCCAGTACACTATTATTGTTTCTTTGATTGTTAATTGATCAAGATGCCTAATACAGTTTTGCATAGACAAGCACGAAAATTAATTTTTTGGATGGCTTTATGCAACGAATTAGACCTTTAGATAAAAGAAAAATTATAAGTAATAATATAGCGCGAGTTTGTAGTTTTTCAACCGACTGTACCTGCGCAAGCCTCCATTTGCATCTAAATTCCGAGTCTTTTGGATCCATGGCACGTACTATACCAATAGACAGACAGATAAAAATACTAGAAACGCATCTCACGCCTAAGTATCGTGTGAAATACACGATAATTCCAAAAAGAAAACGAAATTTGAGACAGAGTTTTTATTTTTTAATTAGATAGAAGTATTAAAATGTATGCAATGATCATATTAAAAAACATTATGTATTTATTTTCAGACATCAAAAGTAATATTTCATAATTGTGTTTATGTTGTTTTAAGGTTTTAAATGAATTAATTGAATTTTGTTCCAGGAAACACAATTCAAAGTGACCTATTTTGTGTAAGCAAATTACTAAAACAAACTAAATAGTTCGAATTTTAAAGCAAATTGAATTGCTTTTGTAGGCTTTAACAATTTGAAAAGGGCTTTTATGTACTCGTATATACATTCGTTTTATGTACAGTAGTTTCCATTTTGTTAATAATATATTTTGTATACACCATTATTCAAATTGGTTAAACTATTTTACAAAAGTGGCAATGCCGTTGTTTATATTGCGTTTTCACGACTCCTCCATTACAGACCCCCAGCTCCCAGGTTTTAAGAACTGGTGAATGTGTCAACTGGAATTTAAAATTATTAAAAATAATAATAATAATTAACTAGCGGACCGATGCGAATGATCAATTACATAATATAATAGGTTGGAAATAAATTTTATTCTATTGTATTCACAGACTTCAGCGCCACTACGTTACTTTATATTACCGACAACTGTTAAAATAGATTGTCATCAAATGGCGACATTTGTTTTATTCTATTCCATTCTATTCTATTACATTCTATTCTATTCCATTCTGTTCCATTCTATTCCATTCTATTCTATTCTATTCCATTCCATTCTATTCCATTCTATTCCATTCTATTCTATTCCATTCTATTCCATTCTATTCTATTCTATTCCATTCCATTCTATTCCATTCCATTCTATTCCATTCTATTCCATTCTATTTTATTCTATTCAGAGACTTCGGCGCCCCTACATGATACCGACAACTGTTGAAATAAACAGATTGCTACCAGATGGTGACATTAGTTTTTTCTGAATGTTATTTTCTGTAATGAAATTGTAAAAATTTTTAAACTGTATTTTATTAATGAAAACATTAATTTTAAGATATTGATTTAGTTTTCGTCATTGGAGAGAAAAATAATCTTTAAAATGGCGTATCAAACATAAATTTTGATACAGTATTAATGGTGATATTTCATACCAACAAAAAATACGAACTATTTAAGTAAATAAATATGCTTTTTTACTTGAAATTCTATGAAAGAGTTAAAGATTGTCTGCACTAAAAAAAAAATAAAGTAAAAAAGTCGTGTTTACCAAGATATTAAAACTATCTACATGAAAAGTATTTTGAAAACAATCGACAGTATTGGATAGTTTCGTTATTAATTATAATCGATACAAATCGACATTTCTCCACCTTTATCCGACTCCCCAGTTTGAATGTATCCCCCTGACTCTTAAGTTGTGCTTCGCCAAAACATCTAATTACATTTTACCAAGAAATATATAATTATTTTGCTACACAGTAAAACAGAATGTAATCAAATTAGCATAAATCTATTTTAATGCTGGAAGCGAGCACATATTATTGCAAACTCAGTTTGACTGTTTGACCTATTTATTCTCAAAGCTTTCTGTCTCCGTCCAACTTGTCAAATATATATCTACGTACACTGTCTGAAATGTCAAAATGTCATTGCATTTTCTTGTTCTCCTAAAGTGTTTCAAACAAATCATATTTTTGGAAGATAAAATCACTTCCTTGTTTCAGTTTTATTGTTATTAAGAACAGACTAATTCAACGTGGCGACAAATCTGCGATTATTATATTCGACATTACAAAGTTTAATATAAGATATAAGTTTTAATTTCTACAAGTTGCAGAACGGCTATTTAATTGTTAAATATTCATTGTTACAATGCTAAATCAGAAAAAAATATTTTTATCCACCAACACCGTCGGGATTCAAACCGGGATCTTTCCACTTTCGCGGTGGAATAAAAGATTCGGGTTTGAATCCCGACGGTGTTGGTGGATAAAAATATTTTTTTCTGATTTAGCATTGTAACAATGAATGTTTAACAATTTACAAAGTTTGTTTTATGTTACTGTGTAACAGTTTTTGGATATTTTCTTTTTTAAAACGCTTTTATAAGCTTCACCTGTATGTTTGTTTGTTTGTATGTTTGTAAAGGAATCCTTGAACGTGAAATTCACCCACTTCAAAACGTCAAATTAAACTGAAACTTTCCACACTTATCAAGGACCGAAAACAATACAATAATTTAATATGTTTGTTCCATTATCCTGACGAAGGATTTCAGAAAAAAAAACTTGAAAAATTACAGCAAGCAAGCTAACACGTTGTAGAGTGACGTACGTTGCGTTGCCTACCCCATAGGTAAAACCAATTTTATAATCACATAGTTAAAATTAGAGTTTAAAAAACTAAAGCAACCAGCTTTTATGAACTAAAAAATGCAAAATAATTTGACGACAAAATTAGATTTATTGTAAAAAACGTCGAGTGCTTATCGTAATACATTTTTCATTTATCTACTAGTTAATTGCAAACGTAGAGCTATTATGAAAATTTAAGTAGATAGCACACCTCAATTTTTACAGTAATGCTAATTTTAGTGTTAAATTATTTTGCATTTTTTAGTTCATAAAAGCGTGTTGTTTTGTTTTTTTTAAACTCTAATTTTATTTTAGTTCATAATGACGACGGGGGGGAGGGGGCAATAAATTTGTATTATATATTGTATCAGCCGATCACGTTTGGAAACGGTTTGCCATGAAAACACGTGGAGTAGAACTGAGTCAATTTTTATCTCTGGTTTAAGAATCAAAGTTTCAAAGTTACGCCACTGATAAATTTAATAAACAAACAATTTTTAACCCAGAAAACTGGATCTTTAACAAAACTGTTTAAAATAATAATTACGATTGCCAAATTGTCATAAAATGATTTTTTAATGTCCTTACGGACGACTAATTAATTCAAAATAAACACATAAACTATTTTTAGATTTAATCTAGTTTCAAACATAAATAGTGCAAAAATATTGCGAACACAAACTTTTTAGAAGTCGGAACTGATGTAGAGTATAAATATTTTGTATATAAACATTTTTGACATTGTAAATATTAAGATATGCGAAGAAATCATACAACTGATTGACAAGTGACTACAAAAAACGGTTTTATTAGATAAAAATGTCAAAACAATTAATCGACGATTACTGCGTGTACTGAATTCTTTGAATTACATAGTTTATTTAAAAAAAAAGATATTACGCAATAATTTGTGTATATTTTGTACTTCAAAGACTCTTTATATCTTTTCAATTGGCTAGTCTAGTGGATCCACTTTTCGTTACAACAAAAACACGATCGAGTAATAAATTCTAGTTCTTAAGGTGTTTATTGAAACTCCATTTAACGAATTTGCTTTCTGCTTTTTGTACGAGTGACGCAGACAAAAGTTTGAGAGTTTGAGAATAGCTCCGAGCCTAGCAATGCAGTTTTATATTATGGTGTTTCCATGAGCTGCAAGCCCCCAGTGCCCTGATTCTAACCCGATAACTGGTCAGAGTATCTGGGTTTTGGTGCCCTTCGATTTTTTTAAATATTAAATTTAAGGAGTGGTAAGGAATTCTCTTCAGAATCAAAAATATTAACTTTTTTTCTTTGTTGTCCTTGGTAATTAATATAAAAATGATTTGTCGGGAAAAAGGACTTGAAAAAGTTCCAAGCGAGGAACGAAACGTCGCAATAAATAACAAAAAAACCCGGGTCGCAGTGCCAAAACCCTGCCGACAATATAGTGTATTTGCTATATACAGGCAGTGTGGCTTTATACATTTATTATGTGAAATTAAGCATGTTTTTTGGGCAAAATAAAAAATTTAACCCCTTAATACACCCCTTAAAATAACATTTTTTTTCTTAATTGTAATATTATTATCAATCTAACGTCTACACCGAATTAAATACACCCTTCAATAAATAAGTCACTATCTGCAAACTAGTGTTTTCATAAAATTTGTAAATCCGGTCAGGTCGGGCCGATTTTATTAAAATTTTGGGGACACTTTTTAATTACTACCAAAGGGTTAAATTTCAATTTTGAAACAATTCGGAGAATTTTTTCGGTATTTTGGGGCCCAAAAACATTTTTCAACCCCTAAAAACTACCCTTAAAATAGCCTGATTAGGCCCATTTTAAATAGGCTTCTTGCGGTGATGGATTTCAACACGTGGTCCAAATTTCGTTGAAATCAATTAGCTCTTTCGAAAGTTATTGCGCGTACACATATATATATATATATATATATATATATATATATATATATATAAATATATATATATATATATATATATATAAATATATATATATATATATATATATATATATATATATATATATATATATTTTGATGTTCTCTTGCGTAGACGGACTCCCACTTGTTGCAACACTGTCTAAAAAAAAGAGAAAAGAAAAGAAAGACAACAATTGAATCTGTGTTGTCGGCGTCGCAGGAGGATATCAGTTCTTAAGTTGCTGGGCCCGTTTAGTTTCTTTGATAGTTAATTTGATATCCGCCTATGGGCGTCCGATCAACACCGACCCTTAGGAAAGCAAGAAAGAAAACAATACAGTGTTTATTCCGTAATTATAATTAACAGTTTTATTAGACGTGCAGCGAGGTACAAAAACCAGTAGCGATTGTTCCGAACTTGGATGTGAGGCGTTCGTATCAATAATACTTTTGCGAAGAAGTAAATTGACCTCAAAGTACTGATTTAAATACAATCGCTTAAATAACAAAAATTATAATAAGGTGAGCTATTGTACTATTTAATAAATAACAGACAACCCAAACGCAACACACAATTACTTCAGTAAATTCAATTAAATATAAGATAAGCTATTTTACTTATTAATTACAGACAACTTAGATATTACAGACAGACAACAGGACAAATAAATAACATAATACAGACTTAACGGAACGGGACAAAATCGGATGCGTCTATACTTCACCAGGTACCGGAACAGAGAGAGTTGTTATTTTATTATTGTTTATTATTTTCACGAAACCGTCACCTAGCAAACACATTCATTACACAACAATGTCAGGCTTTATTGTTCGTTGCTAAGTGAGGCATTTTATCGTAGTAGCCACGGATATCAGAAAATGCAATACCGAATCACAGCTACCTATAACTGTTCAGATATAATTAAATTATTAACTATTTATTTAATTAACTATTAAGGTTATACTATATATTCTTGTGACATATGGGCATAATGTCACAATATATACATATATATAAACATTTTTAAAAATGGTGGCAAAGTGTTTAGGAGGTTATGAAACGTCGAGAAATTTTGGTCCGACTCCTAGGTCCCGCCATCCGACCGATGCCAATAGTGTATGTTGCCATATGGCAAATACACTAATAAGTGTTTACTTAAAACGTCCCTTTTCCCGACAAATCATTTTTACAAAAATATTAACGTTTTTACACAACTGCGGCTAAAAGGAGGATATATGATTTTAACCGGTATGTATTTAGGGGAAAGTCTGGCAATTTGGACTATTTTTTTTCAAATACGTTTTAAGTACATATTTTCTAAATTTTTACAGATGTCTATTGTATGAAATAAAAGAAGAATTATCAGGATTTGCATTTATTATATTTTGATCAACATAATTATTAAAGCCATGTCAGTATATTTGTATGGATGTTCCCGCATATCTTCTAAACTACCTATCATAATTTGACAAATGAGGTATCGTTAGAAGTGTCTTGATATCGTCTGCTGGTTATATAACCAGCAGACGATATCAAGACGCTTCTAACCGGGAAACAAGTATGATTACTAAAATTACGTAAAAATGGAATTTTCAAATTCTATATAAACCAACTTTTGCCCAAATATCATATTAAATAGCTTAAAGCCACAATTTATTATTCCATTAAATAGATTAAAATCACAATTTGTGTGACTAATTTTATTGCATTATTTAAATATATTATTAGTATGACTTCATAAACAAATTTTGTTTAAAAAATTGGGTTGTAGCCAGAAGAACGATTTTATGTACCTGTTTTATATTTAACCTAACATTTCGTTTTTGATGAAATCATCGCGTTAAGAAACGTCATAATTTGTAAAAAAATATATTAATAAATGTCTATTATTACTTTTAACCCTATAGTGACAGTTTCGAATTTGATTTACAGGAAATCCGATAGTATATTGTTTTAAGTTTCAATCGGCCATTTTATACAATTCGTTTTGTTGAACGCGTAATGTATAAAAAATAAAATGATTTTCAATACGACTGCTAAATAAACAGCTGTTGAAAAAACAATAGAATCAGGAATCATTGTTCATTTGTTTCATGTGAAGCACAAAATAATTTACAACACAAAGAGAAAATTATAATCAAATTAGGGTGAAATTAAAAAAATGAAATTAATATAAAAAAGTTTTATATGAACGACAGATATTTGTGAAATGTTGTGAAGCTTTTATTGTCAAGGTTACGAGTAAGAATATTTTTGCGACTCTTGTGTAAATATCTAAGTAATTATCGTTAAAGCACAACATAAAGAGAAAAAACTTTTTCGTTCACTTCAAACTTGAACCACATACCTACATTTTCATCTCAATATATATTTTGTCAGTCGGTTTTTCTATCTATGTTAAAGCAACGGTTTGAAATGTCAAAAGTATACAGTTATATCCCGCTTAAGGTAGTTGTCGTGGTTAAGGCACACCGTCAGAAAATTCTTAATTTTTGTATACTTATTAAGGACATGATCATACAATTACCCTGAAAATTTGAAGTCGATCGACCGTATATAATCCGAGATAAATTCAATTAAAAATTGAATAAATAACATTGATTGTATACGATCTCTGTAGTTCAGAACCAGTTTCTTATTTATAAAAAAAGAACTAACTGTCAGAAACTTTTCAAAAACTGACAGTCTTTCAATGCATTTGTTATGAGTTTAAAAAAAATAAGAAAAAATTTTTGACCGTCTAATTATTTATAAATAGCGGCTTAAAGTTCAACAATTTATAGAAAAATATACATGCATATGAATACTGTATGGGTTACGTTTCCACGGGTACAGTCTTGCGTACAAATTATGGATCACTTAGCTACAAGCTAGTATACGCGTATAATCTATAACTTTTTGACAATATTGTACCATGACAACTTCCTTAACACGGGAGATACGTTCCGATAAGTTCCTGCGGTATACGAAACAGCACTAAACGAGGTTATTTTAATAAGTAGATAAATAATAGGCATAAGGGAAACAGAACCGAGAATAAGAAAATTTGTTAGCTTTATTTTTAGTGTATTTGCCATAAGGCAACATACACTATTGGCGTCGGTCGGATGGCGGGACCTAGGGGTCGGACCAAAATTTCTCGACGTTTCATAACCTCCTAAACACTTTGCCACCATTTTTAAAAATGTTTATATATATATGTATATATATATATATATATATATATATTTATATACGTATATATATATATATATATATATATATATATGTGTACGCGCGATAACTTTCGAAAGAGTTAATTGATTTCAACGAAATTTAGGCCACGTGTTGAAATCCATCACCGCAAGAAGCCTATTTAAAATGGGCCTAATCGGGCCATTTTAAGGGTAGTTTTTAGGGGTTTTTGGGCCCCAAAATTCCGAAAAAATTCTCAGAATCGTTTCAAAATTGATATTTAACCTGTCAGTAGCAATTAAAAAGTGCCCCTAAAATTTTAATAAAATCGGCTCAACAGGACCGGACTTACAAATTTTTTGAAAACACTAATTTGCAGATAGTGACTTATTTATTGAAGGGTGTATTTAATTCGGTGTAGACGTTAGATTGATAATAATATTACAATTAAGAAAAAAATGTTATTTTAAGGGGTGTATTAAGGGGTTAAATTTTTTATTTTGCCCAAAAACAAACTTAATTTCACATAATAAAAGTATAAAACCACGCGGCCCTATACAAGCAAATACACTATATTGTCGGCAGGGTTTTGGCACTGCGACCCGGGTTTTTTTTAATTTTGTAACATTTATTGTTAAATTCTTTTTTATCACATTAATTATAGATTTATTTTTTGCTAATATAGATTTTTGTTCATAAAACATCTATGAAAATCAAATAAAAGTTCGAGTAAGGAGTTATGTTTGTGATGAGAAAGGTTCCTCATTTGACATATTTTGTTTTTTTGTGAAGAAGTCATCTAATGTTTGTCTTTTTCTGTTTCGTTCAACAAGGTGTTGTCGATAGCAAGATATTGCATCAATGACACTTAGTCTTGCCTTTGAACTTCTATCAACATTTGAATTATTTTGTATAAACTGATCCATAATTTACGTGGTAGTGGCTAATTTTTTTCGAATCCGCGTAATACTGAAACAGTGTTAAACGAAGCAGCGTTAAGGCTTTCGGAATGCTCTGAATTTAAGCCATACTACAAGGCTAAAAAATGCTGTTGCAAGGGTGCCGCTGTCAACTGATTACTCTAAATTTTTTAAACATTTTGAAGTTTTAAAAAACTTTTCCGAAAAAGGAAGAGTCACTTTAGGTTTGTGGTGGAACAATTTTGTGAAATAAGTCGGAATAAGGTCGTAGTGTGACATTGAAAACGTGTGTTTTTTTGGCACAATTAATACCAACTTTTTTCTAGTAAATCGTACATAAATTACAAAAGTAGTCGATTAGAGACCTAGATTTGTCCTTTATCTTCCTTATAGAGAAAGAATTTTTGCAAAATGTTGAGGAATAAGTCTACAATCAGCTATCAGCGAAGCCCTATTTTTGGCATAAATTCAGAGCGTTCCGACAGCCTTAAGCGGGGTCTTACTGTATATAATTTATTGACTCATTCGTCATTTAACAGTCGATTTATATCACTCAACACTTTAAAATTATCTGTTTGTAAACTAATTTCATTTTAACTTTTGGAAGGTCAGGAATATAAATGCTATCGTTTATTATACGACTCACAGCCTACTGCGCACTAGTCAAAACAGTAAAAGCAAACTGATGTTGCTTTGAAAAACATTTATTAATACTTTAAATTAATAAAATAGCCGTCGTCTAGTTGAAATCGGAAATATAATTTAATTACCTATTTCTCAAATAGTGTACAGTGTTCTTTCCAAAAATAATTTCTGGTTTTATAAAACGCAACAAGATTACATCTCAAAACTTCTTGGTTTTCGGGCTTGTAGGTCGTAGTCCATTGGTATTTTTACCTGACGTTTCGTCTATAACTGCGATAGACATTATCAAAGACGATGTGAGCAGCCTGGAAGGACCCTTCGCCCGCTACCACGTTGCTTTTGATCATGTTTACCGCAGTTGTAGAAGAAACGTCAGGTAGAAGGGCCAATGGACCACAGCCTACAAGCCCGGAAGCCAAGAATTTTTGGAAAAACACCAGTCATGATAAGATCTTTCTGTCTGTCTGCTTATAATTTAAAAGATGCTTAACCGATTTTCATGCAGTTTTCTTTTTCATGTAGATATATTATGTGACCAGATTTTAA
Source organism: Venustoraphidia nigricollis (assembly GCA_034508555.1). Taxonomy (NCBI): domain Eukaryota; kingdom Metazoa; phylum Arthropoda; class Insecta; order Raphidioptera; family Raphidiidae; genus Venustoraphidia; species Venustoraphidia nigricollis. The sequence continues at coordinate 580,249 of JAVRKA010000128.1, read as the reverse complement.
GCTATGCTTGATTTAAGTAAAAATGTTTCCGTAGGTCCCTAACAAAGTCTGTACATGTTTGTTTTTTTAAATCGGTTCAGTAATTCCAGGATAATATCCTTTAGACTAATTAAACTTTTGTAAAAAATTCCCTCTAGCCGTAATTCATTATCTGACCACCCAAAGAAAGTCTACCAAAAGAGAGTGCATAGGCTCCCTTACTTAAGGAGAACGACATGAAGACAAATGAAAGATTTGTGTTAAATTATAAACTCTCCAGTCACATTTTTACCCAGATATATTTGAATGGTAATCTGAGGCATTTTTTATACAATATCCAGCTGTATTAATGTGGGGTGTTGATTGATTGATTGATGCGCCCTTAAGGCTGTCGGAACTATCTGAATTTAAGCCACACTTCGAGGCTAAAAAATTCTGCTGCAAGGGTGCCGCTGTCAGTTGATTCCTCTAAATTTTGGAAATATTTTGAAGATTTAAAAAACTTTTCCGAAAAAGGAAGAGTCACTTTAGATTTGTTATGAAACAATTTTGTGAAATTAGTACGAATAAGATCGTAGTGTGACATTGAAAACGTGTGTTTTTTGGCACAATTAATGCCAACTTTTTTCTAGTAAATCGTACATAAATTACAAATGTAGTCCATTAGAGACCTATATTTGTTCTTTATCTTCCTTATAGAGAAATAATTTTTGCAAAATGTTGACGAATAATTCTACAATCAGCTATCACCCGAAGCCCTATTTTTGGCCTTAATTCAGAGCGTTCCGACAACCTTAAGCGAAGTGCCGGTAACATTACGGCGTATGAAGATTTGACCTTCAAACATGTAGTTGCCGAAATTTGGCACACAGTACACTAAAGGTAAAAAGTCAATTGCTCAGTCTTCAGTGAAATATCGTGTGAAAGAAAATAAAAAACACTCAAATAAAGAAATAAAAGAGCTTTGGTTGACTTGGCGATGTGTGAGAGTTAAAGAATGTGTCAACATTGATGTAGCCGCATTGTCTAGTCAAGCAGCAATGCCAGAGATTTTTGTGCCGCTTTATTCATACTTAGTGTTGCCAAACTTCTAGTTTCGACCAAACAATTAAAGAAGAATTGATTTTTCGTTTTTATTATTGTTTAAATATATTCTCATGTTTTTTTACTTAAAAAATTATCCTTAATTTTCTGTACCTTGTAGCAAACAGTTAAATTTCATACATTTTGAAAAAGTATGAAAATAAAGGCCCAATCGTAAGACGTATTATTTCGGAAATAATTTACTGCTTTTATTTCAAAAGTTGTCAAATTATCATTGGAAAAATCTTATAACAATACACAAACATTTTGAGATTTGGCAACACTGTTCTTAATTATTTAACGGCAAGGCTAAAAAACATAAACCTATTTTTTTAATGAGTTCTTGATGTCGTCTTCAATTTTTTTTAGTTATAGGTCAAATATGATAGAATTTAAAAAAATAATTGTTACAAGGCTTTTAAGATTTTAATCAATCAACAAAAATATTTAATTTACAAAAATATACTTGTAGAAATATGTAATCAAATACATAAATATTTTCATATCATAAAAATGTTGTTTACAAGCTATAAAAATCTCCTTTGAATTTATATTTATAGAATAACAATTTAGCTTAATTAGAGATCTAAACTGAAATTTTAAAATTATTTTTAATTTGAAATTGGTATACGCTGGCTAAACTTATACCTAACAGATACAGTAAGATTTCGCTTAACGCTGCTCCGCTTAACGGTGTTTCAGTATTACGCGGTTAAAAAAATAGCCACTATACCGATAATTATGTATCAAATTATACAAAATGATTCAAATGTTGATAGAAGTTCAAAGGCAAGACGATGTGTCATTGATGCAATATCTTGCTATCAACAACAGCTTGCTGAACGAAACAGAAAAAGGCAAACGACATTAGATGAATTCTTCACAAAAAAATAATATGTCAAATGAGGAACCTTCCTCATCACAAACATAACTTCTTACTCGAACTTTTATTTGATTTTCATAAATGTTCTACGAACTAAAATCGATATTAGCAATTAATAAATTTATAATTTATGTGATAAAAAGTATTTAACAATAAATATTACAAAATAAAACAATAAACTAACAAATTTTCTTATTCCCAGTTCTGTTTCACTTATGCCTATTATCTACGTATTAAGGCTGTCGGAACGCTCTGAATTTAAGTCAAAAATAGAGCTTCGGCCGTCAACTGATTGTAGACTTATTCGTCAACATTCTGCAAAAAATCTTTCTCTATAAGGAAGATAAAGGACTAATCTAGGTCTCTAATGGACTACTTTTGTAATTTATGTACGATTTACTAAAAAAAAGTTGGTATTAATTGTGCTAAAAAAACACACTACGACCTTATTCGTACTTATTTCACAAAACTGTTCCATCACAAACCTAAAGTGACCCTTCCTTTTTCGGAAAAGTTTTTTTAAATCTTCAAAATATTTCCAAAAGTTAGAGTAATCAATTGACAGCGGCATCCTTGCAATAACATTTTTTAGCCTCGTAGTTGGCACCAGCCAAAAATTGAAGCGTGCGGATGATTTGAGCGAGACAGAGCTAAAGAAAGTCGCACCCACAATATGTCTTTTGCCTACCTCGCCCCTTACCGCTGGATCTCAGCACAAGCAAAATTCAGAGCGTTCCGACAGCCTTAAGATGACCTCGATAAGCGCTGTTTCGTACAGCGCAGGAACTTATCGAAACGTTCTCCCGCGTTAAGCGGTATCTTACTGTAATACAAAGGAATTGCTGGTTTTGATTATTGCGCTGTCAAACTAAAATCTACCCGTATTTCATTAAAGTAAGTGTTTTTAAAATAATCTACTACCTACGGTTACATATAGCCGTAAATTAATTTCAAATTTGTGTCTTAACTTTTTCCGTTTGAATTTTCAACATCCTGCTGTATAACATTAGTATATTAAATTTTCTGTCTACATTTAACTTCAATTTATATTTACGCAGAAAATTTAATTTATGAAATGTCAGAGTGTAAGCCAGAGCGAAACGTCGCTGCAATCGAATTTCCGCAAATAGTACAGTGGCGGTACTTAAAAAAGTTATTCTTATCTAAATCAATTTGGGTAGAGCCCCGGTTTCCTTATGTAGCCTAGGATAGAGATGGGAAAAACGGGTCTTTTTAGTGATCTGCATCTTTGCATCTGGATCCCGTATGTGAGCCGGCTCACTGAACCAGTTCAAAGAGGGCCGAGTTCTGAATATGTTACTGCAGTCTGCCACTGAGTTACCTAGTTCAGTCAATCATATCACGACCTGTATAGAATCAAGAATGCATAGCCAAACATGTGATGCATGAGTCGTTTGAGCTAACAGATGCATCAAAGCAAGAACTGATACGTAAGTGTTAAATGTGCTTCTGTGTGTTAAGTGTTTCACTGAGTTATGCGGATCCGTTGATCCGTCGGCTCAAAAAAAAGTGAGTCGGCTCTCACGGATCTTCTGTCGGAGTCGGCTCTTTGAACCGGTTCAGATCTGAGTTACCCAACTCTAGCCCAGGAGCTATTAAGCATTTTTGGGTAGGTTTGTGAGGCATTGTGAAAATTTGGACAATAACTCTTTAGCAATATCCGAATACAAAAACACAGACCTGGCTGAATGGTAGCGGGTCTTAGCCGACTTAACCGATTTATCAAACATAATTGTCCCACCAAAACGACCTGTCTTTTTGAATATATCTATTTATAGTTACCAGTGTTATTCTGCTTAAATTTCAACGTACCTCAAATATATTTTTAAGTTTTAAAAAATATAACACCTGGCTAAGTCTTAGATTCGATTAAAAAATCAGGCTTTTTTATTTTTCAACTCCTTAAATTTTAAATACTAAATTTCAAGGTATTAAAATTTCAAAATTTTTTATTGCACATAAATTTTAAAACCGGTTAAGCCGCGCTACCCTTCAGCCAGGTCTGTGTTTTTGTATTCGGATATTACTAAAGAGTTATTGTACAAATTTTCACAGTGTCTCAAATATCTACCCAAAAATGCTCAATAGCTCTCCTACTAATACAACGGTGCCGTAACATAGCGGCCGTAATATGCTGGTGAATGCCGTCACTAAAACAGCGTGCACCAGAGTGAGTCTAATTCGTTTTCAAATCATTGTAAAAATTACCTAACTAGCGAGCCCGTTAGATAATATAATAGGTGGATATAAATTTTATTTTATTCTATTCAGAGACTTCAGCGCCCCAACACGTCATATTACCGACAATTACTGTTAAAATAAGCAGATTGCCACCAGATGGCGACATTTGTTTTTTTTAATGTTATTTTCTGTATTGAAATTGTTAAAATTTTTAAACCATATTTTTTTAATGAAAACATTAATTTTAATATTAACTTATTTTACGTCATTAGAGAGAAATATAATCTCCCAAATGGCGTACCAAACATTAATTTTTTATACAGTATTAAGGGAAATATTTCATACCGACCAAAAAAAAACACCTTTGAGAAATAATATATACCGATTTTCTATGTCCTTTTTTTAGATTATTGGAGACGTTAATGTATAAAATCTGATCTCAAAAATAAAATGGTTTTCGAATGTAACCAGAAAAAGCCAGTCAAAATCATTAGTCGCACCCGCCGGTGCCAACTCAATTCTTTGTGATGTATAATGCAGCTATTTGGGAGCTCTTTAGACGTTGCGTTGGCTTTATTGATTGCTTACATCTTACAACCACAACAAATACAATATCAACTGGTTAGATTCGCGTGTAAACATTCATACTACTATGCGCCGGGCTATCGTAAAATGTTTTATTTATTTCTTCGCAAAAGAAAAGCATTTTTCTTAATAATGCTAAGAAGAGTAAACACCGACATTCTCTTATTTACACGTCTTGTGTAATGGACATAATGCTTGATACAATTGTCCGTAATTAAAACAACACGCTTTTATGAACCAAAAAATGCTAAATAATTCGACAACAAAATTAGCTTTACTGTAAAAAGCGTGTAGTCTATCTACTTAAATTTTCATAATAGCTCTACGTTTACAATTAGCTAGTAATAAAAAATGTATTACCGATATTAAGCACTCAAGGTATTTTACAGTAAAGCTAATTTTGTTGTTAAATTATTTTGCATATTTTAGTTAATAAAAGCGTGTTGTTTTAGTTTTTTTAAAATTTAATTTTAATTATAAGACCAAAAACAAGATTGCATTTGACAATGGGGTAAGCAACGCAACATACGTCACTGTACAGCGTGTTAGCTTGCTTGCTGTAATTTTTCAAATTTTTTATCTTGAAGGCCCTGATCGGGATAATGGAACAAACTTATTAAATTATTGTATTGTCATCGGTCCTTGATAAGAGTGCAAAGTTTCAGTTTAATCTGACGTTTTGAAGTGGGTGAATTTCACGTTCAAAGATTCCTTTACAAACAAACAAACATACAGCGTGTTAAAAACACGTCCTTTTTTGGAGAGAAAGAGAGAGAGATTTGTAGATTATAGACGCTCAATATCTGAGGTCATCAGCAACACTGCACGTCTGATATAAGGACGTGTATAAAAAAAATATAATGTCACCCAGTTTGAGCGCTAGTGCAGAGACATTTAATTTTTAATAAGATTTTTTTATATGGTAAGAAATTAAATGTCACCCAGTTCGAATCTTGGCAGAGACATTGAATTTTTAAAAAATATTTTTTCTGTGAGTCCTCCTAAGTAATGATAATATAGATTGTTTTGACGTTTTAATACTAGAATTAGAGAATGATTATTCTGTGTCTAACAAAAAAGGGGATATTTTGGTTGTATTATTTCATTTTTTAAGCCATGACAAAATCATATTTAACAGTTTCAATTCTCAACGTAATCATAAGAAATATTTTTTTTAATCAGCGCAGTCAAAAGTTTAGTATGAAAAATTTTCAATAGTATTTAATAATAATAATTATTTTGTTCACATAGTAAACAAATCAAAATATACAATTTTAAAAAAAATATCATTATCAAAATCTTTAATTTGATAATGATTTTTTTTTTTGAAAAATAGTCGGCGTGTTGTAACTGAATTAAAAAAAATGTTTGTCTTTAATTTAACGACTAATAAACTATTTAAAAAAATAACCCTGCTACTATACTTTTAAAATAAAAAGACACATTAACCCTTTTATAATAATACTAATTTAAATACTTAAAAATATTGTAATACATACCTAACCAACATTTTGACTGATGAATTAACCATAAGTCTCATTAAATACTTTTCAAAAAAATGTCCTTTATTTTATCAAGTTCAAATCACGAAAGGTTAAGAAACGTTCAAACATATAGCTGTTATTTTTAATAACAATTATTACATTTTATTATTACTACATTAATTTTGGCACTACAAAATCGTTTCACAATTAGTTCGCAACACAACAATAAATAAACACTAGAATAATATTAAATTACTTTTGAATATTGACTTGTTTAAATTATCAAGCGTGCTCTGAAATCTATTTGAGCGTTTTGTTATTTGCGCGCCAACGTCGATATAACACTGATGGTGAAACAGCGCCGCGACGGCTTATAAACAGGCGTCGTTTGACGTCATACTTCGACGCTCTCTGTTTATAACGCAAGCGTCGTCTTCGTCAGATCCATGCTGAAATCTTTTTGTGTATCGCGTGTTCTTGGAAATCAGGTTGTTGAGAAAATACGCTTAGTTTTCTGTTTCAGCTGAAAATCGGTCCTACGTGAGTACCTGTTGTATACATAGATATTGCTAAATTGTCGCATCATTTCAAAAGAAATTTGTACTACGTGAGAAAGAAAAACTAATTAAGTTTTTCATGAAAATTCAAGTTCAACGGAGTTGAATCAGGGATCGCTTTCTGGGGTTTAGTTATTAAACTCCTAGTCCAACGTTTCCCAAAGCGTGGGTCGCGACCAGGTACCGGGTCGTAGAAAAAGTTTGCCGGGTCGCGAAAAAAATTGTAAATTTTTGTGTATGAAAAAAGTAAACAAATAACTTGATTTCTATTAAAAAATAAAATTTGTTTTGCAAATAAATCCTTTTTTTTTCATAAGATGAGTCGTGAAAAATTTTAAAACACGTTCCGAGCCGCGGTAAAAAAAATTTGGGAAACGCTGTCCTAGTCAAAATAATACACCTCTCAGTTTTTCTGGTACATCTACGAGTATACCTACATATATAAATAAAATCTTCAATTTCAAATGTTGTACAATACAGCACTCTTTACGGAAGTAATGATTGATGTGTTTGTATATATGGCCAATTGATTACAAATTCCACATATTGCTTTTTTAATGAATTTTACTGAAGTAAGTTCAATTAATACAAATAATTAAAATCGTAACGTAGCTTGTAATTGTACAGTTTTAAAGATTCCTAGAGCGAATTTTCAGCAGCAAATCGGTTTCCAGGACTTAAAAAATTAAAATAGAATGGGGTGGTCTCTTAGCCTAAATGTACTACATCCTGAAAGGATTTGTGCTTCCCCCTTTACTGGATTTAGTCAACAAATAATCTGGATCTTCTAAACAGCTCCAGAAGATTGACTACTAGATTGTTCTGTGGAACTATTCCATCCTCCTCAATGGAGCTAAAGATACTTATCCTTAATAATAATAATAATAATGCGTTTAACGTCCATTTCTCGACTTTATGTCATAACAGACGCCACTCGCACCATTACTATTTTTTCATCTACCACTTCCCGTTATTTTCTACATTTTTTACAACTTCAACTTGTAATAGCAATGGGCGAATGAAGGAATTATAGGAAATTAGGATAAGGTAGGTAATTTTTGAACTAGGAGTTTGATAGGTAATCGGCCATGGCCTCAAATAAGGAACCATCTCGATATTTATCTGGAATTAATTGAGAGAAACCATGGAAAACCTCAATCAAGATCGCCGGTACAGGAATTACCGTTTCTCGGCGAGAGGCAGCAGGAAAAAGTCCCAGCCACATCTGCTCCCGCCGGGATTCGAATCCGGTACCTCCCGAATGCTGGTCTAGTGCTGTCACCACTACTCTACACAGCTCGGTTAGTTCCAGGACTTACTCGTTAACAAAAAAAATCTGATGATTTCAAGCTACCCTGATTTCATCATTGAGCTCTTGTTAAAACCATTGAGCTAATTCATTAAACTATTTAAAACTTGCATCTTTCTTTTTCTTTCTAATAATAATGTACAGGTACTATGTATTTTTATTTTAAAACAAGGTTTCCAATTATTGTCAAAGCTATGTCAAGTTTAGTGAATAGCAGATCATAATTCGAATATTTTGTTTTTGACAAAGATATAAACACCAAGGTCATTTGAGCTTGTTATACTTTCGGCATACTTGTTATTTTATTAAAGGCCAACAAGTGTTAAAGTTATGCAGACCTAGTACCAGAGGTTGAATGTCTGGTACTAATAGACGAGTCATAATTACTGCCTTTTAGACAACGGATTTTTGTAACCAATGGTTAATATTAAGGCTACAACTATTAATAATTGGCACTAAGATGCACTTTTAACCTAATAAGGACAAGTATGGACAAAAGTTTGAATTGAAATTTTTGAAATAAAAAAGTTGCATTAAAAATGCAAATGCTCTGGAAAAAAAATGGAATATTGATAACTGTATAGAATCTAGAGATACGTCACTGTTCCTTAACATTTTTTGATAACTTAATAATTATTTAATAATTAATAATATTGACTCTACCAACAGTAATAGATATATTAACAAAATAAAATTACGTGTAATACTGTTCAATTGGTTTTTATTGATATAAAATACTACGTTTCAACCAAACTTTGGTTGAAACGTAGTATTTTATATCAATAAAAACCAATTGAACAGTATTGCACGTAATTTTATTTTGTTAATAATACCAGAATCCGTTATCCTGCAGCTGATTGGATGTCCTTTCTAGAAACAGTCGATACACGAATAGTCAGCAAAAACGAATAGCGCCCCTTTAGAGAGAGACAGAGGGAATACAATGTCATCGTTTCTGCGAGGAGGTCCTGTGCACCGAAGATTTGGTCGAATCCCATTGTTATTCAGTTTATAAGCTGGTATAGAGAAAAGGACGATTATAAAATAACTAAAACATTCATTCAAATGCAATGACAAGATAGTGATTTTCTTTATAAATTCATTAGCGGCTCGGTCCGGCTTCGCGCGGGTAGTACCAAATATCTATAGCTATAAAAGATGCGAATCACTGTCATAAAATTGTCAACGTGTATTGAATTTGCGCGAATTCAATCGCTTTTAATTATGAATGTCCAAAAATCGAAAAAAAATTAAATTGCCAAAAAACAAATACCTAATAAATAAATTCTGTTGATTCGATCGCTACCAAATTTCACAGAATCTTTCGCTGGGCTAATCTGAAGATTGTCTGAAAATTTCATCAAAATCGGTTCAGCGGTTTTTGAGTTCATAGAGAACATACATCGATTTTTATATATATAGATTATAATATCTTATCACTTATGGGGTTATTAGTGTATTTGCCATATGGCAACATACACTATTGGCGTTGGTCGGATGGCGGGACCTAGGGGTCGGACCAAAATTTCTCGACGTTTCATAACCTCCTAAACACTTTGGCACCATTTTTAAAAATGTTTATATATATATGTATATATATATATATATATATATATATATATATATATTTATATATATATATATATATATGTGTACGCGCGATAACTTTCGAAAGAGTTAATTGATTTCAACGAAATTTGGACCACGTGTTGAAACCCACCACCGCAAGAAGCCTATTTAAAATGGGCGTAATCGAGGTATTTTAAGGGTAGTTTTTAGGGGTTGAAAAATGTTTTTGGGCCCCAAAATACCGAAAAAATTCTCCGAATCGTTTCAAAATTGAAATTTAACCCTCTGGTAGTAATTAAAAAGTGTCCCTAAAATTTTGATAAAATCGGCTCGACAGGACCGGATTTACAAATTTTATGAAAAAAACTAGTTTGCAGGTTATGAATTATTTACTGAAAGGTGTATATAAGTTAGTATAGAGGTTCGATTGGTAATAATATTGCAATTAAAAAAAAAAAATGTTATTTAAGGGGTGTATTAAGGAGTCTAATTTTTTATTTTGCCCAGAAACCAACTAAAGTTCGCATAATAAAGTCACACTGCCTGTGTTAGCAAATACACTATATTGTCGGCAGGGTTTTGGCACTGCGACCCGGGTTTTTTGTTTATTAATGCTCAAATATAATTTTAATACTGGAATTAATTTTGAGAGTTTTAACTTTTAAGCTTGTTTTAGTTAAAAAAAGTTGTCTGAAGTTACACTTCTTTGGCGTGATTAAAAACTAATTTTTATTACACATGCAAATAATTTATCGAAATAAAATCTTCAAAAAATTTAAGAATAATACAAAAATTAATCTCAAATATTTGAAAACACTTTCAAAATTTTATTTTCTATTTTTTTCCGCTGGATGAACGACATATGAATATAGTTACAGGTTATAGTCTAGTATAGATATTATATAAGTAGTTTTCAGATGGCAGAAGGTGCATTGAATTCATTCATTTGTCTTATCAGTCTGGATCTCTTACGGCCAAGTTCATACTGTCGAGTTTTTGTTAACTGTGTGCGGCCAGCTTCATACTGTCGAATTTTCGTTAGCTGTGCTCGCTTACTTTAGTCGCCTTTTAAAAATTTACTCTAAACGCACTAAAAGAAGTATAACATAAAAAAATGTGTCTAGAAAAATATAACCGCATGGTGCTAAGTTCCAAATATCAAAAAAGTATTTTTTTAAAACGTCTTAAACCTAATAATAAATAGATTGCTCAAATTTAGCATGCATATTTAGAAGGACCACACCTCGAGACGAAATTAAAAAATCTATCTTGTCTAAAGTGGCGCCTTAAGGCTGTCGGAACGCTTTTAATTTAAGCCAAAAATATAGCTTCGGCTGTCAACTGATTGTAGACTTATTCGTCTACATTCTGCAAAAATTATTTCTCTATAAGGAAGATAAAGGACAAATTTAGGTCTTTAACTGCCTACTTTTGTAATTTATGTACAATTTACTAGAAAAAAGTTGGCATTAAGTGTGCCAAAAAAACACACGTTTTCAATGTCACACTACGACCTTATTCGTACTTATTTCACAAAACTGTTCCATCACAAACCTAAAGTGACTCTTCCTTTTTCGGAAAAGTTTTTTAAATCTTCAAAATATTTCCAAAAATTAGAGTAATCAATTGAGAGCGGCACCCTTGCAATAATATCTTTTAGCCTCGTAATGTGGCACCAGCCACAAATTGAAACGTGCGGATGTTTTGAGCGAGACAGAGCTAAATAAGGTCACACTCACAATATGTCTTTTGCGTACCTCGTCTCTTACCGCTGGGTCTCAGCACAAACTGTGTGAAACTGATCCAACACTGTTAAAGCCAGTAAAACAGGTTAAGGAATTAACTGGAAAAAAACATTTTTCGCGAAAATTTTATGCATGAATACTGCCTTATATATAGCATAGCTATGTCCCTAGCCTAGAGAAAGGTGTATAAAAAAACTCATAAAATCAATATTTTTGTTTGTACTTACAGGTGTAGCCAAAACAATAACATAACATTATATTGACTTAGATACAAAAGTGTTTGTTTGAATTTGGCTTATTTATAGACAGGGGCGGATTTGGTTGCGATGTCGCCCTAGACTCGCTCTGATATACCATCTTTCTTGTAATGTCAAAGAATATACTATACTAGTCTCAACCCGCGGCTCTGTACGCGATTGAGGTGAAAAACAGCAGGGACAAGAGTAGTGGAGCTCCTACTTCTATTGTTGAGGCAACATCTTCTTTTAGACGAAAAACTACACCTGTGTCGTTTTGACTTCATTTACCTGTTAAGGTTGTCGGAACGCTCTGAATTTAAGCCAAAAATAAGGCTTCGGCTGATAGCAGATTATAGACTTATTCGTTAACATTTTGAAAAAAAATTCTTTCTCTATAAGGAAGATAAAGGACAAATCTAGATCTCTAATGGACTAGTTTTGTAATTTATGTACGATTTATCAGAAAAAAGTTGACATTAATTGTGCCAAGAAACACACGTTTTCAATGTCACACTACGACCTTATTCGTACTAATTTCACAAAACTGTATCATAACAAACCTAAAGTGACTCTTCCTTTTTCGGAAAAGTTTTTTAAATTTTCAAAATATTACCAAAAATTAGAGTCATCAACTGACAGCGGCACTCTTGCAACAGAATTTTTTAGCCTCGTAGTGTGGCCTATACATTCAGAGAGTTCCGATGGCCTTAAACCGTTACTATTTGTTTGATATTTTGAATATTAATGACTGTATTTTTTAACATAGTAATGATAATCTTGAAAGGTTATTATTTCTGAGTCGTAACAGTTTGAGAGAAAGAAATAAAATTGATTCTCACATCCGACAGAAAATTACTCCAATTTTGAATTTTTAGTGTCTTCCAAATTTTTGTCACTTTTCAAATTTTAGTTGTTTTTAAAATTTTAGTCGCCTCCTAAATTTTGTCGCTGGGTTTTGTGGACATAAACCTAAACCCGAAGCCCTCCTCAGATTATAGAGCTTTATTTTTACAAGTTTTTATTTAGTTTCACCTGTCCCGATGTCTGTTTGTCTGTAATCGAATCTTCAAAATTGAATTTGGCCCACTTCCCGTTGTTAGATTGAGCTGAAAATTTGTACACACATTTGGTTCTGAATACAGTACCAATACAGTATATTGAATAGTGTGGTAGACCTAATATGGTCGCCACCATAAAATGGCGGATTACCTTCTTCTTTATAACCCCCTCCACATGGGTATCGAATGAAAGGGTACGATAAGTAGAATACAATTAGCAGTGTGACTTCATTTCAAATCCAAAATGGCGGCCACCACAAAATGGCGGATTACCTTCTTCTTTATAACCCCCTCCACATGGGTATCGAATGAAAGGGTACGATAAGTAGAATACAATTAGCAGTGTGACTTCATTTCAAATCCAAAATGGCAGCCACCACAAAATGGCGGATTACCTTCTTCTTTATAACCCCCTCCACATGGGTATCGAATGAAAGGGTACGGTAAGTAGAATACAATCAGCAGTGTGACTTCATTTCAAATCCAAAATGGCGGCCAACACAAAATGGCGGATCATCTATTTCTTTGCAAACTTTATCAAATGAGACAGTATGACAGGTAGAATACAGAAACTGCGTGACGTTATTTAAAATCCAATATGAGGCCAAAAGGCGTAACTAAAATTTTGAAATATAAACATTAAGAGCACTGTGGTTGGAACAATAAAATAAAATAAAAGAATAGTTACTTCTTACCACAGCAGATTTATTCAGTGGATGTACATTTCGAGAGCTATAAGCACCCATCTTCAGCAAAACACTAGTTTAGTGTTTTGCTAAAGATGGGAGCTTAGCTCTCAAATTGTACATCCACTGAATAAATCTGTTGTGGTAAGAAGTAACTATACCTACTTTTATTTTATTTTAAAAATTTGAAAATAAAATATTAAAAAAAATTTTTACAAGACAAGCTTTTAATGCAGTGTACGAAAAAGGACAAAATTATTTTGTAATAATTTAAGTCCATAATTACAAAAGCGTGGGTTGTAAGCTCTATGACAGTCACGCTTTTATAATTATTAAAAATTATTTTTATTCTTTTTAGTACACTGTTACAAAATGTTGTCTTTATTAATGTTTTATTTTTAATATTTTATTATTCAAGTATATAGCACCAAAAAATCAAAAAAGAAAATACACAACAATCCACTTTACCCCTGCATATGTTAGTTTACGGAAATTTTGTCCCTTGAGGTTAATAAGTGGAATTCTACAATCGTTTTTAAATAAGAATAGGGCTTTCTATTGTCGAATATTTTAATTAAGTAAAATTCAGAGGAAAACTCTATTTACAGCTTTGTTTACAATTTGTTTTGCATTTCTACAATTGAACAAAACGCAATTTAATTTAAACATTGTTTGCCTATTTGTTTTCCAATTCAAATATTATGTCATCGATATACGCAATAAACGATTGGTCAATCTATGGGCGTGGATTAGGCGTCAATGTTTTTCTTATTATTTGTTTTCGAACCGACACGGACAATTCTCAGTTTTGTAAATAAAACCAGAACACAGTTCGTATAATAAAAATGCACATCATCGGTTGGGAAAATGTTTGATCATAGCGATTCCTTGTATTTTGTCACGTTAGCAGGTTGTTAGAACACGTTTTGGCATCATCTGGATGAATAGATGCTATATTTTATTCTTCATGGGAATTAAATGAAGTGTAAAGTTTCGGCTTCACATATGGGAAGGCTGGCCTAATAGTCATCGGCAAATATTTGCTTCAAATCTCATCTTCCCCTATTCCAATGACCTCACAATGCCCCAGCTTGGCCCAATGTTCTTTGGCAAATATTTGCTTCCAGAACACTTAACCTCAAATATTTTGCAGTATGTATTAATAATAATAATAATAATAATAGTGCGTTTAACGTCCGTTTCTCGACTTTATGTCATAACAGACGCCATTCGTACCATTACTATTTTCCATCTACCACACTTCCCGTTATTTTTCTACATTTTTTAAAACTTTAACTTATGTAATAGCAATGGGCGAATGAAAGAATTATAGGAAATTAGGATAAGGTAGGTAATTTTTGAATTAGGAGTTTGATAGGTAATCGGCCATTGCCTTGAGTAAGGAACCATCTCGATATTTATCTGGAATTAATTGAGGGAACCCATGGAAAACCTCAATCAAGATGGCCGGTACAGGAATTATCGTTTCTCGGCGAGAGGCAGTAGGAAAAAGACCCAGCCACATCTGCACCCGCCGGTATTCGAACCCGGACCTCCCGAATGCGAGTCTAGTGCTGTCACCACTACTCTACCCAGCTCGGTGTATGTATTAATAATAACAGTATAATTTTGAATTCTTTTCAATAATCATTTCTTTAAACTCTTAACCATGAAGATTTTAGGTTACAATGAATTGCAAATAAACAAATAAATATATGGAACGAGAAGTTAAATAAAACCGTTTAAAAATGTAAAATATAACATCTTAATTTTCTATTTCAAATACAAAATAATTAGTCCTGTTATTATTTAAACACTAAATAATAAAACCCGGGTCGCAGTGCCAAAACCCTGCCGACAATATAGTGTATTTGCTTATACAGGCAGGGTGGCTTTATTATGCGAACTTAAGTTGGTTTTTGGGCAAAATAAAAAATTTGACTCCTTAATACACCCCTTAAAATAACATTTATTTTCTTAATTGCAATATTATTATCAATCGAACTTCTATACCAAATTATATACAACTTTCAGTAAATAATTCACTATCTGTAAAGTAGTGTTTTCATAAAATTTGTAAGTCCGGTCCTGTCAGGCCGATTTTATTAAAATTTTAGGGACACTTTTTAATTACTACTGGAGGGTTAAATGTCAATTTTGAAATGATTCTGAGAATTTTTTCGGTATTTTGGGACCCAAAAACGTTATCCAACCCCTAAAAACTACCCTTAAATTGTCCCTATTAGGCCCATTTTAAATAGGCTTCTTGCGGTGATGGATTTCAACACGTGAGCCAAATTTCGTTAAAATCAATTAACTCTTTCGAAAGTGTTTAGGAGGTTATGAAACGTCGATAAATTTTGGTCCGACCCCTAGGTCCCGCCATCCGACCGACGCCAATAGTGTATGTTGCCATATGGCAAATATACTAACTATTCTCAAAATATGTTTATTGAAATAAAATAATTTTTGGTTTCACTTATTTCATTAATTTTTATAAAAAATCGGAGACTCATTGAAAAATAAAACGGCTTCTTTGACTCGGGTTGAAAGTTGGTCGGGTTGGTCCATATTTTTGTCATTCTCTTCGACCAGTCTTCCAATAACGTTCATCCTCGAATATTCCAAGATCATTGTCACTGATGAAATGACCACATATTCGTTATTGAACGACATTGGGCCAACCTTTTCCATGTGTGGAACCGAGACTTAAAGAAAAAATATGTTTTACACAGCGTTTATACTTTACTGGATTTCCGATGCGGGTAAATTTTGGATGGCAATGAAATAATCAGTTTGCTTTATCGAACCAACGTTTATTAATTCGCGTAGGGGATTCCCAAGTTGCTTTTCATTTTCACTAACTGGTCACTCATATATTTTTTGATAACATTTTTGAAAAAATTATTTTGTAAAATTATGAAATTCGTCGTCGGTGATAAAAATGCTCAGTGATATCATAGAGTTAAAGTTCTATTGAACCGCGTCTTAATTTGGCACAGTTCATTCAAGGTTCTGAGAACTGTCACAGAAAAAAAGTGAACTGCTAACTATGATGTCTTTTGAAGTCACGCATCAGAGATATTGAAAAATATAGTTAAATATACAACAAAAAATATTTTCGATTGTTTGCTCAAAAAAAGACTTGAAGGGTGTCGCGCCGTCCAATTAGATTATTGATGCAAGATATGTTCTGTCAGTGGTGACTCGCCAGTATAGGAGTCGTCTTTTATTTTATAATTATATAAAATATAAATAATAATATAAAAAGCTGAATAAAATAATCATTCTTTTTACAATTTTGAAATTTCATGAAAAAAATGCCCTGGTAGTACGACTGCGTTTAATTTAATTTGGACAACTTTCCAGCGCTAGTATTAAAAGTGTAATTTTACGACCGCTATACAGGCACAAAAAGTAATAATTTTATGGGGGGTCTGCAAACGTATTTATACTGGATGGTGTTTTCGTTTCTTTGATTTGATCTAAATATAATATACTAACGGGAAAATGTAATAATCAATTTATTTTATTTTTATTGCCAACGTTTCGTCTGTCACTTCAGACTTCTGGTTGCCATTTTCTAAGTTCTCGCCCGATTTCTTTGATTTTAGTCTCAAACGTTCTACATAGAATTTGCCGGTTTGAAATTTTTGGTTTGAATTTTATCGCGATTTTTAGGTCGAGGCATTTCAAATTTTTAGATTCAAACATAGTTATACATAATATGGTTTCATATGTAAAAATTAACCAAAGTATGTTTGCCAGCTAAGTACGTAACAAATTTCACAGCTGTTTAAAATTTCAATATAAATATTTCTTAAACTATAAGGGTTAGAAAAAAATGTTTACAAATCTTTCTTGCAAAAATAATCAAAATAATAAACCCTTATAACAAAAAGAAAACAACGTTATAGTGCAAATATCTTCTGCGCATGTGCCGATTTTCCTCCAAAAAATATAGAGCTCTTTATATATTTACATGTCAAACATCTTACCAAAATTTGGTTTTGACTCGCTCAACCGTTTGAGCTGTATTGTGCGGACAGAAAAGTATGGATGTCAACAAGAAGTCGGTTTGTCATTTTCTTTTTCGTCTGTTAGCCTGTGAGCACGACACAGGCAAAAGACGGAGCGGATCGCAACCAAATTTTGATATGTAAATATGAAGATCGGCGCATGCTTATAACTTACCAACCATAGTCGGATCTTAAAATAGGGATGTCGGAAGTGCCAAAAAGTATCGATATATATCGTATCGATATTTTTTTCAAGTATCGATATCGGTACCAATATATTTTTTTTTAAATATCGATATATCGGTACAATTTTAAAGAGAAAATTTGCACTCGAAGAATTTTAGTATTGGCTAGCTTAATATAATCTCAAATAGCAATTAACGAACAATATTTCTAATAAATCAAGTAATAAATAATTATCTGAAATCAAAAACCAAAATTAGAATTTTTTTTGTTTATTAATCAAACGTCTAATATATTTAGGAGCAAATGATTTTAAAGATTAATCGAATAATTAATAAACCCAGGGATGGCGAACCTATGGCATGCGTGCCGGAATTGACATTCGACAGAAAATTGTTGGTACAGCATGAATTGAGGTGTAAATCAAAATAATTAAATATATTCTAGTGTTGTAGAAATGAAATGAAATATTGCAAGAATAGCTATTTTGACTGTTTATTATTCCGAAAATATCGAAAAATCCGGTGAAAAAGAAACGTGTTTTACATGTGCTTTATTCAATGTTGTTGTTTTTGGAACGCACTTAAAAGTATGTTCCAAAAACATATGTAAAAACACATGTTTTTTTTCAGTGGGGTTTTCGATATTTTCGGAATAATTAAACGGCCATAGTCATAGTCGCGGTAGTACATACAAGTGTTGCTACTGGAAAAAAATATCGGTTTTCGATACTCGGAATTTTATAGCGATATATCGAAATATTAAATATTGCCCAAAAATATCAATATATCAAATAAAAAATATCGATATATCGATAGTTTTTCGACATCCCTACCTTAAAAATATAGTATATATAACTGTAAAATTTGTATACAGTTTTTCAGGAAAAAAAGCACTTAAGGTATATATTATTCATATAGCTATAAGGGTTAGTATTAATAATACATTAATTTTTAAATAAAAAAAAAGACAGTAAGTAGTTCTCTGAATTATTCAGTGATGCTTCAGTTGTGAACCTGTCAATTAGTAATGTAGATGTCACATTTTCAGGAAGAACTACGCTCCAGTTTCATCTGTCGACTGTCTCTAATAAAAATATTACTCATTTTTTAATTGTGTCTTGCTTATTATTTATTTAAAGGTAAAAATGGGGCGGAACGCCTACAGCGTAAGCGTAGCTTTTTCTGCGAAATTTTTCTGTATGAATAATTCCAGCGTACTTATGGAGGCGTTATTTATGTATTATATTGTTTGCGTCTGCTATATTATTTTAGTACTACAAAATATTGTTTTCGAACAAATCTTATTTCAGGCTATGATCAATACAGTCGACGTATAATATCAAGTAACTAACCAAATTACTTGTTCCGTTATTATTTTGTGTGTATGTAGGTTATGAGGTACAGAGGTGACCTCATTCCGTTGGAAAGTAGTGGAGGGATGACCGTCACCCAGTGGACTGTTAATTGATTTTACAGCGTGGTTGATAAAAATATTGAACAGTCTTCCAACTGACGCCATTCATTAACAATGTAGTCGACGTCAGATATCATGTACGTGACGACGAGACTCGTTGCGTTTTTATTATGTATGTATATCCAAGGTTATTAAACACAGAGGCGACCTCTTTTAATAGTAGTATGGGGATAACGTCATCCAGTGGACTGTCAATTGATATTGCGTGGTTGACAAAAATATGAATGTTTCGTTCTCGATGACATCATTGATAAAACGAGATAACCTCTGTAATCTATTGACCTTTTGGGTATATCATTTTATTTGTCAGTCACTGCCGTGATAATTACGCCAATTAAAAAAAAATCTCTGACGTTTTGATGTTTTTTGGAAACTTCAAAGTTCAATAATATAAAACTAGCGGTTCAGTGCGAATACTTCGCACCGTTAGTGGTCAGTTACGTAATATAATAGGGTGGAAACAAATTTTATTCTATTCATTTCAGAGACTGCAGCGCCACTCCGTTACTTAATATTACCGACAACTTTTAAAATAAATCGATTGCCATCAGACGGTGACATTTATTTTACCTGAATGTTATTTTCTGTAATGAAATTTTTAAGCTGTAATTTTTTAATGAAAACATGAATTTTAAGATATTGACTTAGTTTTCGTCATTAGAGAGAAAACTAATCTCCAAAATGGCGTACCACACATTAATTTTAATACAGTATGAAGGCTGTCGGAACGCTCTGAATTTAAACCAAAAATAGGGCTTCTGCTGATAGCTGATTGTAGACTTATTTCTTAACATTTTGCAAATATTCTTTCTCTATAAGGAAGATAAAGGACAAATATAGGTCTCTAATGGACTACTTTTGTAATTTATGTATGATTTACTAGAAAAAACTTAGCATTAATTGTGTCAAAAAACACACGTTTTCAATGTCACACTACGACCTTAATCGTACTTATTTCACAAAATTGTTCCTTCACAAACCTAAAGTGACTTTTTCTGTTTCGGAAAAGTTTTTAAAATCTTCAAAATATTTCCAAAATTAGAGTAATCAACTGACAGCGGCACTCTTGCAACAGCATTTCTTAATCTCGTAGTGTGGCTTAAATTCAGAGCATTCCGACAACCTTAAGACAGATATTTCATACCGGTAAAAACGCCTTTGAGAAATAATATATGGCGATGTTTCTGAAGTCAAACAAAAAAAAAAATCACGTAAAGGAAGATTTAGTTGAGGATCAATGAATAAAAAGCTTTACCAAACTTTCGCTATGGCCAACGTTTCGAAAAATGTATTTTCATTTTCGAAACGTTGGCCATAGCGAAACTTTGGTAAAGCTTTTTATTCATTGATCCTCAACCAAATCTTCCTTTACGTGCCATTCTATTGGATCAACACCACCATATACGAAAAAAAATCAGTGAAAAAATGCAGTCGATTATGCTGAAAATGATATATCAAAGGAGACTCTTCATTTTCTTGTCTTCTCTGATGTGAGTTCTAATATACGTATTTATAAATTCGTGTTTCACATGTGTACAATTTGCCAGAAAGGTGTGGCCCAGTTCTGATTGTCATCTAAGTTTGGTTGACGATGTCAGAGGAGACGATGTCATTGTACTGATGAGCTATACTTCTGGGGAATACCTGCTAATATGTCACTGGTGCCAACAAAACTGCACTATGACTATTTTCTTTTTAATTGCCAAAGTCGTCATAGTTTTTTTTTTCTTCTTCGTTCAATTCACCTCAAAAGAAACTCGATATATTTTGACAATCGCTAATTGTTACCATTTATTAGTGTATTTGCCATATGGTAACATACACTATTGGCGTCGGTCGGATGGCGGGACCTAGGGGTCGGACCAAAATTTCTCGACGTTTCATAACCTCCTAAACACTTTGGCACCATTTTTAAAAATGTTTATATATATATGTATATATATATAACAATACCATATATATATATATATATATATATATATATATATATATATATATATACGTATATACCTATATATATATATATATATATATATATATATACGTATATATATATATACGTATATATATATGTGTGCGGGCAATAACTTTCGAAAGAGTTAATTGATTTCAACTAAATTTGGCCCACGTGTTGAAATCCATCGCCGCAAGAAGCTTATTTAAAATGGGCCTAATCGGGCCATTTTAAGGGTAGTTTTTAGGGTTTGAAAAATGTTTTTGGGCCCTAAAATACCGAAAAAATTCTCCGAATCGTTTCAAAATTGAAATTTAACCCTCTGGCAGTAATTAAAATGTGTCCCTAAAATTTTAATAAAATCGACTTTACAGGACCGGATTTAAAAATTTTATGAAAACACTAGTTTGCAGATAGTGAATTATTTACTGAAAGGTGTATATAACTTGGTATAGAAGCTCGATTGATAATAATATTGCAATTGAGAAAAAAAATGTTATTTTAAGGGGTGTATTAAGGAGTCAAATTTTTTATTTTGCCCAAAAACCAAGTTAAGTTCGCATAATAAAGCCACACTGCCTGTATTAGCAAATACACTATATTGTCGGCAGGGTTTTGGCACTGCGACCCGGGTTTTTTTTTCTTCTATTCAAAATCTAATTGGAAATATTTAGAACAAATTAATAGTTCCATTAATTAACTTCGTTTCCTTGTTCATTAGTAATGTCCTAGTTATTTCTCCAATCGCGTGAAAGGAAAAAATGAAATTTGATATAGTTTTACAAACACTTACTGTTTAGTTCCGTTTTAATTGGACAAATATAAATATTTAAAACAAGCTAATAATTTCAATAATTAACTGCGCTATTTAAAATTGTCCTCAATGTTTATTTATTTTTGTTTAGCTTATCTAAAATGTAACCATTAGATATTTTGGATCAATTAAGAATTTCATTTATTAAGATTTGTTAATTTGTTTCGCCCTAAAAAAATATTTCTTAAGTTTTGTAACTAACTATTAGAGTTTAATAAAAATAATTATCAATTTGAGCCCTATTGTTTTCGGGGGAAAATGCGCTGAAGAGATACATGCTATGATGTGGGTTTTCGAACAATGATGGTATACTTTTTATAAGGGTTAATTTTTGTTTTTTTTTCCAAGAAAGTTTCGTGCAAAACAATTTGAATTTAACTTCTTTAGTGACGTATCTTTTTGAAAAAAGTAAGAAATCGAGGAGAAGAAGAATGTAACAAATTAAGGGGAAGTTAGTTTGTCCCCTAAATTACATGAAACTGACAAGGACAGAAGTTTATAGTGTGTTGCATTTTGATTCGCAAAATAGTAAGACAAGGATGAACGGTTTGAATCTGACGTTTAAAACTACTAACACTTGAAGTACAAAATAATTTCTGTAATTTGACGTACAAACGGTAGGAACTCATATATTTCTTGTAAATTAAGAAAGGAAAATATTAAATATCATATTTTCTATTTTCAGATATCAGAACAATTTTCGGATTAAACATTTGTTCTGAAGATCTGTCAAAAATAAGTTAGGTAGTTGACAAGCGTGCTTCGGTTAATTTTTACATGTAAAACCCTATTATTATGGAACCATGAAAATATTAAGCATATTTCGTAATATTTATTATTATTCGTTACCCGCATCAGCGCGCGCTTTAACAGAAATTTTAATTTATTTATTATAATATTTCAAATGTCAATATTTATGGTGTTGGGGTGGTCATGCCTTTTTTATAAAAGATAGGACAAAAAATATTTAACATTATTTCATCATTTCTGTATATCTGTATATTCTGATATTTTATAATGATTATACCGATTTTCAATTAATTTTCTTTTCACATTTTAATTATTCCAGTCCACCTACGTCATCATTTTCAATCAATTAATTTTATAATTTCCACTTCATTGACGTCACAACAATAAGCTCTTAGATTATGAAGCTTTCAGTTTGTCAAGAAGAATTTCTTTAAAACAAATATATGACGTAAAATTGTCACTTTGTAAAATTAAAAAAAAAACTCGGGTCGCAGTGTAAAACCCTGCCAGCAATTTAGTGGATTTGCTAATACAGGAATTGTGATTTTGCTATGTGTTACTGTGGCTTTGTTAGTGTATTTGCCATATGGCAACATACACTATTGGCGTTGGTCGGATGGCGGGACCTAGGGGTCGGACCAAAATTTCTCGACGTTTCATAACCTCCTAAACACTTTGGCACGATTTTTAAAAATGTTTATATATATATGTATATATATATATATATATATATATATATATATATATATATATATATATATATATATATATATATATATATATATATATATATATATATATATATATATTTATATACGTATATATATATGTGTACGCGCGATAACTTTCGAAAGAGCTAATTGATGTCAACGAAATTCGGGCCACATGTTGAAATCCATCACCGCAAGAAGCTTATTTAAAATGGGCCTGATTGGGCTATTTTAAGGGTAGTTTTTAGGGGTTGAAAACTGTTTTTGGGCCCCAAAATACCGAAAAAATTCTCCGAATCGTTTCAAAATTGAAATTTAACCCTTTAGTAGTGATTAAAAAGTTTCCCCACAATTTTAATAAAATCGGCCCGACAGGACCGGATTTACAAATTTTATGAAAACACTAGTTTGCAGATAGTGACTTATTTATTGAAGGGTGTATTTAATTTGGTGTAGACGTTAGATTGATAATAATATTACAATTAAGAAAAAAATGTTATTTTAAGGGGTGTATTAAGGGGTTAAATTTTTTATTTTGCCCAAAAACAAACTTAATTTCACATAATAAAAGTATAAAACCACACGGCCCTATACAAGCAAATACACTATATTGTCGGCAGGGTTTTGGCACTGTGACCCGGGTTTTTGTTATGTAAACTTAAGTTTGATTTGGACAAAATAAAAAACTTCATCCCCTATAATAAAAATAATAAGTCTTTTTTTATTTGCAATATTAATGTCAATCCAACATTTGCACGAAATTAAAGACCCCCTTCAGTAAACAACTCCGTATCCTCAAACTATATTTAAAAGCCCTGTTATGTGGGGCTGATGATTTTATACATTTTTGGCAGCACATTTCAATCTTTACTAAAGGGTTAAATTTTAATTTTTGAACGATTCTGAGATTTTTGTTTGGGTTTTTTAGGCCCAAAAACATTTTACATTCCTTAAAAAGCACTCTTAAAATGGCCCCATTGCGCCCATTTTAAATAATCTCCGTGCAGTGAAGGATTCTAGTGTATGTACCAAATTTGGTTAAAATTAATTTACTTTTTCCAAAATTATTTCCCGTACATATTCAAGAGGGTAGGAAACGTCGAGACATTTTGGTCCGATCCGTAGGTCCCGGCATCCGACCGACGTCAATAGTGTATGTGCCATATGGTAAATATAACGCCTAGCGGGTGATCTATAGTGATAAAGCGCATTCACAAGGTAATGGCTTTGAATCCCAGCGGGGGCGAATGAGACCTAGGGCTTTTTCCTGCTACCTCCCATCGAGAAATTGAATTCTTACACGAACCATCTTAATTAAGACTTTTCCTGATATTTCTAGACAACCGTTGACCTATATTATGTAACTAGACCATGTCCAATGGCCTTAATCAGCTTTTATGCAAAGTTCTCAAGGTTACTAGAATACTAGAAGGCTATAAACACGGCCACGTCTTTGATTGGTTGAGTCGATTGCTTACGTCACCGATGTCCATGGCTTGGTTTTTAATCCCCGACGCAAAAACAGGGGTGTTATAAGTTTGACCGCTATGTGTGAGTCTGTCTACCAGCGTTGCCAGACGTCCCGATTTAGGCGGGACGTGCCGTTTTTTAAATCAAAATTAAATGTCCCGCGCGGGACAGGCTCAGTCTCGCTTTTCGGTGATACCTCGACCGTGCGTAAATAATTATTCTCTTATTGTAAGTTGCAAATTGTAACACTCACTCCTCAGACTATTGTTTGAAACGCCATATTTTTCTAATGAATAGAACTTTTTTGATTTTGATTTCTGTTTTTTTTATTTTTTTTTATTCAGAAGACGAATAAGACTCAACTATTTACCGATGAGGTAAATCTGATTTAAAATATCATATTTTTATTAAAATACATTTTCTATGGCTATTTTTGCTAGCTATTGTCACGTAAACGTAATTTGAACTCAAATAAAAAGATAAATATTTAAAAACTTCTGATTATATACGTTTTTTTACTATGTCCCATTTTCGACGAAAGAATCCCGCTTTTTTCACTCAAAAAGTTCCAAAATCCCGACTTGGCAAAAAAAAAATCTGGCAACGCTGCTGTCTACTGTGATAACGTAGCTCTTAAGACTGTCGGAACGCTCTGAATTTAAGCCAAAAATAGGTTCGACTGATAGCTGATTGTAGACTTATTCGTCAACATTTTGCAAAAATTCTTTCTCTATAAGGAAGATAAAGGACAAATCTAGGTCTCTAGTGGACTACTTTTGTAATTTATGTACGATTTACTAGAAAAAAGTTGCCATTAATTGCGCCAAAAAACACACGTTTTCAATGTCGCACTACGACCTTATTCGTATTTATTTCACAAAATTGTTCCATCACACACCTAATGTGACTCTTCCTTTTTCGGAAAAGTTTTTTAAATCTTCAAAATATTTCCAAAATTTAGAGTAATCAATTGACAGCGGAACCCTTGCAGGAAGCTTGTATTTATTTGGACACAATAATTGTTAACTTCCGTAACAGATCATCATGCTGCGTGCGCAACTTCCGTAACAGAAAATGTAACCCTCAATGCGCCAAATTAAGTATAACTTCAAAAATTGGAAAACTTGTATACCAAGAAATTGCTACATACTAACAAAGATTTAAAGTTTTGACAGTAGGTTGTTGAACTACTATATTTAAACTTAAAAAATAATTAAAACATAGTACTTTTAGAGCGGTTTAATTGCATTGTAAATGTCATCTTTAAACACTACTTTATGGTGGTCTAAAAATCCTCACTTTTTAACAATTTTTGGTGTCACTTGAGTAAATATACGATCCTTTAATAAAACAAAACCACGTTCAGTTACTGAACGTGTTATAAAAAGTACAAAAAACAAAAGCTGCGAACAAACGAATGTCGTCTAGGGCAACTATGATTTTATAAACGCTTTTCTGAGAATTTAGCTTCGTTAGAAGAATTGCAATTTATGATTTTCACAGTTACGTTTTTATAGAGATTAATGGCGCTTGTATACACGAGGAAATTAAATTTCCCCAATTTGTTTTATTTTAAATATCTTCTTAGAAATTTTTTGAACTCATCAAACACAAAAATCTATTTTTAGATTTCCAGACGCATTAATTAATTTTAGAAATATATTTTTAAAGATTTTATAATTATTGAACATTATAAATATTGCATCGTTAAACAAAAAAAAACCCGGGTCGCAGTGCCAAAACCCTGCCGACAATATAGTGTATTTGCTAATACAGGCCTTGTGGCTTTATTATGTGAACTTAAGGTGATTGTAGAGCAAAATAAAAAAATTAACTCCTTAACAAACCCCTTAAAATTACATTTTTTTCGTAACTACATTATTATTGTCGATCGAACGTCACACCAAAATTAAAAACACCTTTCAGTAAATAACTCACTATCTGCAAATTAGTGATTTTACAAAATTTGTAAATCCGGTTCTGTTGGGCCGATTTTATTAAAATTTTAGGGGCACTTTTTAATTGCTACTAACGGGTTAAATGTCAATTTTGAAACGATTCTGAGAATTTTTTCGGTATTTTGGGGCCCAAAAACATTTTTCAACCCCTAAAAACTACCCTTAAAATGGCCCGATTACGTCCATTTTAAATAGGCTTCTTGCGGTGATGGATTTCAACACGTGGGCCAAATTTCGTTAAAATCAATTAACTCTTTCGAAAATTATTGCCCGTACACACACACACATATATATATATATATATATATATATATACATATATATATAAACATTTTTAAAAATGGTGCCAATGTGTTTAGGAGGTAATGAAACGTCGAGAAATTTTGGTCCGACCCCTAGGTCCCGCCATCCGACCGACGCCAATAGTGTATGTTGCCATATGGCAAATACACTAAAAAGAACTAAAAATAACAGTATTGTTAAACGTGAGATTAAAGAATTGGTAAGCTTTATAAGAGGCGACACTTTGAATGCTTTTGTAGCGATAATGGTCATAGATTTTAGGATGCATTTTTTTCCTTAAAAAAAATGTAGGTACCTACGTAACGTACGTTAATAAAATATCACATGTTATTTTAATTTATTTATATCTAAATCTAAACATATTTAAATAAACAAACCAGATGTGGTCTGTCTGTGATTTCGGAATGAATTCTTTTTCTTAAATTCACTTAGTTATTCTCATACACTACCAAAACGTAAATTCGCAATTTTAAATTTTTTGTCTGTACTGTGTGATCGGTTTGTTTATTTGTCCGGACTAATCTCCGAAACAGCGTAACTTTGACTCGACGTTCATTTACAGGCAGAGGACTTTTTCAAAGAGTAATGTAGATTAGAGATGGGAAAAACGGGTCTTTTTAGTGATCTGCATCTTTGCATCTGGGTCCTGTATGTGAGCCGGCTCACTGAACCGATTCAAAAAGAGCCACATCGGTCCCCTGTGAAAGACTATTTTCAAAGGCTGGACAAATATTTACAGAAAAGCGTTCACGAATGTCAACCTCAAAAGTGTCTCAAGTTTTGTTCTTAAATGGAAATTTATAGAATTTGGTAATTAGTATTTAAATGACTTATTTGCATTTTGTTTTTACATTTTAATGCTTTGAAAAAGGTATTAATTATCTTTAATTAAAAGGCACTGTTTATGAGAAAAAACTTATTTTCATTTCTTTTACATTTAGTGAAAGCATATTACAATATGCAATACAATACCTTAAATAGTTGTGATTTAAGTGAGACACTGTAATAATTGTACCGCCTAGTGCGTAGTGTGTACATTGTATAATGCAGGGGTGGCCAACTTTTCTGTACATAAGATCTACTTTTTATCTTAAAAGTGTGTCGCGATCGACTTGTTGTCATAGGCGTAGTCTAAGGGCGAAGAAGGAGTGTAAAATGCATACTATGTTTATACACTGTGTTTCAGTATAAGGTGCATTCTAGCGAGGTATGGGTTGATAAGTAAAATATATGTTTAAAACTATTTTTTATTTTTTAAATCACTTAAGTTTTCGAGATATAGGCTCATGAAGAAAATAAATTTCCAAACCCAACTTTTGATAGCAGCATTCCGTACATGTGGTACCTAAAAAATTCGATTTTCCGACACTTTTTAAGATAGATTTTTACTAACGTAAAATGCAATTTAATTTTTTTATCAACTATAATGTATAATTTGTTCGTTAATATGAAAAAGTTGTTATAAAAATGAACAGTATGGCTGATAATTTGATTTCAATATTTCACTTTCGCGTTTTCTTTTTTGGGTTAGGAAAATTTATCATATCAGTAGCTCACTAAGTACTCCTCGTACTGAAATATAGATATACGGCTTATCTACCTACGTAAAAAACAACAACAATAATTATTTAAAGAGCCAAAAAACTCACGTCCACGAGAATTAAGAGAACATGGATAATTATTAACAATATTTATAAATTCAAAGTAGCTACAGATCGTCCAAAATTAGCCTCGCGATCGACCGATCGATCGCGATCGACTTGTTGGCCACCCCTGGTATAATGTATACCCGTATAGAATGCATAGCCAAACATGTGATGCATGAGTCATTTGAGCTGACAGATGCATCAAAGCAAGAACTGATACGTAAGTGTAAAATGTGCTTCACTGAGTTATGCGGATCCGTCGGCTCTCACGGATCTTCTGTCGGAGTCGGCTCTCTGAACCGGTTCAGATCTGAGTTACCCAACCCTATTGTAGATTACTTTTTATCCCGGAAATATTTGGGGTTACTGTGCAAAAGTTGCCAGTTTATCCGAATGAATTTCCGAAACGGCTGAACCGATTGTAATGGCACTTTACAGGCAGGTTAAATTTTTGGGTGTGATTATTAATGATGATATGAAGTGGAAGGCACATATTGATCATGTATGTAATAGGCTTGTAACTGTAATCTTCCTACTTAGGAAAATATCCTCGAGCGTTTCAGAATCTGTCATGTTAAATATCTATTATGGACTATTTCATTCTATCCTTTCTTATGGCATACTATTATGGGGAGCAGCTTCTGATGCTGTGAGAATTTTTAAATTACAGAAAAGAGCGATCCGCATTATTGCAAAAAAGAAATCAAATGATCATTGCGCTCCTTTGTTTAAACATTTTAATATACTAACATTACAGTCGCTGTATGTACTGGAAAATTTATTGAATGTAAAACAAAACTTAGACATATACGAATCAGCAAACAATATACATTCCCACAGCACCAGAAGCTGTTCGGACATTAGAATACCGTTTTATAAAACGAACAAATTAATTAATGGTCCCAATTATTGGGCTCCTAAATTATTTAATCACCTCCCGAACAGGATAAAATCGTTAACCATAAATAAATTTAAAAGCAACATAAAAAAAATACTGCAAAACATGTGCCTGTATAAATTTACGGATTTTTTTAATCATGACATTGTATAATATGTAATTGTGTAACTATGAGTAACTGGAATTTTTGACGTTCTTTTTAAGCCACTTATGGTTTTTAAAATAAATATATATTATTATTATTATTATTATTATTATGTCAGGAGTGATCTAAGCTATCCTTTCGTTCCAAAAATACATTCATTTAAAGAAAACGCTGTATAGCTTAAGCTAAAAACGCGAGACTTGGGAAAAAATACTCTTCTTAGAAAATAAAGAAATACATGTTCGACTGTCCTTTAAACACATCTACCCGAACGGGGTGGGGGGGAGTTTTATGTAAAAGAATTAAATGTATACAATCTATACCACGTTGACGAAGTCGCAGGTAAACCACTCGTTAATTATTAACAGACAGTTCTCGGTAAGTAAAAGTAGAACGTTTCCAAATATCATTTACCTTTCTCTAAAGTCTAAGCAATAGGCAATAGTAGAGACTAGACTCTAGAGAGTAGAGACTTAGAGAAAAAACTTGGAACGTGTCGCGGGATACACGTTTGGAACGAAGTCCCTTTCGTAGGCAGGGTTGGCATAATTAATACACATACATAAATAATATACATATACACACATACACGCACACACATATATAAAACGCGTTACGAAAAACGTCTTACGCTTTTTTGTGACGCTTTTTCGTGACGCGTTACATTTGTTCTCGGCTAGGTCCCCTCGCCAACCCGCGATAAGGAACTTCGTTCCAAAATACCCGGTATAATCTAACAACACCCGGTATAATCTAAAAACAACCATTATAATCTAAAAACGCGGGACACGCGTTTGGAACGAAGTCCTTTTCGTATAAGACGTTTTTCGTACCGCGTTTAATATACTCTAAAAACATCCGGTATAGTCTAAAAACACCCGGTATAATCTAAAAACACCCGGTATAATCTAAAACATCCGATACAATCTAAAAACACCCGGTATAATATAAAACACCCGGTATCACCGTATACCAGTATACATTATACGTCTTACGGTTTTTCGTGGCACATCACATTTTTTCTCGGCTAGGTCCCCTCGCCAAACCGCGATAAGGAACTTCGTTCGAAAAAATATCTTTCTCACAGAACTAATAATAAAGACACAGTTCTCAACTAACTACGCACAACAAATCTACGATAGGTTATTTAAAAATATACTGATTGTCCTTCTTTGTCGAAAATCAGTTTCTTTATCTGAGTGTCGCCTCTTTAAAGATTGCATACTCGTTGCATTAATTTCGAACGTCACACAAATTCAGGAAAATAAATGTTATTATAACGCTGTACATAAATTCATAACAAATAAATGATGTCAATAAATACAATAACGTATTTTTTATCGACAGTTTCCAAGTATCTGGGAAACTTCATTGTTCATAACAGGGATGACCAATTAAAGAATTCTAACAGTTTTTGACATCGTTCTTTATCAAAATACGCGACACCCATTGTTCTCCGAAACATCGAGGTCATCAAAAATACACAGCTTGCCTCGTTAATAAATGACGTCAGCTGGGAGAGCGTCTAATTAGTGTATTTGCCATATGGCAACATACACTATTGGCGTCGGTCGGATGGCGGAACCTAGGGGTCGGACTAAAATTTCTCGACGTTTCATAACCTCCTTAACACTTTGACACCATTTTTAAAAATGTTTATATATATATATATGTACCTATATATATATTTATATATATATATATATATATATATATATATATATATATATATATATATATATATATATATATATATATATATATATATATATATATATATATGTGTGTGCGCTATAACTTTCGAAAGAGTTAATTGATTTTAACGAAATTTTGCCCAGATGTTGGAATCCACCACCGCAAGAACCCTATTTAAAATGGGCCCAATCGGACCATTTTAACGGTAGTTTTTGGAAGTTGAAAAATGTTTTTGGGCCCCAAAATACCGAAAAAATTCTCCGAATCGTTTCAAAACTGAAATTTAACCCTCTGGTAGTAAGCAAAAAGTGTCCCTAAAATTTTAATAAAAGCGGCCCGACAGGACCGGATTTACAAATTTTCTGAAAACACTAGTATGCCGATAGTGAGTTTATACTGAAAGGTGTTTTTAATTTTGGTGTGACGTTCGATCGACAATAATAATGTAGTTACGAAAAAAATGTAATTTTAAGGGGTTTGTTAAGGAGTTAATTTTTTTATTTTGCTCTACAATCACCTTAAGTTCACATAATAAAGCCACAAGGCCTGTATTAGCAAATACACTATATTGTCGACAGGGTTTTGGCACTGCGACCCGGTTTTTTTTTTAACCACGCAGTATCAATTTACAGATTACTTGATGACGTCATCTCCCCACTACTATTCAACGGAACAAGGTCACCTCTATATCTAATCTTGCTGAAATAATTTTGTCACGTTGTTCCGATGAGAGTTGCTGCTTTTGAAAACACATTTTTGGAAGCAAGGTGAAAATTGGCCAGCGTCAGACTGGCCACATAGTCGAGGTGGCGTTTGCCAGCCGAGGCCTAGCCTGCGCGGACCCTCCACTGACCTGGCTTGCGAGGCTTGCCATAAGCCAGGCCGTAGGTAGGATCGGGGACCCACGCAGACTAGGTCCCAGCTCTTGCGACCTAAATGTAAACTAGATCCGATGGTTGTTCATACACTTAGAGAGAAAAGAATTAGAAAAATACCCCATCTACCATTATCCAGTCTCGGGCCACGGACTTGTGAGGAGCCACTCGGGTCCTTCCGGCCCAGTCCGACCCTCGAATTGACAAAACAAAATGAGCAAGTGATTGTTGAACAAGATTCGAAAGTTTTCTTAAGATTTCATCTGTATTAAGAAACTTGAAGCGTATATAAGACTGTTTATTTGCCAACATGCTATTAATAATATTTCTTGTATAACATTTTCAGACATAAGTATAAAGAATATGCAAAGTTGCAACTTTATTTGTTAGATGTAAACATTTTGTTACATAAAGCTTTAAGTTTTGAGACAAACTTTATAATTAACCGCGGGAAGTAAAAGTTGGACTGTGTTTAGAAATTATTCAATAATTTACATAATCATTGAAGAAATTTCTAAACAAACAATATCCTTGTCAGAAGCTTTTGTTTAGACTAGAGTTGGGTAACTCAGATCTGAACCGGTTCAAAGAGCCGACTCCGATAAAAGATCCGTGGGAGCCGACTCATTTTTTTTTGAGCCGACGGATCTTCGGATCCGCATAACTCAGTGAAACACTTAACACACAGAAGCACATTTTACACTTACGTATCAGTTCTTGCTTTGATGCATCTGTCAGCTCAAATGACTCATGCATCACATGTATGGCTATGCATTCTTGATTCTTTACAGGTCGTGATATGATTGACTGAACTAGGTAACTCAGTGGCAGACTGCAGTAACATATTCAGAACTCGGCTCTTTTTGAACTGGTTCAGTGAGCCGGCTCACATACGGGATCCAGATGCAAAGATGCAGATCACTAAAAAGACCCGTTTTTCCCATCTCTGGTTTAGACTGACTTTTCATCGGTAATAAGAGACTTCGCCGCTACTCCAACGATATTGAAATGAAAGCAATTTGTTTATAGATGTATGGATGAACCTTTCTCATTTCGTAAGCATTACTTTCTAGCAGAGCTAGGCAATGGTGATAACTTAGAGCTTGTAATTATGCTTTAAGCCCTTATAATTAGGGCTGCCAACCGTCCCGCTATACGCGAGACGTCCCGTTTCTGATACCCTTAATGAGACGTCCCGCTCAGGGTGTGTGCGGAACGCTAAATATCCCGCTTTTCGGAGGACGCTAAATACATTGCATCTATCCTGTGTTCTAATGCAGAAGCAGAGTCTTCTCACTTTATAATAATGCCTGGACCGACGCGCGAAATCGTCTTCATGTGGATTCTGTAAAGTCAGAGCTACAAGTTAAAGTAAATTTTTCTTATCCATGCAAAGATTTTTACAATTTTGTACTTAAAAATAAAAAAATACTTAAAAGTGCCAAATGTCAAGAAAAATACTCATTTAAAAAGTAATTTATAGTTTTCATAATAAAGTCTAAATTACACTATAACTGTTTTTTTAATAAATATTGACTATTATTAATCTAACAAGGTGTTTCATTTTACTTCTCATCCTGATTTGTAAAGAAAATTTAACGTTTTTTTGTATTCTAAATAAAATTAGTTGGATTCCGCTTTAACCCTTGTCCCGCATGTGAATTCATTATTTCCCGCAAATTAGTATCTTAAAGTTGGCAAGCCTACTTATAATGCTTAAAGCACTATGCTTATAGCATTTTATAAAAACAGATGCTTGATCTTAGCCTACATACTTAAAGGCTTGCTACTTATTAAGCACGTAAGCATTATAAATTGTTTATTGAGCATTCAACAAGCTTATAAAGCATTATGATAGCTTAATAAGCATTTTAAATGTTTAATAAGTTTGTTGAATGCTTATAATCGCGTGTTGAGTTTTAAGTTTTCACTTCCGTCGGCAGTCCCCAATGACTGCTTAATTTTTTTGACATTAATTGATATTGTAGCGCTCCCCCAATTGTTACGCCACTGGAAATGACAGAGGCTTCTCGTACTTGAACAGAAGTTTCTGGAATGATCGAGAACGGAATGTACGCACCTATATATACAGCGCGTGTGGGGCGCGACAGGATTCAGTCAGTTACCTGCTTGCTACAGTGAGAGTACATTCAGTAGAAGCGTCAGTTAGTACATAAATTTGTGTGTGTATTATAGCAGTGCTTTGTGTACATAGTCATTGTTGCGTTATTATTTATAAGAATCAGTTTGTTTGTTTCATTGTTTGGTTTATTTCATTATTAGAGAAAAACGTTTAATTTATTTCACTGTTGTAAGAGAAATACTTTTTAGTTATTTGTTTTGTGTTTATTTCGTTTGTTGAAAATAAATCAGTTTTAATCCACCACAAAGAACAGTTTTATTACAATATGAATTTTGAAATTTTTCTAATTATTCAAATAAATAATGCAACTCTGATATTTTTTCTTTTTCCCCTCCCCGACTTTCTATTTTTCTCTTGTCAGTCTCTAAACCAGTGGGGTGCAACCACACCTCTTTACAGCTCGTTCGCAGAGACAATTTACGCCATTGAATCTTAATTGACAGATTCAATAAATTCGCGAACAAATGCTAGTTGATAATGAAATTTAAGTTCACATTGTTTTTCGCTTATTTAAATTCAATT
This sequence comes from Venustoraphidia nigricollis, assembly GCA_034508555.1. Lineage (NCBI taxonomy): Eukaryota > Metazoa > Arthropoda > Insecta > Raphidioptera > Raphidiidae > Venustoraphidia > Venustoraphidia nigricollis. The sequence goes on along the minus strand of JAVRKA010000128.1, from coordinate 545,309 downwards.
TTGAAACGTTTCTGCCAAAACAATTCACGTGACGTAATATTAATAACCCGTTGACATTTAAATAAAATGATTATTGCTAAGTTACCAACAGTAGACAAGTGAAAGGGAAAACAAGTTAATTACAGTATAACCTCGATGTAACAAAACTGAAGGGAATTAGAAAATATTCGTTATACCAAGTAATTCGTTATAATGAAGTTTGAGGTTAGGTTAATCTAAGATTCGTTTCGTTCTGACAACTTACTTATCTTTAAGCTTTAAAATTTTGGCCAATGTACTTGCGAGAATTTCGAACTCTTTAGCGATGTCTAATTTTTTCGTTGTAGGACTCTCGTCTACATACTTAATGATTTTTCGTTTCTCTGCGACGGTTAAGGAACACTCTTTTCGTTTCTCAGCCGCTGTAACTTTAAATTTACTAACAACAGTGACCAACAGCAGTGTTTACATTACTTTACATCAAACAATAATGATTGTCTTACGATAAATTTAACGTGTTTGAACTTGTCGAGACATGAATTGTTGTTGTTATTGTGGAATTGTGTATAGGATACGTTATGTAAATGTTATAAGTTGACAAAAATCGTTAAATAGAGGTAAATTATACTTTCTATTTATATTCTGCAATGATTGAAAATTCGTTATAGAGAGTTTTTTGACAAAAAGTATTCGTAATGTAGAGGTATATTTTACATTAACTCTTACGGCCAGTTCTAGGGGATTTCTAAAAATTTGTTAAATCGAGGAAATCGTTATATTGAGGTTTGTTATATTAAGGTTACACTGTATTTGCAAAAATAGAGAGAGAAGGAAAACAATTACGTCGTAGTATTGAATTCACGTGACATTTGTATCACATGCTTCTGTTGTGTCATCTGAGCTGACGTAACAAACTGAATACATAACAGTTTTTGAAATTGTTTTTGAAACAAAACACTCTCGGTAAAATAATAATTTCAAAAGAGGTTAAGTTTTATTTCCTTTCTCAGTATTTCTGAAATAAAACTTCTTTCGCGACGATATATTTGTTCGAAATTTCTTGTGTCGCGTTACTGTGGGGAACTCCCAAAATCGTTCTGTCCAAAAATTATTTTCTGTAAATGTTGTTTTATATTACGTTGACGAGGGGGGGGGGGGGGATATTCCCACACAAATTATATGAGGAAAATTCCGCACATCTACGACTAAACGTTTTAAGAGGTGTATTTATAGAGATTGAAAATTGTTTCAGGCCTCTAAAGCACCGAAAATATTGTCGGAATTGACTCAAAATTGAAATTTAACCTTTTTAGAATCAATTAAAAGATGCTCTTAATACAATCGGCTCAACAGGACCGGATTTATAAATTTTATGAAAACGTTTGGGGATAGAGAATTATACATTCTGAAGGCAGTAGGTATGTAATTTTGTGCAGGTGATGAATTGATAAATCAGACGAAATATTGAAATGAAGAAAAAATATTATTTTAAGAGGTGTACCTATTAAGGAGTTGAATTTTTTATTTTCTCCAAAAACCAACAAATTCATATAATAAAATCACACTTCCCGTATTAACAAATACACTATATTGTCGGCAGGGTTTTGGCATTGCGACCCGGGTTTTTTTAAGTACAACCACCATGTAATTAGTAATTTAATTACATTTCCAATCAGTAATAAAACTACGTGGCAATCAAATTAGTTTTTATGTAAAGTAATTTGTAATTGATTACATTTTCAAAGTAATTAGCCCAGCTCTACTTGCAACTACTTAAGGCAGGGTGCCATTGATTTAGAAATATGATAGGAATATTTTTTTATTACTTTTGTTTGATGTTCTTTTTTTCTTTTGTCGGCTAGCGCATGGTTTTTTGCGAGGGCTGAAAAATACATAATATTTGTGTAATAATATTTTATACAAGTCGTTATTCTAAATATAGAGACCAGTGTACAGCAAAAGTTTGAACATTTGAATAAACAAATGAACTTAAAAATTCATCTAACTTTTCTCAAGGTCATCATTATTGTAATGAGTCTGACCTAGAATGAAAATGAGTTTGAACGTCGTTTTTTGACAATCGTAAAAAAACAAACTTACACTTCTCGAACAAAACTTCCAATATGAATAGTAAAAAATAATTTTAAAAAATTTACCTCCTTCAAAAAAGTCACTAAAAAGAAGAAAATATTGATATTTTAAGGTCGGAGCCAATTTGATTACCAACACTTTTTGCATATCTACCTACTGTTACAAAATTTGCGCCGACCTCAAAATTTCAATACTTTCCTCTTTTTAGCGACTTTTTTGAAGGGGTCAATTTTTTTCTTTTTTTGTTTTTTACTATTTTTATTGGACGTTTCGCCCTTTTAACAGAAGTTTTATTTTATTGTAATATTTCAAATGTCCATCGTTATGAAGCTAGAATGATCCTGTCACCCAATTTGCTGGAATTTTTGATTAGCTATAGGGACCGTTCCTAAAATACGTTTGCAAACAAGGGGAAGGGAGGGGTATTGCTTAGCGTGACGAGATTTGACAATAGAGGAAGGGGGGTCTAAAGGAAACGTGACGTTCGCAGTTCATCAATTTTATTTTAATTTTTTTCTTAACTTGCTATAGTCTTAGGTGTTACATTGGCTTTAGATTTTGAGTTTCGTTAATCAGTTATGCAATATTTCTCCTCGACAAAGTTTTATAATAGTTAAAAGAATGATTTGTAAACTGTATTTTATTTTAATTCATTAAACAATTATCTTTCAAAGAAACAAGAATAATTTTATATTACGCGTGCATAATACTAAAGTAAAATTAGGTTTTGACACGACATCGCATCATCTGACAGGTAGAATGTCTCACCGAAACGACCTGTTTTTTTGAATATATCTACTTTTAGTTACCAATATTATTCTGTCTAAATTTCGACGTACCTCAAACACCTGGCCAAGTTTTAGACCCGAATAAGAAATCTGGATTTTTTATTTTTCAACTCCTTAAATACCGAATTGCAAGGTATTAAAATTTCAAAACGCCTCAAGGGTTTTTTATTGCGAAAAAAATGTTGCCAATTTAAAAATTTGATGGTCGGTTAAGCCAGGTCTGTGTTTTTGTATTCGGATATTATTAAAGGATATTGTACAAATTTTCACAGTACCTCAAATACCTACCCAAAAATGTCCTACTAATAGTTTTGTAACGGTGCCATTATTATTTAATTTTTTTTAGTCTTGCACAAATAATTAGTCGTCCAAATACGCAATAGATTTTTATTACTGTAAATATATATTTATATTTTATGTTCAAAACTGCTTATTTTAAAAGAGAAATAAAAATTTCGATTTTTGGTAATTCGAAAACATAATAGTTTTTGCGCAGATGTCAGCATATTACAAAATAATACTCGAGGAATCATGATATCTGCCTGTAAGCTTTCGACTTAAGTTCAACCTCCTACTACCAGAAAGCAGCACGTAAACAAATGCAAAGGTTTGCTATTAAAGCGACGTCGTTTAGCTACTGGCGTCGAGACGCCGCCGTCGTTTTCCGTGATGTACCAGTGGTAAGCAAACAAAAATGTGGAATTAAGTATATAAAATCTAGAATCATCCATACTCTATATGCATCTTTTTATATGAAATGGAGTGGCGGATTTACAAATTTGACGCCAGTAGGCTATGAAATTTTTGTCGCCCCTACTGACCTCTGAAATTCGATACCCTAGTTCACAATCATATTAATTACAAAAACGACTACGCAAATAGTTGTACAAAAAAAATATTTAAGTGTTGAAACATATTACACGTTGATTAACCGAGCTGGGTAGAGTAGTGGTGACAGCACTATATTGTCGGCAGAGTTTTGGCACTGCGACCCGGGTTTTATTATTTAGTGTTTAAATAATAACAGAACTAATTATTTTGTATTTGAAATAGAAAATTAAGATGTTATATTTTACATTTTTAAACGGTTTTATGTAACTTCTCGTTCCATATATTTATTTGTTTATTTGCAATTCATTGTAACCTAAAATCTTCATGATTAAGAGTTTAAAGAAATGATTATTGAAAATAATTCAAAATTATACTGTTATTATTAATACATACACCGAGCTGGGTAGAGTAGTGGTGACAGCACTAGACTCGCATTCGGGAGGTCCGGGTTCGAATCCCGGCGGGGGCAGATGTGGCTGGGACTTTTTCCTACTGCCTCTCGCCGAGAAACGGTAATTCCTGTACCGGTCATCTTGATTGAGGTTTTCCATGGTTTCCCTCAATTAATTCCAGATAAATATCGAGATGGTTCCTTATTTGAGGCCATGGCCGATTACCTATCGAACTCCTAGTTCAAAAATTTCCTACCTTATCCTAATTTCCTATAATTCCTTCATTCGCCCATTGCTATTACATGTAGAAAAATAACGGGAAGTGTGGTAGATGGAAAATAGTAATGGTGCGAATGGCGTCTGTTATGACATAAAGTCGAGAAACGGACGTTAAACGCATTATTATTATTATTATTATATTACACGTTGATTAAATTGTGTGAGTGGACCTACTAGACCTAGTAACAAAAGTATATTTTACAGAGAGTTTAGTAATTTTTCATATACAGACGCTAGAGTGTATACTGTACATACAGTACTGAAATTTTTGTTAAATTTTCGACATAGTTTTCTCTATGTATATTATAATGTTTTTTTTTTATATCTGTAAGACAAAAATTTTTGGACCAAATTTGCCGCCCCTTAAAATATGCCGCCCTAGGCTTCAGCCTGCTAGTAAATCCGCCACTGATCAAATGTCAGCCCCGGATCTACAATTTTTTCGAACCGAGGCCCCTCTGTCCAGCGTTTGAGATAAATTGTTAAAAAAAATGTAATGGGTGGTATTTTTTGTGACCGGGAGAGGAGAATAGGAACCATTTAATAATTTTTTTTTAATAATTTGTTATTAATTATCAAACATATTATATTATGATTTTGGCGCCCCCTGCAACTCCCCCCTAGATCCGGGACTGCAAATGATATATATTTGTTTGAAGATGTTCAGAAATTCGTATTCATTTCCAGATGGAACTGGTTACTGCACAGTTGAAACTTAACATATTTATAAGAAGTGCCCCTGAAACTAATGAGAAAAATTCAAAATTCACTAATTCTTTCCATAAATTTTAAGATGACCTGTAGGACAAACGAAAAAGACATTTTCAAAAAAATACTATTACTTCTCGAGAGGTTAACCTACGTAAAAAATTACGACACTATTTTTGTTCAATGTGTTAACGGATAAGTTATACCCATCATATTTTATTAGTGTATTTGCCATATGGCAACATACACTATTGGCATCGGTCGGATGGCGGGACCTAGGGGTCGGACCAAAATTTCTCGACGTTTCATAACCTCCTAAACACTTTGGCACCATTTTTGAAAATGTTTATATATATATGGATATATATATATATATATATATATATATATATATATATATATATATATATATATATATATATATATATATATATATATATATATATATATATATATATATATATAGGTATATATGTGTACGGGCAATAACTTTCGAAGGAGTTAATTCATTTTAACGAAATTTGGCACACATGTTGGAATCCATCACCGCACGAAGCCTATTTAAAATAGGCCCAATCGGGTCATTTTAAGGGTGGTTTTTAGGGGTTGAAAAAAGTTTTTGGGCCCAAAAATACCTAAAAAAATTCTCAGAATCGTTTCAAAATTGAAATTTAACCCTTTAATAGCAATTAAAAAGTGCTCCTAAAATTTTAATAAAATCGGCCCGACAGGACCGGATTTTCAAATTTTCTGAAAACACTAGTTTGCAGATAGTGAGTTATTTACTGAAAGGTGTTTTTAATTTTGCTGTAGACGTTCGATCGACAAAAATAATGTAGTTAAGGAAAAAATGTAATTTTAAGGGGTGTATTAAGGATTTAATTTTTTTATTTTGCCCAACAATCACCTTAAGTTCACATAATAAAGCCAAAAGGTCTGTATCAGCAAATACACTATATTGTCGGCAGGGTTTTGGCACTGCGACGCGGGTTTTTTTTTTAATTGGTTCAGTCGTTTTTAACTGACTTCAAATAAAGATTTTTTTTATGTATGTTACCCCATATCTCCAGCACTTTGTGCATCGATTTTGATGATTCTTTTTCGATTTCAGGCTGGCCTCATATACATTTTTAATTAAATCAATTTCCCAGTATTTTAGTGTATTTGCCATATGGCAACATACACTATTGGCGTCGGTCGGATGGCGGGACCTAGGGGTCGGACCAAAATTTCTCGACGTTTCATAACCCCCTAAACACTTTGGCACCATTTTTAAAAATGTTTATATATATATGTATATATATATATATATATATATATATATATATATATATTTATATATATATATATACCTATATATATATATATATATATATATATAGGTATATATGTGTACGGGCAATAACTTTCGAAGGAGTTAATTCATTTTAACGAAATTTGGCACACATGTTGGAATCCATCACCGCACGAAGCCTATTTAAAATGGGCCCAATCGGGTCATTTTAAGGGTGGTTTTTAGGGGTTGAAAAAAGTTTTTGGGCCCAAAAATACCTAAAATATTCTCAGAATCGTTTCAAAATTGAAACTTAACCCTTTAATAGCAATTAAAAAGTGCTCCTAAAATTTTAATAAAATCGGCCCGACAGGACCGGACTTACAAATTTTTTGAAAACACTAATTTGCAGATAGTGACTTTTTTATTGAAGGATGTATTTAATTCGGTGTAGACGTTGGATTAATAATAATATTACAATTAAGAAAAAAAATGTTATTTTAAGGGGTGTATTAAGGGGTTAAATTTTTTATTTTGTCCAAAAACAAACTTAATTTCACATAATAAAAGTATAAAACCACACAGCCCTGTACAAGCAAATACACTATAATGTCGGCAGGGTTTTGGCACTGCGACCCGGGTTTTTTAGTTTAGTATTAAAATATAAATACTGACCACGTTTCATATTTCATAGAAATATACGATTTTTTTTAATTTGAATTTCGGTAAGTATAGTAGGTATCTGAAAAATAAATTATTTCGTTTAAACAGCAATTTTCAGTGCTCAAATTGGCATAATGTGTTCTCCTCAAAAATGAAAATACAAGAATTAGCTTAAACCGATTAATTAAAAGTACGTTTTGACAAATTAGTTAAAATGTTTAAACACACTTCAGTTTAGAGTTGGAATGTAGTTTGTAAAACTTCAGAGTACATACCTCTGCAGATAAAATCCCAATGGATTGGCTTCATTAGTAAAGGACGGCATAACTACAGGTTGACCTAAAAATAAACACTGTGCCATTTTCTAAAAGCATGAAGTAACGACAAAATTCCAGACAATTATAGGCGACAGGACCATTCCTAGCTGACAAGGATGTTTCGGTTAATTTTTACACGTAAAATCCTATTGTGTAACCATGAAAATAAATTCACTCATACCTCGCTATACGGTCGCTCTTTATACGGCCCTATTCAATTAAGGCACGTTTTCGATTTACGGCCTAAAATGTTTCGCTATAACGGCAAAAAAAACTTTTTTTCGATGTCAATATATCTACATGTTGCCAATCTTGCAATTTAGAATAATTGATTCCTTATACGGCTTTTCGCTTTGCGGCGAAGTTTCGTGGAACGTATATCTAGGCCGTAAAGCGAGGTATGGGTGTATTACATTTAATAATATTTATTACTAGTCGTTCCCGCGTCATCGCACGTTTTAACAGAAATTTTATTTAATTTTTTATATTTCAAATGTCAATAATTCTGAAGCTGGGATGGTCGTGTCCGATGTCGCCAAACTGGCTGGAATTCTTTATGGAGCCATACGCAGAGAGGAAAATTGAAAAATTTGCCAGGCTAGAAGATTGTGTATTTTCACAGCTTGAAAACCTCTCATATTTTTTTCATCATAGTTTTAATTTTTTAATTATAATACGCGTCACGGTTCTAAAAGGTTCTGAAGTTAGTCACAAACAGCGTTGCAAATGCATATTTTAAAGCCGTCCTGGTTGTTTTGTGGGAAAGGAAGACTCCCACCACCTCTCAGTTACCGGCACAGAACGTGCGTTCGTCGGTGATTGGTTATCGCTGGTTGTCTTGTCAATTGTCGCTTTCTTGCTATAAAGTACAGTCCAGTACGCTATTGTTGAGTTGTTTCTTTGATTGTTAATTGATCAAGATGCCTAATACAGTTTTGCGCACGATAAATAATTTTTTGTAGGACTTTATATAAGGAATTAGACCTTTAGATTAAAGAAAAATATAAAAAATTAAAAATAATAATATAGCATAAGTTTGTAGTTTTCAACCGACTGTACCTGTGCCTTTTAGATCCATGGCACGTACTATACCTAGAAATCTTATATATTTAAACGAGCAATTCTTATATATAGATATTAGATATATATAGTTATATTTATAAATTTCGCATTCTCGGAAACGGCTCCAACGATTTGAATGAAATTCACTGAAAAGGGGTATTGGTGGTCTAGCTAAGTTTTATTCTCGGAAAAGTTTGTTTTCTCACAGATTTAATCGTTTTAAAAATTAATTTTTTGGCATTTCAAAATAATGGAATATTGAAAGTAAACTAAAAACTTTCAGCCAAAAACATATAGCGTTCCTTGGTCCAAAACTATACAACTGCATACCGGTTGAATTCAAACAAATTCGAAACATTAAAACGTTCAATAAAAAAATATTCAGGTGGTTATGTGACAACACAGATTCTCAGGTCATTTACAATATCCTCAACTAACCAACAACTAATTTTTTCTTTGTAGTTATTATTATTATTATTTTTCTATTCATTACTCTTTTTTATTTTTATTTTCCCCTCTTTATTTATTTTTTTTTCTTAAATAACTCACTCTCGCGCACGTTAGCTCAGTCTATTCCAACCCTGGAATTGGCAATAGCCAAGTTGGGTTGGAAAATTCCATATATTTTTTTTTAAACATAATGTGATTTATTTTATTATTAGGTACTAATTTTGTAACTCTGTTTTCTGTTTTTTTTTTTCCCGAGGAGGAATAAAATTTATTATTATTATTATTATTATTATTATTTGTCGGGAAAAAGAACTTTTTAAGTAAACAATGACTGCAAGAATCACAATATGCTAAAAGCTAACAAAACAGCATTAGCTAACGATCATTTTGATACTGGTCATAAATTCGCCTTTGATAAGACAGAAATTTTGGATTACGAACATAATAATCTAAAAAGAAACATTAGTGAAATGGTGTTCATCAAGTTAAATAATACAGTTCATCTAAGATCTGATACACAGAATTTAAGCTTGTCATGTAACAATATGCTAGAAAAATATACTTAAAAAGTCCTTTTTCCCGACAAATCATTTTTATATTAATTACCAAGGACAAAAAAGAAAAAAACCCGGGTCGCAGTGCCCAAACCCTGCCGACAATATAGTGTATTTGCTAATACAGGCAGTCTGGTTTTATTACATGAACTTAAGTTTGTTTTTGGTCAAAATAAAAAATTTAACCCCTTAATACACCCCTTAAATTAATAGTTTTTTTCTTAATTGCAACATTACTATCATCGAACATCTACACCAAATTAAATACACCTTTCAGTAAATAACTCACTATCTGCAAACTGGTGTTTTCATAAAATTTGTAAATCCGGTCCTGGCGGGCCGATTTTTTTCCAATTTCGGGAGCACATTTTAATTGCTACTAAAAGAGTATATTTCAATTTTGAAACGATTCTGAGAATTTTTTCGGTATTTTTAGGCCCAAAAACTTTTTTCAACCCCTAAAAACCACCCTTAAAATGATCCGATTGGGCCCATTTTAAATAGGCTTCGTGCGGTGATGGATTCCAACATACGTACCAAATTTCGTTAAAATAAATTAACTCTTTCGAAAGTTATAGCCCGCACGTATATATATATATATATATATATATATATATATATATATATATATATAAATATATATATATATACATATATATATACATATATATATAATTTTTCCAAAAATGGTGCCAAAGTGCTTAGAAGGTTATGAAACGTCGAGAAATTTTGGTCCGACCCCTAGGTCCCGCCATCTGACCGACGCCAATAGTGTATGTTGCCATATGGCAAATACACTAAAAAGTCAATTGTAAGTAAACTTTGGAATAATAATTATGTCAAAACATTGACAGTGAGTCTTTAAAAAGTTATACTAAATAAAACGTAAATTATTTGAATAAAAACGAGGAACTATTAATTAAGTAAATATAGTTGTAACTAATATTTGAATACTAAGGTATGTTATTTTTATATCATGTATGATTAAACATTATGTTTTTTGCTTATAACTCGCTTAATGAATGTCAGATCGATTCGATTATTTTTTTAAACGAAATGGAAGAAGTTTCTACATAGATTTTATATATTAGAGTGTGTTAAAACAGTTTTTTAGAAAGACTTATAAGCATTAAAAAACCCGGGTCGCAGTGCCAAAACCCTGCCGACAATATAGTGTATTTGCTAATATAGGCAGTGTGGCTTTGTTATGCGAACTTAAGTTGGTTTTTTGGGCAAAATAAAAATTTGGCTCCTTAATACACCCCTTAAAAGAACATTTTTTTCTCAGTTGCAATATTATTATCAATCGAACCTCTATACCAAATTATATACAACTTTCAGAAAATAATTCACTATCTGTAAACTAGTATTTTCATAAAATTTGTAAGTCCGGTCCTGTCGGCCCGATTTTATTAAAATTTTAGGAACACTTTTTAATTACTACTAAAGGGTTAAATATCAATTTTGAAACGATTCTGAGAATGTTTTCGGTATTTTGGAGCCCAAAAACATTTTTCAACCCCTAAAAACTACCCTTAAAATGGCCCGATTACGCCCATTTTAAATAGGCTTCTTGCGGTGATGGTTTTCAACACGTGGGCCAAATTTCGTTAAAATCAATTAACTCTTTCGAAAGTTATTGCCCGCACACATATATATATACGTATATATATATATATACGTATATATATATACGTATATATATATATATATAAATATATATATACATATATATATAAACATTTTTAAAAATGGTGCCAAAGTGTTTAGGAGCTTATGAAACGTCGAGAAAATTTGGTCCGACCCCTAGGTCCCGCCATCCGACCGACGCCAATAGTGTATGTTGCCATATATGGCAAATACACTAAAAATGTATAAACTCGATTTTATTTAATATACCAAAAGAGAAAAAACCGGCCAAGTGCGAGTCGGTCTCGCGCACGAAGGGTTCCGTACCATTATCTATAAAAACGGCAAAAAAATCACGTTTGTTGTATGGGAGTCCCCTTAAATATTTATTTTATTCTGTTTTTTAGTATTTGTTGTTATAGCGGCAACAGAAATACATCATCTGTGAAAATGTCAACCGTCTAACTATCACGGTTCATGAGATACAGCCTGGTGACAGACGGACGGACAGCGGAGTCTTAGTAATAGGGTCCCGTTTTACCCTTTGGGTACGGAACCCTAAAAACTGTACGTAAAAGCTAATGCAATAGAACCCTTGCAAATAAATAATGACAAAGTAGCACTTTTGGCGCTGGAGGCTTGTATGTTAAAATTTCTTCCGAGCAAAGCTCGGTCGTCCAGATATTGAAATAATAAATACGCTAACATCGATTCACGGTCACGATTTTTTATTATGTTTTAAAAGTAAAATTTCATTCGATATTCAAAACTGAAATTGAATTAGACCTCTATTTAACATATCGGCCTGTTTCGGTTGTGTTCGTTAATATTCGTGGTCGAAGCGCGGCGTCTAGTAACACTTCTCTGACGACGATCTATAGGTAGTACACGTGCGTTGAAATAGAATGGGAGGGAAGGAGAGAGAGAAAGAGATATAGAGTGAGAGGACCGACGCAATATCATCGTACCGTCCTCCCCGATTTCCCCTAATTTTCGCTGTTAGACAGCGCGTCTTCTGCACATGACGTTTCCACGTTGGGTTCACATTCTATACTTTGTACTGCATTCAGAAATGATTTCGACCTAGCGTAACTCTCCGCACATAAAATTATTTCCTTCGGTATTTTAACCAATAATCCATTTAGAATATTTTTTAAGAATATTTTCAATCGTAGTCGCATCGTCTCGAGAAATTTCTTCTGAATCGAAGGGACGGTACAAAGTCGTCACGGCGACGATTACATTTGATGTCGGGCTCAATCGATAGAAAAAGTTCCGTCGGCGAATCTTAGAATGAAGATTTTTAGAAGAAATTTATTGATAAACATATGTGAGCCTCATTTACATAAGCTCGCGGGTGACGGAAAACTTCTTTAGTCGCAGAATTACATATTGATATGTTTAATTTTTTATGTCGAATTTTACCCTCTCCATTTTTTGGACAGAATAGCTTAGGAATCTTCACCTCGTTTACGTAATATAAAAAAATTTGGAAAACAATGTTTGGACAAACGGCTTAGGAGTTTCCTCCTACTATTTGGAACGAAGTTCCTTATCGCGGGTTAGCGAGGGGACATTGCCGAGAAAAAATGTAACATGTCACGAAAAACCGTAAGACAAAAAATGTAATGTATCACGAAAAACCGTAAGACGTATAATATATATTGGTATACGGTGATACCGGGTGTTTTTATATTATACCGGGTGTTTTTAGATTGTATCGGATGTTTTAGATTATACCGGGTGTTTTTAGATTATACCGGGTGTTTTTAGACTATACCGGATGTTTTTAGAGTATATTAAACGCGTTACGAAAAACGTCTTATACGAAAGGGACTTCGTTCCAAACGCGTGTCCCGCGACACGTTCCAAGTTTTTTTTGAACAGAATGGTTAAAGAGTTCTCTCCTGACCTACGTAATATACAAAATTTTGGAAAATAATTTTTCGACAAAACGGTTTGAGTCCTCCCGTCTAATTTTTAGGTAAAATGGTTCAGGACTCCTCCCTCTAATTTTTGGACAGAACGTTTTAGGAGTTCTCCCCTTTTTTTTCATAACACCGTCGTAATGCAAATTTTTAACATGTACCTCGCTAAAGAAGTTTTACTTCAAAAATATGGTACCTTCTATTTTCAAATTTTGCAACTTCTAGCAATGTTTACAAATTTGGTGAAATACGTATCAAGGATGTAATGAAGTATATCATGGGTTAGTAGGTGACGTTATGTTACAACGAGACTCAGTTAATTTGAATAGTAACACGAGACATAATATAGTTACGTCTGAGATATGTACCCCCTATAAAATAGCTGCCTTTCACTTCATTTTTAGTATTTTTTCGACATTTTTGACAGCTCAATTGTGTAATGAACTTGACTTCTGATAGCTAAGTTTTGTTTTGCTTTACGCACTAGTGTTGAATTATCCCTTTTTATCCAAGAGATGAAATTCTTTTAAATAGTGTTAAAATATGGTTACGTGGTTTCCTTAGTGTCGAAAACATTGTTTTAGACACTTGTTTCTACGTTAATAAAGTATATTTTGATGCACTGTCAAATAGACTCACGATCGATCGACGTCGGTTGCGTTCACAAAAATAGTTTTGGGTACGGTGTAGAATTTTTCAAAATCAAAACTCACGATTGTATAAGTAAATCTCGGCTGTAAAGGGATAAATCGAAAAATAGATATGAAATAACATCATGTTACGTAAAATACCTCCAGGATGCCTAAGCAGGTTGAAATAAAAAAAAACCCGGGTCGCAGTGCCAAAACCCTGCCGACAATATAGTGTATTTGCTTATACAGGCAGTGTGGCTTTATTTTGCGAGCTTAAGTTGGTTTTTGGGCAAAATAAAAAATTTTACTCCTTAATACACCCCTTAAAATAACATTTTTTTTCTTAATTGCAATATTATTATAAATCGAACCTCTATACCAAATTATATACAACTTTCACTATCTGCAAACTAGTGTTTTCATAAAATTTGTAAGTCCGGTCCTGTCGGGCCGATTTTATTAGTGTATTTGCCATATGGCAACATACACTATTGGCATCGGTCGGATGGCCGGACCTAGGGGTCGGACCAAAATTTCTCGACGTTTCATAACCTCCTAAACACTTTGCCACCATTTTTAAAAATGTTTATATATATATGTATATATATATATATTTATATATATATATATATATATACGTATATATATATATATATATGTGTGCGAGCTATAACTTTCGAAAGAGTTAATTGATTTCAACTAAATTTGGCCCACGTGTTGAAATACATCGCCGCAAGAAGCCTATTTAAAATGGGCCTAATCGGGCCATTTTAAGGGTAGTTTTTAGGGGTTGAAAAATGTTTTTGGGCCCTAAAATACTGAAAAAATTCTCCGAATCGTTTCAAAATTGAAATTTAACCCTCTGGCAGTAATTAAAATGTGTCCCTAAAATTTTAATAAAATCGACCTTACAGGACCGGATTTAAAAATTTTATGAAAACACTAGTTTGCAGATAGTGAATTATTTACTGAAAGGTGTATATAACTTGGTATAGAAGCTCGATTGATAATAATATTGCAATTAAGAAAAAAAATGTTATTTTAAGGGGTGTATTAAGTAGTCAAATTTTTTATTTTGCCCAAAAACCAAGTTAAGTTCGCATAATAAAGCCACACTGCCTATATTAGCAAATACACTATATTGTCGGCAGGGTGTTGGCACTGCGACCCGGGTTTTTTTAAATTTTAGGGACACCTTTTAATTACTACTAAAGGGTTAAATGTCAATTTTGAAACGATTCTGAGAATATTTTCGGTATTTTGGGGCCCAAAAACATTTTTCAACCTTTAAAAACTACCCTTAAAATGCCCCGATTACGCCCATTTTAAATAGGCTTCTTGCGGTGATGGATTTCAACACGTGGACCAAATTTCATTAAAATCAATTAACTCTTTCGAAAGTTATTGCCCGCACACATATATATATACGTATATATATACGTATATTGCCCGCACATATATATATATATATATATATATATATATATACATATATATATATATATATATATATATATATATATACGTATATAAATATATATATATATATATACATATATATATATATATATATATATATATATATATATATATATATATATATATATACATATATATATACATATATACATATATATATAAACATTTTCAAAAATGGTGCCAAAGTGTTTAGGAGGTTATGAAACGTCGAGAAATTTTAGTCCGACCCCTAGGTCCCGCCATCCGACCAACGCCAATAGTGTATGTTGCCTTATGGCAAATACACTAAAAACTTGCACATTTTTAAGTTAAATTTGTGTAGCCACTACGATTAGTAAAAATATTTTTTTTACCATTTTTTACGAGTTATCGAGCTTGTAGTTCGTAATTGGGGATTTATAACAGATGAAACACAATATTTTTTATTGTAAGTTTTTAACTTAATTGATGATTACACAGTTTATAGAGCACCTAGACAAAATTAGCCAATTTATGAATTTTTGTCTGTATGTTTATCTGTCTGTGCCATACCCAAAAAACAAACATCAATGCGAACGAAACTACTGCAGGTAAAGACGAGTAAAAACTACAGTTGAAAATACATAAAAACAATTTCAACATAGAAATTCATCTTGAAGAATAATTTGGGGAAGCAAAATTTCCTTCACGTCGAATTTTGATGTTTGAGTTCATTTTATGTATTTTTAATTCATAGCTCTATTACAAGCTTTTATTGAGTTTCACCTGTCCCGGTGTCTGTCCGGTGTCTGCACGTTAAATTTGACCCACTTTCCGGTTTCCGATTACCCTGAAATTTTGCACACACCTTTGGTTCTGAGGACAATGCAATACAATACATTGAATATTATGGTTATAGATCCAATATGGCCGCTACCACAAAATGGCGAATTACCTTCTTCTTTAATCCTCTCCATATGGGTATCAAATGAAAGGGCATGACAAGTAGAATCCAATCATCAGTGTGACTTAATTTCAAATCCAAAATGGCGAATCGTCTATTTCTTGACAACCCCCTTGATATGGGTATCAAACGAGAGGGTATAACAAATAGAATACAGCAAACGGTGTGACGTTACTTAAAATTCAATATGGCGGCCGAAAGACGTAACTAAAAATTTGAAAATAAAATATTAGATAAAAAACACAAGGTTTTATTACAGTGTACAAAAAAGGAAAAAATAGTTTATAATAATATAAGTTCATAATTATAAAAGCGTGGGTTGTGAGCTCTATGATAGTCACGGCCCACGCTTTTATAATTATGAAATTAAATTATTATAAAAATTACTTTTATCTTTTTTAGTACACTGCAATAAAAGCTTGGTTTTATAAAAGTTTTTTATCTAATATTTTTTTTTGTTCTTTGAAATTTAACTGTAGTTCATTTCGTGACATTAAAATTGATAGCCATTAATGCTTAATGATATTTAATGACAGATAAGTATTGTTTGGTTCGGTTGAAAAATCGTTTTACTATAAATCAATACAATCGGCGACTAAATATGGATATGGGTCGAGATAACATAAATGGAAAATGACGCGAGAAGCTACGAAGGTATTATGTCTAACAAATTAGTCAATTTCCGCATTTCCCGTAAAAACATCAAATCTACAAGGTTGAATACAGTATATTATGATCATTAAACATATATGCAATATATTCTACAATACCCCCAACGGTGCGTATCGTATGCACTTGTTTCTGACGCATGCGCCTCAGTTTACCAGGACCGTATTCTATATTTTATATGCTTAAACAAGACACATTTCGATATATTGTAATTTTTGTTACCAGGGACAATTTTAAAATAGATGAATTAGTTGATTATTTTTTCCTATGACTGTATATTTTTTATATTTCTGAGGATGGACTTAATGTCCGAAACGATCATCGAGTAATAATTTAATATTAATTTTTGTAGAATTTTCAAGTGTTTTTAGTGTATTTGCCATATGGCAACATACACTATTGGCGTCGGTCGGATGGCGGGACCTAGGGGTCGGACCAAAATTTCTCGACGTTTCATAACCTCCTAAACACTTTGGCACCATTTTTAAAAATGTTTATATATATATGTATATATATATATATGTATATATATATATATATATATATATATATATATATATATATATATATATATATATATATATATATAGGTATATATGTGTACGGGCAATAACTTTCGAAGGAGTTAATTCATTTTAACGAAATTTGGCACATATGTTGGAATCCATCACCGCACGAAGCCTATTTAAAATGGGTCCAATCGGGTCATTTTAAGGGTGGTTTTTAGGGGATGAAAAAAGTTTTTGGGCCCAAAAATACCTAAAAAATTCTCAGAATCGTTTCAAAATTGACATTTAACCCTTTAATAGCAATTAAAAAGTGTTCCTGAAATTTCAAGAAAATCGGCCCGACAGGACCGGATTTACAAATTTTCTGAAAACACTAGTTTGCAGATAGTGAGTTATTTCCTGAAAGGTGTTTTTAATTTTGGTGTAGACGTTCAGTCGACAATAATGATGTAGTTAAAAAAACTGTAATTTTAAGGGGTGTATTAAGGAGTTAATTTTTTTATTTTGCCCAACAATCACCTTAAGTTCACATAATAAAGCTACAAGGCCTGTATTAGCAAATACACTATATTGTCGGCAGGGTTTTGGCACTGCGACCCGGGTTTTTTTATTTATTTGTTATTATTAATCATGTTCTACCAAGTGCCGAGTCAAAAAATAGTGCAAATTATAAATGACAATACATTAACTCGCTTCATATCCATAGTTAAATACAGCAATTATTATTCGCTTATTTGAGTAATTAATTAATTTGAGTAATTAATGTAATTAATTATCTAATTTTCACAAACTCTTGTTCTTAAAAAAACAATTTTCAATTACTGTATATTTCTGTTTGTTACAGTGCTTGATAAAGTTCTGAAATAAAGACGAAACGTTGTACAAAAATAATTATAATGAGCCTCACCCTCATAAGCTCACAGAAGAAGTTTAACTTCTCTAGTTTTTAATATTATAATTACGACGAAATTATTACACATTTTAAAAGAGCACTTTGATGTTTATGTCATGTGAAAATTTTCACATGGACAGATCGTCACATTTATACCATAGTTTTATTTACGTACTATAATCTACAGAATAACATTTTTAATATGAATTGTCTGTAGTATATCAACATCATAACCTCACATTAATGGACATTTCAGCACATACTTGTATTTAAAAAATCTTTAATTCGAAAATTGTTCTGATATCTGTAAATAGAGAATGTGATATTTAATATTTTTCTTTCTGAATTTACATGAAATATATAATATGAGTTCCTACCATTTGTACGTCAAATTACAGAAATTATTTTGTATTTCAAATGTTCGTAATTTTAAACGTCAGATTCAAGCCATTCATCATTGTCTTACTATTTTGCGAATCAAAATGCAACACACTATAAACTTCTGTGCTTGTCAGTTTCATGTAATTTAAAGTTCCCCTTAATTTGTTTCATTCTACTTTCCCTCGATTTCTTACTTTTTTCAAACAGATACGTCGCCTAAAGAAGTTGAACTTCAAAAACAACTGGGGTAGCATTTTGGAGACTGGAACGGATTAATGGCATTACAATTACCAATTTACCAGAATTAAAAAAGAGATTCGTGTTCCTTTTAATCGACTTACAGTTACTAAAAATGGTCCTCTGCCCATGGCAACCTAATTGTTTAACAAATTGCCAGCCAACATTAAATGTTTTTAAATTTAAAAAAGCATTTAAAAATTTTTTACTTGATAATATGTATTACAGTGTCGATGATTATTTTAATGATTAATTTTAATGTATACTGACTTATCCTATACCTGCTGTATGGTCCTTGGATGAAATAAATTATTATTATTATTATTTTTATTATTATTAATTAATTTAAATGGGGAAATTTGCTTTGAGATACAAGCAAATTGACATACGAGCAAGGTTACGGAACGAATAAAACCCGTATGTCGAGGTACCACTGTATTATCAAACAAATGACAATATTTTTAAACCGGTCCTGTTCTCCGTAGCGTCGCGTCACAGGGGACAACGTTCGTTGCTACGCCGCGACGCCGCCGCACGTTTTCAAAGAGGTGGTTTGCGCCGTTCGTATAAGTTCGTCGTTATAACGTAGGCCGTCATCACGGTTGCTCGCTGTGCTTTTTATTCGTCCTCTCTCCGTGTCCCCGTGAGCAGTGAGTGAGCGCAGCCGGCTGTCTCTTTGTGATTCCCCGTTTCACGCGTCCCTCTAAAATACTGCACATATATCCGTTGTGTTTATTCAGTATATTTTCACACGTGTCAATATGGTGTAAAAAAAGTGGTTTGGAATACAATATCAAAATTACTATTAATGTAAGTTTTATTTTGTTTGTACCACAGTGTATATAGGTTCATGAAACTTGTCGAAACGTTTCTGGTCTTCATCAGATACAGTGAAAGCTCTTATATGACATTTCACTGTAAAAATAATAATTAATGAATAATTTTCTTATTACGAGTAGTTTTCGTTTTTGGATTAAAAGATACGCTTAAGAAACATTTCTGGTTCATCATCAGATACAGCTCTTATATGACGTTTCACTGTAAAAATAGTAGCGTATTCGAATGATTAATTTGCTTGTTTTGAGTAGTTTTCGATTCTGAATCAAGAGATATGTTTAGGAAACGTTTGTGGCCATCATCAGATACAGTAAAAACTCTTATATGACATTTCACTGTAAAAATAATAGCGTAATCGAATGAATAATTTACTTATTATGAGTTTTTTTTCGGCTCCGAATTAAAAGATATGTTTAGGAAACGTTTGTGGCCATCATCAGATACAATAGAAGCTCTTATATGACATTTCACTGTAAAAATAATAGCGTATTCGAATGAATAATTTGCTTGGCACCACTAGTTTTCATTATTAACGTCTTGACGTGATTAAATTCAATTGTAATAATTTTCTTGCTATTTCAATTCGAACGTTTCTGGTCGTCTTCCGACACAGTGAAAGTGTTTACAGCAATAAATAAAAAAATAGCATCTTTCAAAGATTATTATTTGTTGTCACATACATATGTTAGAAGAATTCATTCCGCCTGCTTTTAGTCAATATTTTAGCCCATTTTTCCCGTGTTCCAAAATTGGATCAAACGTTTAAAAAAATGTAATTATGTTGATAGTTTGCCAACCTGCATTATTTTAAACAGAAAAATCATAATAGAAAACAGTATCACGGGTAATTGGAATAATATATCTGGAATTGAACTTTAAAGAAGAAAAATCATACTTAATAAAAAAAATTGTTGTTATGAAGTACTATTTATACAAAATATATATACTATTTATACAAAACTCAGATAAAGATGGGTTAAATTATTTCATAATTTCATTGCAGCTCGGTTTTTCGAGAAAATGTTAATTTAAAACAGCTGATTAGAAGAAAATTTCATAAGAAAGTCAGTAAAATTATTTGAAGTGTAGCAATTATTGTTGTATATAATGTTATAACTACATATAATTAAATATATTTTCAGAATGATGTAGATCTGGTCGAAAAAATAGACCTTTTTCGGTTGTAGCAATTAAATTTTCTTAGTTATTCTATTGTCTATAATCTACAATTCATTCATTCATTTTTAGTGTATTTGCCATATGGCAACATACACTATTGGCGTGACCTAGGGGCCGGACCAAAATTTCTCGACGTTTCATAACCTCCTAAACACTTTGGCACCATTTTTAAAAATGTTTTTATATATATGTATATATATATTTATATATTTATATATATATATATATATATATATATATATATATATATATATATATATATATATATATATATATATATACATATGTGTGTGCGCTATAACTTTCGAAAGAGTCAATTGATTTTAACGAAATTTTGCCCACATGTTGGAATCCACCACCGCAAGAACCATATTTAAAATGGGCCCAATCGGACTATTTTAAGGGTAGTTTTTAGGGGTTGAAAAATGTTTTTGGGCCCCAAAATACCGAAAAAATTTTCAGAATCGTTTCAAAATTGACATTTAACCCGTTAGTAGCAATTAAAAAGTGTCCCTAAAATTTTAATAAAATCGGCCCAACAGGACCGGACTTAAACATTTTTTGAAAACACTAATTTGTAGATAGTGACTTATTTATTGAAGGGTGTATTTAATTCTGTGTAGACGTTAGATTGATAATAATATTGCAGTTAAGAAAAAAAATATTATTTTAAGGGGTGTATTAAGGAATCAAATTTTTAATTTTGCCCAAAAACCAACTTAAGTTCGCGTAATAAAGCCACAGTGCCTATATAAGCAAATACACTATATTGTCGGCAGGGTTTTGGCACTGCGACCCGGGTTTTTCTATAGTTGCGATCTAGTCTTGTTATAAATCTATAC
Source organism: Venustoraphidia nigricollis (assembly GCA_034508555.1). NCBI lineage: Eukaryota > Metazoa > Arthropoda > Insecta > Raphidioptera > Raphidiidae > Venustoraphidia > Venustoraphidia nigricollis. Next base: position 523,786 of record JAVRKA010000128.1, on the reverse strand, counting down.
AAGTATAAAGAAAATATCCACGGATCGCTGACAAAAGGGGATAAGTCTATTTTATATATTATATTATATCCTAATCGAATAAAGAATTTTTTACTTTTTGACCCCTGTGGCCTGTAGTTTGGTTCACAAGTTGAAAAACGTATTAATTTTTGTTACTGCGAGTTAAAATACGTGTCATAGCTCATTGGATTCGTACCAGCGTTGCCAGATTTTTTTTTGCCAAGTCGAGATTTTAGAACTTTTTGAGTGAAAAAAGCGGAATTCTTTCGTCGAAAGCGGGACATAGTAAAAAAACGTATATAATCAGAAGTTTTTAAATATTTATCTTTTTATTTGAGACCAAATTACGTTTACGTGACAATAGATAGCAAAAATAGCCATAGAAAATGTATTTTAATAAAAATATGACATTTTAAATCAGATTTACTCTATCGTTAAATAGTTGAGTCTTATTCGTCTTCTGAATAAAAAAAAAAAAAAACAGAAATCAAAATCAAAAGTTTTATTTATTAGGGAAATATGGCGTTTCAAACAATAGTCTGAGAAGTGAGTGTTACAAATTGCAACTTACAATAAGAGAATAATTATATACGCACGGTCGAGTTATCCCCGAAAAGCGGGACTGAGCCTGTCCCGCGCGGGACATTTAATTTTGATTTAAAAATCGGGACGTCCCGCCAAAATCGGGACGTCTGGCAACGCTGATTCGTAATCACCTCTAGAAAAATGTGCAAAACTTTCAAACCCGCACATAAATAATTAACAATTAAAGAATCCCAAAAAAGAGGGTCTGTTTTTTCGCAAATATCTCGACAACTATTAATGCTAATGAAATTTAAAAAGAAGATTCCTAAAGAGGAGAATAAAATGTCGACTCCCGGAACTTCATCTCTATTATTAATACTTTTCATTTAGTGTTAAAAATAGGGCTCAGCGTGGTCGGCGCTGTGTCGATAAATCTTAACCAATTTAGATCAGGCCTCAATTTCATTTTTGCACTGGGGTCCTTGGTTACGTAGCTACGCCACTGACTTAATCTATAATTTCTCTTTCGCGGCATAAAAGGAATTTTTGAGGAATGCTGATTAATTTTAATTTATTCCGTCACTAATTTTGAAAATTATGTCTTGTCTTAGCACCTTTTTCCAAATGTAAAAAAGTATTATTTGTACAATTTCTACGATAAATAAGAAATACTAAATAAGAAAAATTTCAAAATAATTAAAATTTTAACAATCAGACGTTACAACCCAGTTTTGCCAGATTTTTTTCGGAAAAACGGAATTTTGAAACATTTTGAGTAAAAAAGCGGAATTCTTTCGTTGAAAGCGGGACATACTAAAGAAACGTATGTAATCAGTAGTTTTTAAATACTTATCCTTCTATTATGACAATAGACAGCAGCGTTGCCAGACGTCCCGATTTTGGCGGGACGTCCCGATTTTTAAATCAAAATTAAATGTCCCGCGCGCGACAGGCTCAGTCCCGCTTTTCGGGGATAACTCAATCGCGCGCAAATAATTATTCCTTTTATTGTAAGCTGCAATTTGTAACACTCACTCCTCAGACTATTGTTTGAAACGCCATATTTCCCTAATAAATAAAACTTTTGATTTTGATTTCTGTTTTTTTTTTTTTTTTTATTCAGAAGACGAATAAGACTCAACTATTTAACGATAGGGTAAATCTGATTTTAAATATCATATTTTTATTAAAATACATTTTCTATGGCTATTTTTGCTGTCTATTGTCACGTAAACGTAATTTGAACTCAAATAAAAAAATAAATATTTAAAAACTTCTGATTATTTATATACGTTTTTTACTATGTCCCGCTTTCGACGAAAGAATCCCGCTTTTTTCACTCAAAAAGTTCCAAAATCCCGACTTGGCAAAAAAAAATTTGGCAACGCTGATAGATAGCCAAAATAGCCATAGATAATGTATTTTAATGAAAATACGTTACTTACTATACTAGTAACTAATAATAATTTGGTTTACCCTGTGGTTAGACAGCTGAGTAATCCCCGAAAAGCGGAATTGCGACAAATTTAATTTTGAGTTAAAAATCGGAATGTCTGGCAACCCTGTTACAAACATAAAACTTTGGCAACTCTGTCGCCATTATTGCAGCATGTGGTTGTATCAAACATCAATTTTGAAATTTATAAACCTTTGTTTATAAAAATTGCCTGTAGTCACATTAAAATAAATGAAATTGTTTAATTTTTTTGTTGCATTTAGATTTCAACGGGTTTTTAATATAATTTTACGTTTTATTTATAGATATTTTTTAGTTAAATGATTTTTATCTGATTACGACCATTCATGCAACCAAATTACAACGACGATAGCGAACATGAATTTGTTTGTCATATAAAGATAGGTTCACATTTTTCATTGACATTTTGGTTGCTGTTTTGAATTCTTTATACATATTATTAAATATTTTAAATCGTTTCATTAAGAATGAAAACTTTTCCGTTAATTTTGAAGATTGCATTAACACTAATTGTTTGAGTAAAATATACAAAAACAAGTCATTATTGTAAATTACATTTATTTCATAAATGGCAAAATTTTTAACTTGAACGTATATAATAATGTAAGAAATAAATTGATAAAACCAACAAATGAACAAGATTTCAGTTATTAAAAAAAATACTTATATTTGAATTCAGCAATACAACCGATGTGTAGATACTCTATCCTTGCATCCATTTATAATCTTAACAATATCAATGTACGCAGTATACGTAGCATAAAGCATTACACAGTTCATAGAATAATATAACACACGAAAAACATTCGTTTAAATAATGTAGGTTAAATATTTTATCACAATTAAGTTAGCAGGAAAGTGGACAAATTGATGTAAATCAATAAATCAATTATTAATTTAGCGACGTTTCGGTCATTTATTTGATCTTCATCAGGCATCTATAAAATACAGCACATGTTAAAATTAAGTACACAACCAAATATACAAAAGTTTACAAAGACAGCATATTTTATATTAGGTAAATATGCTGTGTTTGTAAACTTTTGTATATTTGGTTGTGTACTTAATTTTAACATGTGCTGTACTTTATAGATGCCTGACGAAGATCAAATAAATGATCGAAACGTCGCTAAATTAATAATTGGTTTATTCATTTACATCAATTTGTCCACTTTCCTGCTAACTTAATTGTATATGTTTGAAAAAAATATGGACGCAACAATTTCCAATTTTATCACAATATTTCAATATAGCAATACAATCAATGTGAAGTCTATTCTGCTTCAACATAGAACGCTCCTACATCCGTTTACAACCTTTACAATATCAGTACACGTAGCTTACATAACATAAAGCATTAGACATTTCATAGGACAATATAACGCCCTGAATAAGATTTGTTTAAATACTGTAGATTAAACATTTTCCTATAATAAGTAGTTAAATTTTTTTGTCGTTTTTAATTATACGTAAATTTAGCAAAAACAAAATAGCTACAGCGGTAATGAGAAATAATTAAATATTTCCCAATTTAAATTAGAAAAATACAATATAAAATCATCAGATATGAATACAAGTAAATATGAAATGTAAAGAATATAGTAACGGGCCAAGTATTGGTCATTTTGAAATTTAAAAATCCAAATAGCAGGAACTATTTTTGATACGCATATTAAAAAAAAAATAAAACTGCAATATATTATGTAAACTTGTCTTTAGTAATAATATACGCAGACATTAGTCACTCAGTAACCTTTCTAGATCGTTTTGTCGTTTTAAGGAACAAGTTGAAACTCAAAACACGGTCACTATAAACTTTGGTGTCAGGTATAATAAAGTAACAGGCCAAGTATTGGTAATTTTGAAATGTAAAAGTTCAAATAGCAGCAAATATTATTGGTACGCATATAAAAAAAAAATAATAAAACTGCAATATATTATGTAAACCTGTCTTTAGTAATAATATAGTTCGCAGATATTAGTCAAGATGAAACGTCCTTCATGTAACCTTTTAGGAACAAGTCGAAACTCAAAACACGGTCACTATAAACTTTGGTGTCAGGTACAATTTTTTACCCGTTAACAGCAAACGAAAGAAACAATTCCAGTAAAAAATATATCTGACACCAGAGTATTGTGAACAGTGCAGTTAATATAATAATTTAATGTAATGTTTCAGATATGAACTAAATATAAAATACTAGTTAATTTTTAATTAAAATATAAAAGTTAGCAAATTAAATAGTGTTAAATAATAATAAGTTAATATCAATCAAAACTATAAAAATAATTAATAAATACGTTTAGTGTAGTGTTAAAAACTGATTAAGTGTCTGTGATTAACCGTGGATAACTACAGTATATACTCGTATATAGATCACATATTATTTAGTGTCCTTTGTTAACATCTTACAGTCGTCCCGACGCTTTCTCCCGTCGACTCCCGAGGGAAATACGACACCGGATTGCGCGCCGCACACATCAGACAGGATAGCGCCTCTACATAAGGTAAAGATGGGGTCTTTTTGACATCTCTTTTATTTTGTAATATACATAATATATATGTTCCACAAAACGGGATAAAAAATTTCGGTTTTTTGTTAAATAAATTTCTGTAGGACGAATATGAATATTTCATGGAAGGTTTTTTTACTGTAAGTGAATTTGTATTTTATGATCGCGAAATGTTACTATTTTTTTATTAGATGAATTTTATATTTGAGGAGCTTACATACAAAACCCGATAAATCCAATGGTAAATGTGCAGTTTAGCTCCTATTGTCAAAATGAAGTAAAAAACATTCGGTTTTTTTGTAAAATGGTGTATTTATATGTAAAAAAAATAATCTAGTTGTCGGAGAAAGCGAATTTTGCAGGGAAATTGTTGAAAAAACAGTGAAAAGTGTCACGAGTGAGGTTATGAACAATACGAAAAAATGTGAAAAAAGGTCTATTGCATTTTTGGGGGATTATAATGTTTTTTTGGGGGATTGTATTGCGTTTTTGGGGGATTAGGAACTAAACTGAACATAAAAGCAATATAATCCTCCAAAAACGCAATAGCCGTAAGTACATTGATTGTTCATAACCTCACTCGTGACACTTTTCACTGTTTTTTAAACAATTTCCCTGCAAAATTCGCTTTCTCCAACAACTAGATTGTTTTTTACATACATGCACACCATTTTACAAAGAAATCGAATGTTTTTTACTTGATTTTGACAATAGGACAAGACGCGTAAAAACCCCGGATTTTAAAGCCCAGAACCCGGACATGTCAACAGGTTTTTTTAAACATAGTCAGTGTACTAAAAAACAGTTGAAAATGTCATAAATCACATTTTTATTTATTTTCAGACCTTAAAATTAAATTTAGTCATCTTTTATCATCATTTTAAATGTACCTAAGAAAACAGAATCTTATTACAGTTTGTTAAAAATTGTTTTAATAATCAGTTAGAATTTTTTTATTCCTAAAATAAAACACAAATTATTAATATACTCTGTTATGACTTTAAATTTTTAAACCTGGACTACAAATGGAGCTCCGCCCGGACGCTCCCCGGATACCCTCTAAACTAGGACAAATCCGGGGAAACCCGGACGGATGGCAAGCCTACTCATGATGCACTAGAACTTTTTTTTTTATTTTCTAATTTGCCCACAAAATCGAAATTTGTTTATTTATGCTATACGTCCATAATTGGGCCACCAAACTCTTTATATGTACCGAATTTCAATTTTTTTCGTTCAGTAGATTCGAAGAAAGCTGTGACAGACAGACAGCCAGAAAGACATGACAGTGATCCCATAAGGATTACGTTTTCTCATATGCAGAACCCTAAAAATAAGGTGACCAATTTTTTTACAATGAAAAGGAGGACGAAAAAACTTAAGAAAAATGTAGAACGTAAATCAATGAAACATGTTATTAATTCAAACAAAAATACACTAATTATGCTTACATCCCTTTTAATTATTTAATTAAACGAGTATTTTTCCGTTGAATGAACATTTTTTGTCAGTACCTATATCATATTTCCGAACTGTGCCGTCACGTCATGACGCGTAACAGTTCGCCGCGGCATCTCTGAATACAGAGCAGCGTTGCCAGATTTTTTTTTACCAAGTCGCGATTTTGGAACTTTTTGAGTGAAAAAAGCTGGATTCTTTCGTCGAAAGCGGGATATAGTATAAAAACGTATATAATCAGAAGTTTTTAAATATTTATCTTTTTATTTGAGTTCAAATTACGTTTATGTGACAATAGATAGCAAAAATAGCCATAGAAAATGTATTTTAATAAAAATATGATATTTTAAATCAGATTTACCCTATCGTTAATTAGTTGAATCTTATTCGTCTTCTGAATAAAAAAATAAAAAAAAAACAGAAATCAAAATCAAAAAAGTTCTATTCATTAGAAAAATATGGCGTTTCAAACAATAGTCTGAGGAATGAGTGTTACAAGTTGCAACTTACAATAAGAGAATAATTATTTACGCACGGTCGAGTTATTCCCGAAAAACGGGACTGAGCCTGTCCTGCGCGGGACATTTAACTTTGTTTTAAAAATCGGGACGTCCCGCCAAAATCGGGACGTCTGGCAACGCTGATACAGAGATTAACAGATTAGTTTTAAAATATCGACAGGACACTTTTCGAGGAAGGACGTAATCTACAAAGTACAAAAAAAGGACTGTCCTCCCTTAAAAAAATTTGGTAAAAGTAGTTGACCACAGTACTGCTAAATTAATATTTCACTGGCTTATTCACAAAACAAGCTCAGCGCTTATTTAAAATACATAAAAAAGCTCTGAGAATTCTATCAGGCGTTAGTTACAGAGCAGGTATCAGGCAAGTTCATTGAATACGACATAATGATTCTTCCCTGTAGATTTCCCCGGACTTGTCCTAGTTTAGAGGGCATCCGGAGAGCGTCCGGGCGGGGCTTCATTTATAGTTCGGGTTTAAAAATTTAAAGTTTTGGGGCGCCCGCGACACACGCACTGTGTGTTTTATTTTAAGAATAAAAAAATTCTAACTGATTGACTTTTTTTCTTTTTTGTCCTTGGTAATTAATATAAAAATGATTTGTCGGGAAAAAGGACTTTTTAAGTAAACACTTATTTGTTATTTATAGCGACGTTTCGTTCCTTGCAAGTGACGAAATGTCGCTATAAATAACAAATAAGTGTTTACTTAAAAAGTCCTTTTTCCCGACAAATCATTTTTATTCTGATTATTAAAACAATTTGTAACAAACTGTGATAAGATTTTGTTTTGTTAGGTACATTTAAAATGATGATAAAAGATGACTAAATTTAATTTTAAGGTCTGAAAATAAATAAAATGGTGATTTATGACATTTTCAACTGTTTTTTTTTTCATTAAACAAACAAAATGTGCATCGGCATTTTGCCAGTAGCACTAATAACATAAATACAATAAAACAAAACTGTTTTTTATTACACTGACTATGTTTAAAAAAACCTGTTGACATGTCCGGGTCCTGGGCTCTAAAATCCGGGGTTTTCACGCGTCTTGTCCTGGTTGCCAAATTTTAGAGATGGCGACCCTACCTGTAGATATGTTTATACGAATATAAAACTAATAGTGAAAACTACGATATCCACTCGAATTTTCACAATTATACAAGGAACAGGCACCACTTAGTAATTGATTTCCTAAGACTTAAAAAATCAGAATTTTCCATAAACTTTTTTGCACCCAAGCTATATAATAAAATTTCAGATCATTTTAAATGTATGGACGCAAAAACTTTTAAAAACTCCGCAAAGAAACTCTTATGCGAAAGGCGTTCTACAGCATTGAGGAATTTTTAAACTTTTCGTAAATTTGTTGTTTTATCTTGACTTATGTAACATACTTTGTATGATTTACATCAATAAAGCAATACTAATACTAAAGGAGGCCGATTGGTCACCTTACTAAAAATTCCATACAAATATCATTTTATAATTTAAAAATTCATTTTGAGATTTGTATCACAGATTTATGCTATAATTAAATTATAAGATTATTGGGTCGGTCATCGTCGGGATAGAGATTTGGAATTGTCATTTGTCGGTTCACCAGCAGTACGGCGTCGGGTGACCCTTATAAAAAGTATCAAACGATTTATGGTTATCCGCTATGACAGTTTTATAGACTGCCAGCGTTATATCATCACTGTCTAGTAACGCTTGTAAAATGCTTTCAATTTTGCGACCGACATTTAATATCAAATTAATGCGTTTATTATTTTGTTAAAAAGAAAAGAAATATTAACAGTAGAATAGCTATCATTTGCTATAATGGGGTGGGGGGGATTGTAGATTATAATAATAATAATGCGTTTAAGTCCGTTTGTCAACTTTTATATCATGACAGACGCTATTCGCACCATTACTAGTTTCCATTTTTACCGCTTCCCATTATTTTCTACATTTCTAAAACTTCAGCTTAACTAATAGTAATGGGCGAATGAAGGAATTATAGGAAATTAGGATAAGATAGGTAATTTTTGAACTGGGAGTTTGATAGGTAATCGGCCATGGTCTTGAATAAGGAAACATATATTTATCTGGAATTAATTGAGGGAAACTATGGAAAACCTCAATCAAGATGACCGGTACAGAAATTATCGTTTCTCGGCGAGAGGCAGTAGGAAAAAGTCCCAGCCACATCTGCCCCCGCCGGGATTCGAACCCGGTACCACCCGAATGCGAGTCTAGTGCTGTCATCACTACTCTACACAGCTCGGTGGATTGTAGATTATAGACGCTCAACAGCTGAGGTCGTCAGCGTCTATTGCTATAATCGGTATATATAATTTCTCAAAGGTGTTTTTTGTCGGTATGAAATATCTCCCTTAATACTGTATCAAAATCAATGTTCGATGCGTAAGTCATTTTGGAGATTATTTTTCTCTCTAATGACGAAAACTAAGTTAATCTTAAAATTCACGTTTTCATGAAAAAATTACAGTTTAAAATTTTTAACAATTTTATTGCAGAAATTATTTTCTACATTTTTTTAAAACTTCAACTTATAATAGCAATGGGTGAATGAAGAAATTGTAGGAAATTAGGATAAGGTAGGTAATTTTTGAATTAGGAGTTTGGTAGGTAATCGGCCATGGCCTCAAATAAGGAACCATCTCGATATTTATCTGGAATTAATTGAGGGAAACCATGGAAAACCTCAATCAAGATGGCCAGTACAGGAATTACCGTTTCTCGGCGGGAGGCAGTAGGAAAAAGTCCCAGCCACATCTGCCCCTGCCAGGAATCGAACCCGTACCTCCCGAATGCGAGTCTAGTGCTGTACCACTACTCTACCCAGCTCGGTATTATCTATGTATTAAGATGAGCTTGTTTAGCGCTGTTTCGTATAGCGCAAGAGTTTATTGGAACGTATCTCCCGCGTTAAGCGGGGTCTTACTATATGTCAAAATCCAGATTTCGAAATAATCGTAATCCCGAGGTAGTGATTGATATTTCTAATCCCGAAAATATGGGAACTGAAATATTGATGCCCTGTTTGTCCCTTCAGGTTTCAATTTAGACGTGTCTAATTTTGATTTCAGTGTAGCGGAAACATACGTCAGATTTTCAGCAGGTTAAATATGTTGGTTAGGTAATCTTGCAGTAATAATACTAATAACATAAATAGATTGTTGTAATGATTTGGGGGAATGTTTTCATTTCGTGATAGCATCACGTATGTAGGGTAATTACTGCTTCTACACGCAATAAATAATTTATCAGTTACGGTGTGTATTTTGGATTGTTATGTTGCTTCGAACCAAGACAGTGGTAGCACGCCAAAAAAGGGAAGAAGATTTTCTCTTTCGAGTTCGGAAAAAAATATGAACTCGGGTTTTGTTTCGAAAATTTAATTGGTTACGTAAAAAGTCTAACCTTAAAAGTTAATTTTGTAAGTTCATTTTTAAGATTCCCTATAAAAAAGTGGTGCATGTACTTTAGGTATGTACGCGCGGCAGAAGTCATACTTCTTTTGATAAAATAATATTGGATATCTAGGGAGGTGACTTTTTCTTCATACTATGCCGAAAGTACGCACTTTCTGACTCGATTTTAGATCAGAAACTAGAAAGTGTGACATTTCTGATTTGTTGTTGTGACAAGCTGCAATTACATTCATATCGTCTGTATTGTCATGCGCATTGATATGTGAAACGTTGAGACTGGCGAATTTGTCAGGTATCACTAGACATGAATCATCTCAATAGCGAGAGTTATGAATGTTTAGGTAAATTTCCATTTTTTCATTATTAATCCAACCTAAGTACATCATAATATGTAATTCAAAAGCAGATACGGGGCCTGGGCCATACCTAGGTATATCACATCCATGTGATATACATAAGTATGGTCCAGCCCCCGTATCTGCCTTTGAATTACATATTATGATGTACTTAGGTTGGATTGATAATGAAAAAAAAAACCCGGGTCGCAGTGCCAAAACCCTGCCGACAATATAGTGTATTTGCTTGTATAGGGCCGTGTGGTTTTATACTTTTATTATGTGAAATTAAGTTTGTTTTTGGGCAAAATAAAAAATTAAACCCCTTAATACACCCCTTAAAATAACATTTTTTTCTTAATTGTAATATTATTATCAATCTAACGTCTACACCGAATTAAATACACCCTTCAATAAATAAGTCACTATCTGCAAACTAGTGTTTTCATAAAATTTGTAAATCCGGTCCTGTCGGGCCGATTTTATTAAAATTTTGGGGACACTTTTTAATCACTACCAAAGGATTAAATTTCAATTTTGAAACGATTCGGAGAATTTTTTCGGTATTTTTGGGCCCAAAAACAGTTTTCAACCCCTAAAAACTACCCTTAAAATAGCCCGATTAGGCCCATTTTAAATAGGCTTCTTGCGGTGATGGATTTCAACACGTGGCCCAAATTTCGTTGAAATCAATTAACTCTTTCGAAAGTTATCGCGCGTACACATATATATATATATATATATATATATATATATATATATATATATATATATATATACTTATATAAATATATATAGGTATATAAACATTTTTAAAAATGGTGGCAAAGTGTTTAGGAGGTTATGAAACGTCGAGAAATTTTGGTCCGACCCCTAGGTCCCGCCATCCGACCGACGCCAATAGTGTATGTTGCCTTATGGCAAATACACTAAAAATGAAAATTTACCTATGCATTCATAACTCTCGCTATTGAGATGATTCATGTCTAGCGGTACCTAGTTAAAATAATCAGCTCTCGTATATACTGAATTTAATGTTACAAATTGCTTTATTATGAAGAATTGACTGTTTAGATATCGCACCGTAGGGATGTTCATGTCAAAAAAATATCGATATTTTTTTCGATATAATATATCGTAATGTTATATCGATACTTTGCGATATATCGAACAAATATATCGATATTTTAAATATATCGATATTTTAAAAATATCGTAAGTAATTACTTGTATTTAACTACCGTTGTTTGGGGTAAAATTGATCACCAAGGGTGAGATTGTCATGATTTTGTAAATTTAATTCTGACGCCAACTGGTTAGATAATGTGAATCTGCGCACTAGTTTTCGCGCCAGATTCAAATTTACGAAATCATGATTTAGTGAACAATCTCACCCTTGGTGATAAATTTCACCCCAAACAACGGTAGTTTATAATATTAAATAGGGATCAGGTTAATTATGAGTAAAAACACTTTAGAGAGAAGAAACAAATCAACTTTATTTAACAATCATACGAAATCATACGAAAAAGAATAGCAGCTTTTTCACAGAACACGTGCACCACATTTGCTACTAGTGCTGCCCACGCGTAGAGTATCTCATGTCGGCGTTTCGTTATTGTAAAGGCTATAGTTTTCAATAATCAGGGGTTTTTCGTTTTATTTTTACTCAAACTGACAATGTTGCAGATTTAAAGGAATAAACAGATATAAAAATGAAATGTGACACGATATTTGATATATCGGATGAAATATATCGATATTACATTCGATACTAGATGATTCGATAATATCGGATTGAAGCGATATATCGCGTACATGTATCGATATTTTTTGAAATATCGATTTATATCGCCCACTACTATCGCACCGTAGAGTAACTGATAACTCATTCCGCCGCATAAGTGGAAAGATTCGGGTTTGAATCCCGACGGTGTTGGTGGATAAAACTAGTTTTTTTCTGATTTAGCATTGTCACAATGAATGTTTAACAATTAAATAGCCGTTATGCAGCTTGTAGAAATTAAAACTTATATCTTAACTTCTTTTTAGTTTTACGCCTGCCGCTACTGACTTCGAGTGAATTAGATTTCGGAGATTGTACAGGTAATCAAATCGACGTCACTGCGTATAATGTTACATAATGACACACTTTGTTAAATAATAAATTAAGGGAGATTCACGGTAGCTATGTTATTTCGGTTTACACTAAAAACTACGAAATACAAAAATCATATTTTTGGCTGATATGTGTCAGCAATCTATTATAAATAAAAAAAAAAAAACCCGGGTCGCAGTGCCAAAACCCTGCCGACAATATAGTGTATTTGCTTGTATAGGGCCGTGTGGTTTTATACTTTTATTATGTGAAATTAAATTTGTTTTTATGGCAAAATAAGAAATTTAACCCCTTAATACACCCCTTAAAATAACAATTTTTTTCTTAATTCTAATATTATTATCAATCTAACGTCTACACCGAATTAAAGACACCCTTCAATAAATAAATCACTATCTGCAAATTAGTGTTTTCAAAAAATTTGTAAGTCCGGTCTTGTCGGGCCGATTTTATTAAAATTTTAGGGACACTTTTTAATTACTACTAAAGGATTAAATGTCAATTTTGAAACGATTCTGAGAATTTTTTCGGTATTTTGGGGCCCAAAAACATTTTTCAACCCCTAAAAACTACCCTTAAAATGCCCCGATCACGCCCATTTTAAATAGGCTTCTTGCGGTGATGGATTTCAACACGTGGGCCAAATTTCGTTAAAATCAATTAACTCTTTCGAAAGTTATTGCCCGCACATATATATATATATATATATATATATAGGTATATATATATATATATATATATATATATATATATATATATATATATACATATATATATAAACATTTTCAAAAATGGTGCCAAAGTGTTTAGGAGGTTATGAAACGTCGAGAAATTTTGGTCTGACCGCTAGGTCCCGCCATCCGACCAACGCCAATAGTGTATGTTGCCTATGGCAAATACACTAAAAAATACCTGTCTTAAAGCGGTTCTCAAATTTGTAATCGGTTCATATCGCTAGTCTACAGTTGGAAGGATTTATAAGAGACTGTTCGGGGGGAACCGACTACATCTTATATTCTCATGGATATTTATCGCTTGTTTCGTGTTTTATTTTTTTTTTGTGTATTTGTCATATGGCAACATACACTATTGGCATCGGTCGGATAGCGGGACCTAGGAGTCGGACCAAAATTTCTCGACGTTTCACCTTTGGCACTATTTTTAAAAATGTTTATATATGTAAATATATATATATATATATATATATATATATATATATATATATATATATATGTGTGTGTGTGTGTGTGTGTGTGTGTACGGGCAATAACTTTCGAAAGAGTTAATTGATTGTAACGAAATTTGGCCCACGTATTGAAATCCATCACCGCCAGAAGCCTATTTAAAATGGGCGTAATCGGGCCATTTTAAGGGTAGTTTTTAGGGGTTGAAAAATGTTTTTGGACCCCAAAATACCGAAAAAATTCTCAGAATCGTTTCAAAATTGACATTTAACCCGTTAGTAGCAATTAAAAAGTGTCCCTAAAATTTTAATAAAATCGGCCCAACAGGACCGGACTTACAAATTTTTTGAAAACACTAATTTGTAGATAGTGACTTATTTATTGAAGGGTGTATTTAATTCGGTGTAGATGTTAGATTGATCATAATATTGCAGTTAAGAAAAAAAAAATGTTATTTTAAGGAGTGTATTAAGGAGTCAAATTTTTAATTTTGTGCAAAAACCAACTTAAGTTCGCGAAATAAAGCCACACTGCCTGTATAAGCAAATACACTATATTGTCGACAGAGTTGAGGCACTGCGACCCGGGTTTTTGTTTTTTATTCGTGGTTTCCTAATAGTCATCTTAAAAGTGACTCATACCTTAATACATATAGGTACTTACTAAAGATCGCTTGGATTATTAAGCTATTATTAACTTAGCTTCAAATAAAATGATGACGTCAAAATAAAACACCCTTTTCACTATGAGTTTTGTTTTCTTTGTATTTTTTTCAGCGTCTCTTTTATCTGCAATGTTCAAATACAAAAACAAAAGCGTTGCGATTATTTTTTTAATGGAGTCGTCACGATGCTTTGTTGTTTTAACTGTTTGCTTTGCCATTCCGTAACGATAAAAATAAAAGACTAATTTTGACAATTTTTTATGACAAAGTAGCAAATTTCACACAAAACTTGTTTTGCGTTTTTAATAATACATTCTTTGAAGACTATTACGCAACTTTTATATAATTTTTAATAAAAAAATGTAGACACTAGACCTCATCAAAGGAAAACTCGCCTTAACAATAGTGGCCCGTGGCTGAAATTTTTGACTTGGAATAAAATAAACAATCTTTAAAGTTTAATTCCAGATATATGTTATAATAGAAAACAATATCACGGATAGTTGGAATAAAAATAAATCAATTTAAACACTCATTGATTGCAACGTTTCGTCTTTTCTTTAATTAAGACTTTTTCAAGCTCTCAATATGTTTAAACAATAGTTAAACTATGATATAATATGCAATTTGGCATTACAAAAAACAATTATTAAAAATTGAAAATTGTAGAAAACAAAATAAGCTTGAAAAAGTCTTAATTAAAGAAAAGACGAAACGTTGCAAAAAAAAAATATTCCAATTTTCCGTGATACTGTTTTCTATTATAACATATATCTGGAATTGAACTTTAAAGATGAATTATTAATTAGTTTCGCATAAAAAATTTAAACTTGGGAATAATGTTAAAAACTAAAGAAGTTAAACTTCTTATGTGAGCTTATGAGGGTGAGGCTCATTATAATTTTTTTTTTAGTTTTGATTGCAAAAAAATGAATCGTTATTATTCGTATCTATTGAAGATCTTTTTTAGCAATTTAAATTCTTTTTTATTTGCAAGAGACTATATACAAAAAGATGCTGTTTTAACCTAAAACTCAGAAAGAAAATATAAACACGAGAAAAAAGAAAGAAAAATACACATTGTCATTTAAAATACGAAAATCTCGTAACGGCATCAAAGAAAACCAACACACTTATTCTATTTCATCTTATCTCTTTTGCTCTCGTTAATCTTCTTATCCTATTAATGCTAACTTTGTCCGTTGCACACATTACCACGTATCTTCATCTCTGTCAGTCTCGTTAATTCAATCGAACTCGTTCTGTATTCAGTGAATCGGAAAATGGTTATTCTAAGCAAGACAATCACACGTAAGAGTCATTTGGTCGAAAACGTTCTCTCGCTCGCTCGCAATATTCGGCTGCCTTCTTCGTTCCCCCGAACCCCGAACTACAAAGCGTCACCCCTTCTACATCTATTACCTGCATGACACTGCTGAATTTTCTATACCTTTGTATTTTTAAACACTTTCTCATTTCAAAAGATATTTTTCCAGTATTTTAATTTGACATTTAAAACAAAATTTAACAGTATTGGGCTTTTTTTAAGTGCCCTTTTCTTACAGGAAGATTTGAGAGAAACTTTTTTGTCAGACAGAATATATATCCTAAATAATATTTATATTAGTAGATTTAACATACGCTTGTAGCTTACGTACCAGCTGAATTATTTAGTATAATAGCTTATGTCTGCTATAATTGTTAAGAAACATTCATTGTTGTAGCACTATATTAGAAACATTTTTTATTCCAACACGTCACCGTCGGAATTTAAACCCGAAACTTTCCACTTTCATAAGCGTATGTTAAATCTACTAATATGTAATAATGGTGTTGACAATTTACTGATATTAAATCATTATTTTCAGCATTTAAACATTCCTAACGAAACAGAAATATTCTGTGATTTAGGACCGTATTAAAAATAGAAAGTTCATCTTTGATTCATTCAAGAGCCCTCGCTACTGTGAGAGTTAATGTCTAGCTACAGCTAAAAAATAATTGGCTCTCGCATGTAGTGAATTTGAGTGTTGTAAATCGCTATATTATGAAGGATTAAAATGTTGATTTGTGTGCACCGTAGAGTAATTGACTAACTCATTCCGCCGCGAAAGTGGAAAGATTCGGGTTTAAATCCCGACGGTGACGTGTTGGAATAATAAATTTTTCTAATATAGTGTTACAACAATGAATGTTTCTTAACAATTATAGCAGACATAAGCTATTATACTAAATAATATTATAAATGCGAATGGGAGTTTGTTACGTTTTCACGTTGAACAGATTTCGATAAAATTTGACAAGGAGATAGATTGCATCCTAGGGATGTCGAAAAAATATCGAAATATATCGATACTTTTTATTTGATATATCGATATTTTTGGGCGATATTTAATATTTCGATATATCGATATAAAATTCCGAGTATCGAAAATCGATATTTTTTTCCAGTAGCAACACTTTTATGTACTACCGCGACTGACTATGGCCGTTTAATTATTCCGACAAATCGAAAACTTCACTGAAAAAGACACATGTGTTTTTACATGTTTTTGGAACACTTTTAAGTGCGTTCCAAAAACAACAACAGTGAATAAAGCACATATCAAACACGTTTCTTTTTCACCGGATTTTTCTATATTTTCGGAATAATAAACAGTCAAAATGTCAATTCATGCAATATTTCATTTCATTTCTACAACATCTAGAATATATTTAATTATTTCGATTTACACCTCAATTCATGCTGTACCAACAATTTTCTGTCGAATGTCACCTTTGGCACGCATCCCATAGGTTCACCATCCCTGGCTTAATTAATTGTTCGATTAATCTCTAAAATTATCTGCTCCTAAACGTATTAGACATTTAATAAACAAAAAAAAATCTTATCGTTGTTTTTGACTTCAGATAAATATTTATTATTTGATTTATTATAGAACCACGAAATACAGTAATAGTCCGCTTTGCAAGGGGATACATTATTATAACATGTTACCCTCAGATATAAAATCAATACAAAGTATTACAATTTTCAAAAATAAAGTAAAGAAGTTGCTGATGGATAGTTGTCCATACGATTGCCGCGTGCAATTCTAGTATTTTTATTTAATATTTTTATGTCTGACGCTATTATACCTCTTGGTTTCTAATAAAGTAATCATTCTATTCTATTCTATTCTATTCTATTAGAAATAATGTCCGTTAATTGTTATTTGAGATTATATTAAGCTAGCCAATCTGTATACTAAATTTCTTCGAGTGCCAATGTTCTCTTTCAAATTGGACCGATATATCGATATTTTAAAAAAAATATATCGGTACCGATATCGATACTTGAAAAAAATATCGATACGATATATATCGATATTTTTTGGCACTTCCGACATCCCTTTTGCTTCCTAAAGAAGAACATAGGCTACCTCTTGTCTCAAAATAAAAACTTAAAGGGGGGAAAAAGGGTATGATTGTCACTGACTGGTCATCACGATACCTTCTGGAACTGTTAGACCTCCAGACTTGAAATTTGGCAGACATGTTTCTTTTGTTGAGTAGAGATACTAAAATAGTCTTCTAAGGTGTGGAAAGGGGGGAAGTACAGGGGTGTCAATGATTAACAAACTCTAATTTTTAAAATACAGTTTCTATGGACTGAAAATGTAGCTGTTACCTGTTAGGTCTTGAAGACTCCACTACTGTTGTTGTTGTCCTGTATCATTACAATCGCGGGCGGAGCCGCGGGGAGCGGCTAGTAAACAAATAAATTTGACAGATAAAACGTAATACAATTATTTTAAGAAGTACTGAATTTTATAGAATTCCCTATTGTGCAGAAATCAGTTTGGATATTATTGGAATGAATCGTTTGCATTCTAAAATTGCAAAACGTGGAATTTCTTTCAGACAAGCAACAGTGAAATTGCACAACATGCAATGCGAATAGTCTCAGAGGAGTATCTCAATACTGGCGAAGACATGCCTCCGGGATACCGTTGGCTGGCTGTATTGCGGCTAACACGAACGCAATGCCACGGTTCTAATCTGCTAGCTTTAATTGACATAAAGACTAGCGTGTTTTTCACGAACGAGCTCTTGATTTATCTGTCGAAACGATTTTTCTCTTTCTAAATTTTCCTTCGTGCAGAAGTTTGTTTTTGTTTACATCTTTTTGCAGAAAATTAACGTACTCGAGGCTAAAAATAATATAAGACTTTTTGTTACCCACGTCAGTGCTACGATAATAATATAAAATTAATACTTTTAATGTTAGTTAAAGCTGTCGGAACGTTTTGAATTTAAGCCAAAAATAAGGCTTCGGTTGATAGCTGGTTGCAGACTTATTCGTCACCATTTTGCAAAAAATCTTTCTCTATAAGGAAGATAAAGTACAAATCTAGGTCTCTAATGGACTACTTTTGAAATTTCTGTACAATTTATTAGAAAAAAGTTGGCATTAATTGTGCCAAAAAAACACACGTTTTCAATGTCACACTACGACCTTATTCGTACTTATTTCACAAAACTGTTCCATCACAAACCTAAAGTGATTCTTCCTTTTTCGGCCATCTTTCTTGTGATGTCAAAGAATATACTATACTAGCTCTACCCGCATCTCTGCACGCGATTGAGATGAAAAACGGCAGCGACAACAGTAGTGGAGCTCCTATTTCTTTTGTTGAGGCAACATCTTCTTTTTGACGAAAAACTACACCTGTGTCGTTTTGACTTCATTTATCTGTTAAGGCTGTCGGAACGCTCTGATTTTAAGCCAAAAATAAGGCTTAGATTGATAGCTTATTATAGACTTATTCGTCACCATTTTGCAAAAATTCTTTCTCTATAAGCAAGATAAAGGACCAGTCTAGGTCTCTGATAGACTATTTTTGTAATTTACGTACGATTTACTAGAACAAAGTTGGCATTAATTGTGCCAAAAAACATACGTTTTCAATGTCACACTACGACCTTATTCGTACTTATTTCACAAAATTGTTCCATCACAAACCTAAAGTGACTCTTTCTGTTACGGAAAAGTTTTTTAAATATATTTTCAAAAATTAGAGTAATCAACTGACAGCGGCACCCTTGCAACAGCATTTTTTAGCCTCGTAGTGTGGTTTAAATTCAGAGAGTTCCTATAGCTTTAGACTATTACTTTTTGTTTGATTTTTTGAGTATTAATGACTATTTTTTTAACATAGTAATGATACTCTTGAAATATTAATATTTCCGAGTCGTAACAGTTTGAGAGAAAGAAATAAAATTCATTCTCGCAACCGACAAAAAATTAATTCAATTTTGAATTTTTAGCGTCTACCAAATTTTTTTATCTTTCTTCCTTTTTCGGAAAAGTTTTCAAATCTTCAAAATATTTCCAAAATTTAGAGTATTCAACTGACAGCGGCACCCTCGTAGTGTAGCTTAAATTCAGACCGCTCCGACAGCCTTAAGATAAGGTATTTCATTGGTACTAATATACTTACTTTACACAACTCAATATAGGTACAATTTAAAAATAAAAAAAGTCATCTATAGAATAGAAACTATTCTTATTTTACCATTCCATGTGGGGAATGGTACTAATTTAGGTCAAAATTAACTTTTCTGAATTTTACAATTTATTTTTCGTGTTGGTGTCCCGCGAAGTCTGTGCGTCTGTTTGTCCGCTTGTCTGTAAACACGTTACAGGTTAAATGGATGATTGAAACATAATGTCGGGAGGATTTTTATATGCAAATATAAAGAGCCCTATCGTTTTTGAGAAAAATCGGCGCAAGTGCAGAAGAGATATAAACTATAATTTAGTATAATAGCTTTTGTCTGCTATAATTGTTACTAAACATTCATTGTTGTAGCACTATATTAGAAAAATTTATTATTCCGACACGTCACCGTCGGGATTTAAACCCGAATCTTTCCACTTTCGCGGCGGAATGAGTTAATCAATTACTCTACGGTGCACACAATTCAACATTTTAATCCTTCATAATATAGCGATTTACAACACTCAAAATCACTACATACGAGAGCCAATTATTTTTAGCTATAGCTAGACATTAACTCTCACAGTAGCGAGGGCTCTTGAATGAATCAAAGATGAACATTCCATTATTAATTCAAGAGCCCTCACTACTGTGAGAATTAATGTCTAGCTATAGCTAAAAATAATTGGCTCTCGCATGTAGTGAATTTGAGTTTTGTAAATCGCTATATTATGAAGGATTAAAATGTAGAATTATGTGCACCGTAGATTAATTGTTTAACTCATTCCGCCACGAAAGTGGAAAGATTCGGGTATAAATCCCGACGGTGACGTATTGCAATAATACATTTTTCTAATATAGTGCTACAACAATGAATGTTTCTTAACAATTTTTGCAGACAAAAGCTATTATACTAAATTAATTCAGCTGGTACGTAGCTACAAGTGTATGTAAAATATCTACTAATATAAACTATAATGTTTTTTTTCCTGTAATAATAGTATAATTTTTCTAACAGATTATTATTCTACGTATTTTGTTAAAGACGTTTTTTTCTAAATTGTTTAGTTTCGGAAATATTTTGAAAATAATAAAATACTCAGCAGTTCTTTGGTTCTGAACATCTGCCAAAAAGAAATTAAGTAGCTGACAAGCATGCTTTGGTTCATTTTTACATGTGAAACCATATTATGTAACTATGGAGACGAGTAGCAAAGACCATATTTGTTACTAGCCGTTACCCGTGTCACCGCACGGTTAACGGTCCAGTTAAATTTAATGTCAGTGAAGATTGTGTATAAACTTTACTAAAAGATGATGCAAAATTTATTAAAAACTTTTCATGATTTTTTTTTAATTTTCAACAAGTCGAGTATTTTAATCAATAATTTTGCACTCTTGTACTTCACATATAGAACCTCAGCTGTTGTAAACTGGTTTGTATTTAAATTTAAAAAAATAGAGTTAATTTATGCAGTTTGTGTAACTATATGAAACATGTCATGAGGATAGTATTTCAAAACAATTCTTTTTTGCGTAAATTGAGACAGAACTAGAAGGAGAAAGGACTAAAGGGTTTTGAAATTGGCATTATTTATTAAATGTTGGGACCAAGGCACGGAATATGTGGATCAGTAGTCGTTTTGCAGGGTTTGGAGCAATACTTTGTTTAAATTGAATCTCATTATTTCTTCACAAAATTTATTATTTGGTTTATAAATCCGTTCTAACTATAAGAAAGATTTCACAAATCTTTTTTGATTTTTGTTTTGAAAATTATCCAATAGTTTCTGAATAAATATTTCGAAAGTAAAGAAGGTTTAATTTTATATTAAAATTAAAATTAAAAAAATCTTTTGCGTATAACCTTTACCCGCGGTTGAAATAAAATTCAAATATGTCATGTCATTTGAATTTTATATATAACACTATTTTTATTTTTTTTAGCCTTTTAACTTTTTGTGAAATATTTACTTGCAAATTGAAAATTAATTAACCATATTTTTAAAGCGATTGCTGATTTATTGAACAGATATTATGTGATCAATTTATAAATTAATTTACATTCTAATGTAACACCGATAATAAATCATAATTTTCGAAATCAAATTTAGGGTCGTAAGTACGTAACACAATGAATAAATGATATCTGACACAATTTATGTCGGTAAGCTAGAAATTTTACAACTGTGCGGCCATCTATTGACTAAAAGCTTCAACAGTTATCTTATAAAATTTGTAACTTACCAACATATCGATACTCCTTTGCAAAAACTGAAGAAAAAGTCACTTCCGTTCGAAAACATCTGAGTTACCCCTGCATAAATTGAATGTTACTTCCGTGAGAAAAAGTTACTTCCGGCCGAAAAGATCTGAGTTACCCCTCATATTGCGCCTAAAGAAGTTTTAAGCTTCAAAAATCGAATGATTTCTTTCCTGTTTTCGGCAACAATTCAATTGATTCTCGTGTAGTTCAAGATCACGCCAACTCCATACTCACGATTTTATACGAAACAACAGACAACGACACAAAATAAAGAAGTGTTTCTGGAAGAAGTGGAAATAGAAGAAGAGGAAATTGAAGGATGGAAACAAAAGAAGTACGGGGTCAGGCATAAAATACGAATAAATTTTATGTCATTACTAGCCTTTACCTGCGGCTTCAGTCGCGTTAATGTGGTTTTTTTTTCACTGCTAATTAGTCAACGAAACGTATGTCACTGTGCAACGTGTTAGCTTCCTTGCTGTAATATTTTCAAGTTTTTTATCCTGAAGATCCTGGTCAGAATAATGGGACAGACTTATTAAATTAGTGTATTGTCTGAAATTTATGTGTGTAAAATTGTTTTTGATCAAACAAGATATCGAAGTTAAACATCTACCGTCTTAAAATATGTGCTTTTGACAAACTGTCGAGCGTCTATAATTCTCTATCAATAGTACTTCTGAACCAAAAAGTTCCGTTGTATTAATACCTTCTCTCAATCAATAACTTACCTCGTATAAAATAGCTGCTTTTCACATCTGTATATAAATAGTAGAGGAGTACCTCAAGGTAGTATCTTAGGACCACTATTCTTTATATTTTTCATAAACGATCTTATTTTTAAATTATTGTATTGTCGTCGGTGCGCAAAGTTTCAATTTAATCTGACGTTTTGAAGTAGGTGAATTTCACGTTCAAAGATTATAAATATTTGTTTAAAAAACTCAAGTTTGTAAACACCAAACTTATCTCGCGGGGACTTAACAGTGTTGGACCACTTTTAAACAGTTTGTGTTGAGACCCAGCGGTAAGAGGCAAGGTAGGCAAAAGACATATTGTGGGTATTGTTAGCTCTGTCTCGCTCAAATCATCCGCACGTTTCAATTTTTGGCTAGTGCCAACTACGAGGCATCTGATGCTATTGCAAGGGTGCCGCTGTCAATTGATTACTGTAATTTTTGGATATATTTTGAAGATTTAAAAAACTTTTCCGAAAAAGGAAGAGTCACTTTAGGTTTGTGGTGGAACAGTTTTGTGAAATAAGTACGAATAAGGCCATAGTGTGACATTGAAAACGTGTGTTTTTTTGGCACAATTAATGCCAATTTTTTTCTAGTTTACAAAAGTAGTCTATTAGATACCTAGATTTGTCCTTTATCTTCGTTATAGAGAAAGAATTTTTGCAGAATGTTGACGAATAAGTCTACAATCAGTTGACAGCCGAAGCTCTATTTTTGGCTTAAATTCAGAGCGTTCCGACAGTCTTAAATTACGACCGTAAATGTTCTCATTGGTTCATAAATTCTGACGGACCTTGTCTGGTGGTGGAGATGGATGGAAAATTAAGATGACGGGACGTCGTTTTGCGTTGAACGCAAAACGTACAGAGATACCTATACATATAATCCGCACTGGCTTAGGTGAATTTATAATTAGCAATCTTAATTACCTCTCGCATATTTGCATCAACATCATGTTCATTAATTACGCCACAGGAGGCAGTTAGACGAGCTACGTCATTTACTCGCCAACTCCACTACGTCGTCGCACTTTTATTTATATATATATATATATATATATATATATATATATATATATATATATATATATATATATATATATATATATATATATATACTTTGTGCTTCATTTTAAGTTTAGTCGGTGTCAGTTTTTAAGTGCGTGTCCTTTTAATTTTTGTTGGTATTAAAAGGGCAAACAAGTCTCTTCTTTTTATAAAGTCAGTCGCACACTAAACCCAACACAACGTTCATCAGATTTTTCTAATTTAGGTAGATTCTTTTTTTGATATCAGATTTGCTTGAGTTAATGTCGGTAAGAAATAAGTTAGTTTAGATAAGAAAAAAATTGATATTCACATTTTCGTTGAAAATGTACATTGATATAATAAAATAGGATGTTTAGGGAAATGATAAATATAGTTGGAAAAACATTTTTAAACACAGGTTGGGTTATGTTTGTGGTCTTGTAATTTATATACATTATACCTTTGTTCCATTTTCAAAAGTAGCATTTTTAGTACCTGCACAAAGTAACTTTTTAACCATTAAATAGTTTTCTTCTCTACTGCTGAATCCATAATTTAAAAAAAAATACAAATATTGAGATTATATAACATAGTATGTTGTTTTATGAAATACAGTTAAAACCGTTTACGACGACTTCGTTTAGAACAACATACTGGTTCTATTGACCAAAATCATGGGTCCCGGTTGAATGCTACATGACCGCCTTATAAAAAGCACTACATTTTACGACATTGCTTATTACGATATACCGCTTTAACCGACTACATTTAATGTAATATCTTCATATCTTCGCAGAATTATATCTGTTAGAACGACTAGCTGTATTGTAAACAAAATTCGTACGCACAGAAGTGTTCCAAGCAGACTAAAATTGCAGATTTGATGAATATAGAAAAATGACAATGATAATGTGAACATTATTCCTATTAATATACACATACTTAATAAAAAATTACTTTGTGCCTCGAAAATATCACCGGTTGTTACGACCAAATATGAGTAGACCATTCGATATCGTTATAATAGATTTTGACTGTATCTATTTTGACGTTATCAGAAACAATTTTCGCAACATATTCGTTGCATGCTGCGTACGTAACTTCCGCAACACCAACTTCCGTTACAGATAAAATGCCAAAAGAAGTATACTAAAAATTAGCCAAATCGCTGCAATAATTCTCAAATAGTGTGCTTACAAACGGACAGCATTTAATTTTTATTATATTAGTAAATGTTTAGTACTGAGTTTTTTAAACAGTATAATAGTTATCGTTTGCTATGGAAATTTCATCTTTTATTCATTCTATTATGAAGATTCACATCTAGCGGTACTTGCTAAAATTAGCTCTGGCATGATGTGTATTTAGTGCTGCAGTTTGCTTTATTATGAAAGATTAACTGTTGAGATACCGTAGAGTAACTGATAACTCATTCCGCCGCAAAAGTGGAAATATTCGGGTTTGAGTCCCGACGGTCACAGTTTGTAACATAGGATGTTTCTTAACAGTGTTGGATCACTTTCACACAGTTTGTGCTGAGACCCAGCGGTAAGAGGCGAGGTAGGCAAAAGACATATTGTGGGTGAGACCTTCTTTAGCTCTGTCTCGCTCAAATCATACGCACGTTTCAATTTTTGGCTGGTGCCACATTACGAGGCTAAAAAAGGTTATTGCAAGGGTGCCGCTGTCAATTGATTACTCTGGAAATATTTTGAAGATTTAAAAAACTTTTCCGAAAAAGGAAGAGTCACTTTAGGTTTGTGATGGAACAGTTTTGTGAAATAAGTACGAATAAGGTCGTAGTATGACATTGAAAACGTGTGTTTTTTTGGCACAATTAATGCGAACTTTTTTCTAGTAAATCGTACATAAATTACAAAAGTAGTCCATTAGAGACCTAGGTTTGTCCTTTATCTTCCTTATAGAGAAAGAATTTTTGCAGAGTGTTGACGAATAAGTCTACAATCAGTTGACAGCCGAAGCTCTATTTTTGACTTAAATTGAGAGCGTTCCGACAGCCTTGATAATTATAGCAAACGATAGCTATTATACTGTTTAATTTTTATTTAGTATATAAATAAAATAAAAATTAGCCTTTTCCCGATTCAATTTCAATTACAAAAAAAATAAAAAATAGTAATAAAATGATGTACTTTATTTCTTCAGCATAAATTCATAAATGTCTTTGAAATAGATTGAACGGTATTTTTTCGTATGTTACTTATGTTGCAATACGGCACAAGTAACTGTATTTAGGGCATTGACTTCCGACATTTATTATATATAAGCATGAACGTTGTTTTACAAGTATACGTCATGTCGAGTTTTTCCGACGGTCTGACAGACCGACGCAGTGGTTTGAGTTGAAAAGAATTACAGCAGACAAACCGACGACGAATGGTTTTAGTGTATATTTCTATATAGTACATTAATGATAAAATGTTGTAGTGCTGAAAAATAAAGAAGCCAACGCCATGGCGCTTCAGGCGTTTAAAATCAACCAGTTGTTGTCCCGTCTTTTCAGAACCGCTCGTAATATTAAAACGGGAACTGCTTTTTTTAATAAACTTGATTTTCTTCGTAGTTTTTGAAATTATACTTCTTTTGGCGCATTGAGGGTAATATTTTCTCTGTTATGGACGTTACTGACGCCGCATACAACGAACATGAGACACCATGAAGTTTGTTTTTTCTGTTACGCATGCATGAGACACCATGAAGCTAGTTGCCAATTTAAGGTAGTTGTCGTGGTACAATATTGTCAAAAAGTTATAGATTATACGCACCACAAAAGTATACTAGCTTGTAGCTAAGTGATCCATAATTTGTACGCAAGACTGTACCAGTGGAAACGTAACCCATACAATATTCATATGCATTCATACTTTTCTATAAATTGTTGAACTTTAAACCGTTATTTATAAATAATTAGACGGTCAAAACATTTTTGCTTATTTTTTTTTAAACTCATAACAAATGCATTGAAAGACTGTCAGTTTTTGGAAAGTTTCTGACAGTTAGTTCTTTTTTTATAAATAAGAAACTGGTTCAGAACTACAGCGATCGTATACAATCAATGTTAATTATCCAATTTTTAATTGAATTTATCTCGGATTATATACGGTCGATCGCCTTCAAATTTTCAGGGTAATTGTATGATCATGTCCTTAATAAGTATACAAAAATTAAGAATTTTCTGACGGTGTGCCTTAACCACGACAACTACCTTAATATGAATGTCCTACATGTATCGGCAAGGTTGAAATCGTCGATAAAACTGACTCTTCGGTGCAGTACTATTACTTTGTATTCATAGATGACACGTATCATTTCTCTGTTACAATGTGCTGATGGAGTTGTCTACCTATTGTCCAAAGTAAATAAGTACTACTCGAAGTGAACAGGCTAACTTTTAACTATATTTGTCATCTCCCTAGACATCCTATTTTATTTTATCAATGTATATCTCCCACGAAAATGTAAAAATCAATTATCGCGATTACGCCAAAGAAGTATAACTTCTGCCGCGCGTACAGGCACCATTTTTTTCCAGTGAATATCTTTTTTTTGGGATTTAGTCGCCAAATAGCAAGGAGCTTCATGTCTGTTCGTTTGTCATAGCTAACTTTTCATCAGATCTGATGAAATCTTGCAAACACTACTTTATGTGACCGCCATAGAATTGTGTATTGAATTACAAAAAAATATTTGGGGGTAGCTTTTCATGCACAAAACTAAGGGATGAAATTTTTTATTTAGTCACCCCATTGTGTGGGGTAACATTGGTCTTTAAAAATGCAATAAAAGTTCTTACGTGACTTCTTTCCTTAGGTGAATATTTCGCGAGATATAAGCCCCTGAAGTCATTAATAATGTATCCCCCTTCTGACTTTTCAACCATGTGATTGAAAAATTTGAAAAAAATTAAGATAGCACTTTATAAATATTTGCAATAAAAATATTCTGAACAAGATATGTTCGCATATTTTTAAATATCCATAATTTTTAGTTTTCTACCAATGACAAATGAATACTGCACAAAATCCTAAGTTGGTCGGTTTTTTATATTATCTTTTTGATTTTGAAACGTAGTTTTGAGTCTGTTTTGACTGCAGATTTGATTGAGTTAATGTCGGTAAGAAGTATACTTTGAGTTAGTTTGAGTACTGTGTTAACAAAATCGTTCCAACCGTTTTCAGACAACCAAATTTTTTAAAGACATATTATCTCGTTTAGGCATTATACAAAATACCCAACAACCTTGAAAAATCAGTCCTGTCTTACTGAAATTCAAACATACTATATATATAGTAGACATATTATAATTACACTCATTTTTACTATGTACTATAATATCTTTACTATAATCCTTAAATCTACTATAATTTTTTAAGAACCATATTTTCAATTTTAAATAAAAACCCGGGTCGCAGTGCCCAAACCCTGCCGACAATATAGTGTATTTGCTAATACAGGCAGTCTGGTTTTATTACATGAACTTAAGTTGGTTTTTGGGCAAAATAAAAAATCTGACTCCTTAATACACGCCTTAAAATAATTTTTTTTTCTTAATTGTAATATTATTATCAATCGAACCTCTATACCAAATTATATACAACTTTCAGTAAATAATTTACTATCGGCAAACCAGTATTTTCATAAAATTTGTAAGTCCGGTCCTGTCGGGCCGATTTTATTGAAATTTTAGGGCCACTTTTTAAATGCTACTAAAGGGTTAAATTTCAATTTTCAAACGATTCTGAGAATTTTTTCGGTATTTTGGGGCCCAAAAACTTTTTTCAACCCCTAAAAACTACCCTCAAAATGGCCCGATTAGGCCCATTTTAAATAGGCTTCTTGCGGTGATGGATTTCAACACGTGGACCAAATTTAGTTGAAATCAATTAACTCTTTCGAAAGTTATTGCCCGCACACATATATATATATATATATATATATACGTATATATATAAATATATATATATATATATATACATATATATATATATACATATATATATAAACATTTTTAAAAATGGTGCCAAAGTGTTTAGGAGGTTATGAAACGTCGAGAAATTTTGGTCCGACCCCTAGGTCCCGCCATCCGACCGACGCCAATAGTGTATGTTGCCTTATGGCAAATACACTAATAAAGAAATATTTGTAATGAATTTCAAACAATTACTAACGACAAAATTGACAAATAAACGTACTTTTAGAGATTAAAAATAAATATTGATCCTTAAATGAATAATAACGAATTTAATTTGCAGGTGAAATTTAAAACACGCACCTTAATCACGAATCGGGGATCATATTTTTAATACTCTTTTATCTCTAAATCAATTCAACAATTTTATATTACAGGATTTATAAATACTGAATCATAATTTCGCGATAAAATTGAAATTGATTTTTTTTTTTGAAATCTACGATAAATTTTTTCAAATTTACTATAATTTTACGGCTCTGGCACAATAATTCCACTCTCCGAGGCTGGTTCAAGATTTTTCGTTCATTATTAACTGTGCTTGGTATATTAGTGTAATGTGGACTTATATTAAAAAGTGTGCGATAGGTATATAATCCATGGTTACATATTTGTATAATAACTGCAATAGTGTCAAAAGTGTCAACACTTTTTACACTAGAGCATAAAAGTAAAATGATATTACCTGCGTATAAAATACGGCATAATTAACAAATTTATAGAAAAAAGGACCAAAACTGTTGGTTGAAACGTCTTTATATAAATAAAAATATTGAACAGTATTGCAAGTAATTAGTGTATTTGCCATAAGGCAACATACACTATTGGCGTCGGTCGGATGGCGGGACCTAGGGGTCGGACCAAAATTTCTCGACGTTTCATAACCTCCTAAACACTTTGGCACTATTTTTAAAAATGTTTATATATATATGTATATATATATATATATATATATATTTATATACGTATATATATATATATATATATATATATATATATGTGTACGCGCGATAACTTTCGAAAGAGTTAATTGATTTCAACGAAATTTGGGCCACGTGTTGAAACCCATCACCGCAAGAAGCCTATTTAAAATGGGCCTAATCGGGCTATTTTAAGGGTAGTTTTTAGGGGTTGAAAACTGTTTTTGGGCCCCAAAATACCGAAAAAATTCTCCGAATCGTTTCAAAATTGAAATTTAACCCTCTGGTAGTGATTAAAAAGTATCCCCACAATTTTAATAAAATCGGCCCGACAGGACCGGATTTACAAATTTTATGAAAACACTAGTTTGCAGATAGTGACTTATTTATTGAAGGGTGTATTTAATTCGGTGTAGACGTTAGATTGATAATAATATTACAATTAAGAAAAAAATGTTATTTTAAGGGGTGTATTAAGGGGTTAATTTTTTTATTTTGCCCAAAAACAAACTTAATTTCACATAATAAAAGTATAAAAACCACACGGCCCTATACAAGCAAATACACTATATTGTCGGCAGGGTTTTGGCACTGCGACCCGGGTTTTTTATTTTGTTATAGAAGGTTGAAAAAAATTGAAATATGTGTTTCAATAAGTTTTATTTCTTACAACGATTTGAAAACGAATTAGACTAACTCTGGTGGCGCTAATAGGTTAAGAGAAAAGACAATGCCTGAATGGAAAAAGAAGAAGAACAGATTTTTGGCAAGTGTGATATAACAAAAAAAGAACATTTCAACGATTTGTTGACTGAATAGTGAATTAAAAAAGTCTTTTGTTTTTAACTCTACAATTTTATTTGCATGTTGGAAAGGTCACTGTACTGTTTCTTTTAAACTTTTAGTTCCGCAGGGAAAACAGTTGTTTATATTGTCTTACCCAGACCGTATCGTATTATAATTATTCATACACGTGTCGCCATCTAGTTTTGGCTAATGAACTAACTTATTGTAACAAAAATTTTGGAAGAATTCAATCCTTATTCCCTAAATTAATTTTATATTGATTTAATTAGAATAAATACCATAGAAAAAGAACTATCAGTTTTTTCCGAATTGTCCACTTTTCTCGGCAATTTTTCTACTTTTTTTTCCCTAAAAACCTTGTTACCCGACTGCCAAGAAGGGTTATGTTCTTTGTAAGTAATATTCTTTATTACCTCGTATCATCCAAACGGCTGGACGGATTTCTATAAAATTAACGTATCGTTGTATTTGTCTCGGCAACCCAAATGTCCTAGGATAGGTGACGCCCAAAAAATCAAAATGGCGGATTTGAGGTGTGACTCGAAAAAATTTTTTTTTTCTCTAAATGATTCCAATAGGGTATCAAAATGAAGAATATTAAAAGGTGATTACAAAAATATATACAACTTGTATGTTCAAATGTAATTTTACTAACAGATGCAATTTTTTCCGGAGATGTTAATCGACCAAAATTAAAAAATTTAACAATTAAAAGATGTCAATAAAAAAATAAATTAAAAAAAATCATAAAACCCGACTGCGTAAAAAGAAAACAGAAAAGATAGAAACAAGATCAAATGATAATATGTAGTCGGAGGCATACATGTAGTAACTGCAAAAATAAAATGAACAGAAGTATCTGATGTATCCGACTGCATATTATCATTTGATCTTGTTTCTATCTTTTCTGTTCTTTTTTTACGCAGTCGGGTTTTAGATTTTTTTAATTCACTTTTTTATTTGGACTGTTAAGTACGAACAAAAAAAAATAGCCAAATCGATTCAGCTATTCTTAAGTGACGCGCTTACGAACGAACAGCATTTAATTTTTTTTCTATAGAATTTGACACTTTGTTGCATACAGTTATTGCAGGTCTTTAAGGTAGTTGTCGTGGTTAAGGCACACCTCCAGAAAATTCTTAGTTTTTGTATACTTATTAAGGACATGATAATACAATTATCCTGAAAATTTGAAGCCGATCGACCGTATATAATCCGAGATAAATTCAATTAAAAATTGGATATTTAGCATTGCTTGTATACGATCTCTGTAATTCTGAACCAGTTTTTTATTTATAAAAAAAGAACTAACTGTCAGAAACTTTCCAAAAACTGACAGTCTTTCAATACATTTGTTATGAGTTTAAAAAAAATAAGAATTTTTTTTTGACCGTCTAATTATTTATAAATAACGGTTTAAAGTTCAACAATTTATAGAAAAGTATACATGCATATGAATACTGTATGGGTTACGTTTCCACGGGTACAGTCTTGCGTACAAATTATGGATCACTTAACTACAAGCAGTATACTTTTGTGACGCGTATAATCTATACCTTTTTGACAATATTGTACCACGACAACTACCTTAAAATCATCATATACATTTTTTTTTAATTGTCCGTAGAATATTTATAACGAATTTCCATTCTGCAAATATGTGACGCGTCTTTTAATTAAAATTGCATGCCAATGCCGTAGGGCGTAGAAAATTCCGTTTTGAATATTGATGAAATATTTGAAGAAAAAAAGGTTTTCAACATCTAGAATAACACTATTGTATTTTAATTTGCATGTATTGAATCAACTAAGATAATTACTTTGCGAAAACAGTTATATTCCATTCAATTATGTGAATTATTTTATTTATTTGTGAGAAAATGTCAACATTCGTAGCTTCTGAACCAAAAATAAATACAGAATTGTTCGTGACTTTTTAGTATGAGGCTAACTTCAACTAAAGCTACTAACACGACACCGCATTTTTTCATTTAACATGTTGATCTATAATTTTATATAAAGAGGTAAAATTTGTTTGTTTGTAAATGAGGAATAATCTCTGAAATTACTGAACTGATTCTAAAAATTGTTTCAATAACAATAAGCTACACTATCCCTATTCCTGAGTAGTATATCCTTGAGTATCCCTGAGTACTATCCCATTATCCTGAGTAGTATAGACTATACAGTAGAATCCGTTTATTATGACTCCGCCTATATTGACCAACCGCCTATTATGACGTAATTACACAACGAGGTTTGGTTTTCATATAAAATTCTTTGTAACAAAGTCGGATATAATGACTTCGCTTACAGTGACATGTCGCTTATTATGACCCATTTTTAATAAATTTTGTCCGTCTATAGTGACCGACATGATTCTTTACACCTTCGGCAATGTTCGTTGATTCCCGACGACGTTCGGCACGTGGCTTGTTTTTGTTTTGAATCTCAGTGAGTAATTGATAGTTGAACGTCACGCATTGTTTTTAGTGATATCCTATGTAAAAAATGTCATCTCAACGTCGTAAAGCATTTACGATTGAGGAGAAAGGTGAATAATATGCAGACTAGAAAATGGAGAATCAAGCTCATCTCTCGCAGAGGAATTGGGCGTGGGTCATTCGACAATCTCAATGATTTTCAAAAACAAGAACCGGATTAAGCGATCATTCAATTCAAATGTTTTGAAACCGAAGAGGCTTCGAAAATCGCGCAAGAAAATGTTGATCAAGCGTTAATTCAGTAGTTTAAAATCACGCGAAACAAAGGAATACCCGTCAGCGGCCCTATGCTACCTAAAAAAAGAAAGTTTTTTTTTCACAAAAATGCTTTGTATGACGTCCGCTTAGTATGACGTGTTTGTCAATTCCCTTCGATGTCATTATAAACGGATTCCACTGTATTTTATTTTGGTAAAAAATTAAAATCCCATATAAACTGGCTTTTGAGTACATGGGAGAACTACAGTAATTTTATGATGGAATTACAGTAATTTTATGATGGAAGTACAGTAATTTTATAATGGAAGTACAGTATTTTTATGGCGGAAGTACAGTAATTTTATGACGGAAGTACAGTCATTTTTATGGTGAAAGTATATAAATAAATAAATAAAATATGGTAAAGGTATATAAAAAAATCATTGTGCGCCCCGCTCGGCAAAACTGTAATATAGTGGAGCCGAAAGCTCCGCTATACTGTTATCGCTGCCGTATTTGATATCAATCGCATGCGAAGTCGCGGGTAGCGGCTAGTTACAAATAAAGCCGACGACATTCTTCTGTAGCGCGCTCCTGATTGGTCACTTTCATTAATTAATTACTAATTAACTACGTTATCAAAAAATTCCAAACATGGATTTTTGGGCTCAGAATATTTTTCTCTTTCGATCCCAACAATTGGGTGCGCGGTTTCTGAGACACCCGGTATATATTCATTGTATATTTGTTTCTCTAAAAACCCGAAGAAGATCCAAATCCGGAATGACATGTCGGTCATAATTAAATTTGGTTAATTGTCTGTTTATAGTCAATAATTTTGTTTATTTTAATACGTATTTTTCTCCAATTATCGTTTTTTTATTAAAATGAAATTATTAAATTGAAATTATGGAACAGTCTGCAATACAACGATTTCATTTGACGGCGGGTACATAAATATAGTGGAGATCCATTTTTTTAAAAATCTTGCTGTCCTCACCAGTGGGGTACTTGTAGGATGAATAGGACATGTTTTGTCAAATTAATAATACGTCATTATCGGGAAACTTTTTAATTAACTTTATTAGTGTATTTGCCATAAGGCAACATACACTATTGGCGTTGGTCGGATGGCGGGACCTAGGGGTCGGACCAAAATTTCTCGACGTTTCATAACCTCCTAAACACTTTGGCACCATTTTTAAAAATGTTTATATATATATGTATATATATATATATATATATATATATATATATATATATATATATATATATATATATTTATATACGTATATATATATATATACCTATATATATATGTGTACGCGCGATAACTTTCGAAAGAGTCAATTGATTTCAACGAAATTTGGGCCACATGTTGAAATCCATCACCGCAAGAAGCCTATTTAAAATGGGCCTAGTCGGGCTATTTTAAGGGTAGTTTTTAGGGGTTGAAAACTGTTTTTGGGCCCCAAAATACCGAAAAAATTCTCCGAATCGTTTCAAAATTGAAATTTAACCCTTTGGTAGTGATTAAAAAGTTTCCCCACAATTTTAATAAAACCGGGTTTACAAATTTTATGAAAACACTAGTTTGCAGATAGTGACTTATTTATTGAAGGGGGTATTTAATTTGGTGTAGACGTTAGATTGATAATAATATTACAATTAAGAAAAAAATGTTATTTTAAGGGGTGTATTAAGGGGTTAAATTTTTTATTTTGCCCAAAAACAAACTTAATTTCACATAATAAAAGTATAAAACCACACGGCCCTATACAAGCAAATACACAATATTGTCGGCAGGGTTTTGGCACTGCGACCCGGGTTTATTCTTTTTTGTCCTTGGTAATTAATATAAAAATGATTTTTCGTTTTCTTGTAGATGGGCGTATTTATAAATAAAGTCCTTTTTCCCGAAAAATCATTTTTACTTTTTAATTAAATTCATTCACTCTATATTGCAAATCCTGTCCATTAAAATGAGAAAATATCGCTATCTGTTAATTTTATATAACACTGCATTTGAGTATTTTAAAATGTAAAAAAATCCACAAGGTTAATAAAAAATTAAATTCTCAGATAAACACAGAAAAGCAATCCTCCGTCATGAGACTTAATAGAAATACTCTCGCTTGAGATGATACAACGAATAATAAACTTCACCGTTCAAAAATGTATTGGGGTTAAATGAGATTAAATATCACTTTAATGAAATTCAAGTCATAGTCAAGTTTGTTTTTTCAGACTTTTTTTAGAACTGTTTTGTTATTCAATTGATTCCAACTGTTACATAAGAGATTTTCCATGTTTTGCAAACTCCTCTGTGTATAGAGATCCCTTTTGTGGCACGTGAAAAAGTTTGACAGCCGCTTTTTCCATGTTAGTTTAAACTGCTTTGTAGACATTAGTACAATCCAGGACAACATTTATATCGAATTGGCTTTGCGAATGACATTTTTGAAGTTTAACTTCTTTAGTTACGTATCAGTTTGAAAAAAGTAAGAAATCGAGGGGAAGTAGAATGAAATAAATTAAGGGGAAGTTAGTTTGTCCCCTAAATTACATGAAACTGACAAGGACAGAAATTTATAGTGTGTTACATTTTGATTCGCAAAATAGTAAGACAAGGATGAACGGCGGCTTGAATCTGATGTTTAAAACTATACGAACAATTGAAGTACAAAATAATTTCTGTAATTTGACGTACAAACGGTAGGAGCTCATAATATACATTTCATGTAAATTCAGAAAGGAAAATATTAAATATCATATTCTCTATTTTCAGATATCAGAACAATTTTCGGATTAAACATAATGTCAGATTATGATGTTAATATAATAATAATAATATTAATAATGCGTTTAACGTCCGTTTCTCGACTTTATGTCATAACAGACGTCATTCGCACCATTACTATTTTCCATTTACCACCTCCCGTTATTTTCTACAATTTAAACTTCAACTTATATAATAGCAATGGGCCAATGAAGGAATTATAGGAAATTAGGATAAGGCAGGTAATTTTTGAACTAGGAGTTTGATAGGTAATCGGCCATGGCCTCAAATAAGGAACCATCTCGATATTTATTTGGAATTAATTGAGGGAAACCATGGAAAACCTCAATCAAGATGGCCGGTACAGGAATTACCGTTTCTCGGCGAGAGGCAGTAGGAAAAAGTCCCAGTCACATCTGCCCCTGCCGAGAATCGAACCCGTACCTCCCGAATGCGAGTCTAGTGCTGTACCACTACTCTACCCAGCTCGGTCAAACAATTCATATTTAAAATATTTCTCGGTAGATTATAGTATGTAAATAAAACTATGGTATGAACTTAGGCCTTTTGATTCTTAATCAATAAATTATTATTGTTATTGTGAAGGATATATTCCTTAAAAAAATTTGCATCCACAACCACCCAAACTTCGGGTTCGTCACCGTCATACTAGGGATACTTGTGGAGCAAGTTGTAACTATAACCGCGTCTCAAACCATGAAATGGGCGATTACAGTGAGTTTGGGAGAATTTTCACATGACATAAACATCAAAGTGCCCTCTTAAAATGTGTAATAATTTCGCCGTAATTATAATATTAAAAACTAAAGAATTTAAACATCTTATGTGACCTTATGAGAATGAGGCTCATTATAATTTTTTCTGCGCGTATCTATGTATGTAATATTCATTATTACCTCGTATCATCCAAACGGCTGGTCTGATTTCTAAAATAAAGGTATCCTGGGAAATTTCTCGGCAACCCAAGTGTATCAGGATAGGTAACATAAAAAATAGCGAATTCTATTTTTTTTTTGTTTTTTTACATGAATGGAAAGATCACAAACACGTTTTATAGCAAATCTACTTTTATTATTAGTGTATTTGCCATATGGCAACATACTCTATTGGCGTTGGTCGGATGGCGGGACCTAGGGGTCAGACCAAAATTTCTCGACGTTTCATAACCTCCTAAACACTTTGGCACCATTTTTGAAAATGTTTATATATATATGTATATATATATATTTATATATATATATACGTATATATATATATATATATATATATATGTATATATATATATATATATGTGTGCGGGCAATAACTTTCGAAAGAGTTAATTGATTTCAACTAAATTTGGCCCACGTGTTGAAATCCATCACCGCAAGAAGCCTATTTAAAATGGGCCTAATCGGGTCATCTTAAGGGTAGTTTTTAGGGGTTGAAAAATGTTTTTGGGCCCTAAAATACCGAAATAATTCTCCGAATCGTTTCAAAATTGAAATTTAACCCTCTGGCAGTGATTAAAATCTGTCCCTAAAATTTTAATAAAATCGACCTTACAGGACCGGATTTAAAAATTTTAAGAAATACTAGTTTGCAGATAGTGAATTATTTACTGAAAGGTGTATATAACTTGGTATAGAGGTTCGATTGATAATAATATTACAATTAAGAAGAAAAAAATGTTATTTTAAGGGGTGTATTAAGGAGCAAAATTTTTTATTCTTCCCAAAAACCAACTTAAGTTCACATAATAAAGCCACACTGCCTGTATAAGCAAATACACTATATTGTCGGCAGGGTGTGGCACTGCGATCCGGGTTTTTTTTCTTTATACCCGGTCGAAAGTACGCACTTTTGGCTTCGATTTCAAGGCAGAAAGCCTAACATTTATGCACTACTGGAATTATTCGCACGCCATCTGTAACAGCGGGCCGACACAGTTTTCTCGTGCACACTGATACGAAAGTACGTACTTTCGACCGCGTATAAAGAAAAATAGTATACGCCACACGGCCAGAAAGTTGAAATTCCTGCACTGCGCGACACATGATGCTCTCGGCTTCGCCTCGGACATCGTATGTCGCGCAGTGCAGGAATTTCGACTTTCTGCCCTTGCGGTGTAATGTACTATTTTTGTTCATATGTGTATTCAGTGCATAACGCACGCATCGTGCACGTGGAAAGAAAGTCAGAAAGCACAGGTCGGTTTGCTCTTAGAAATCGATAGAGGGGAATTCGTTAATAATATAGTATTTTCAGTCAAGTGATACTACCTCTACTGCGGTAGGTTACTTTACTGCGTGTTCGATCGCTAACTATCGACCGTTCAAATTGAAATACATTATTTAAATTTCTTACAATTTCAAAAAATGGTATATAATTTCAAAACCACGGTATTTACGAGTTCTAGAATTGTAGATTATAGACGCTCAACTTTTCTCCATTAATTTCAAAGTTTGCTAAAACTACGTCTTCTTCACAGTGTTGAATGTCGCCTTTTTTCTTTGAAAATGAACCGTCTACCTTTAAATTTCTATTTAAGTTCCTAAAAGTTATTGAATAACTGATAAAGGTTCAAGTATTCTGCTTGAGCCCACGTGATATTTCTGTTACGCTGAATGTATGTGCAAAAATAGCCTGTTTCTCCAAATTTGGGAATGCTTGAGCCATCAAAAAAAAACTGAGTCGGCTCTCACGGATCTTCTGTTGGAGTCGGCTCTTTGAACTGGTTCAGATCTGAGTTACCTAACTCTACTATGAACATAAAAAATAATTTGTCTTTTAGAGACATTCTGAATCCCTTTTTTAAATCGGTTCAATTTTTCTCACACTTAGTGTTCTTGTTATTCCGGGTTACTTATATACAATCTTAAATAATATGGTGAAAGTTTATTTCAAATCGGTTCAGTAGTTTCTGAGAGAATCGCGGTAGATAAAAATACTATCATACGCATCGCATTTGTAATATTACATCGTTAGATCAAATAATTAAAACTCGGATTTATGTCTGTTAGAATGTTTGCCGTCTATTGTGACGTAATCTGATTCGAGTAATCCAGACAACAGCTGACGTCATCTCGCTTAATATTCTACACAAACAAGAGTTCGACCAGACAATGACTTTTACAATATTTTATATTGAGTTGTTAGTGTATTTGCCATATGGCAACATACACTATTGGCGTCGGTCGGATGGCGGGACCTAGGGGTCGGACCAAAATTTCTCGACGTTTCATAACCTCCTAAACACTTTGGCACCATTTTTAAAAATGTTTATATATATATGTATATATATATATGCTGAACATGTGTTATCGGCACCAAGATTTTAGCTATCCCGAGTTTCGGGTACCAGGTGTTGCTTTCGAGGGCGGACCTCAAAGACATTCACTATTGTAAACATACGTTTGAGGGCTCGACCTTTCGCCAACTATTGATAAATTTTGGTACTGAATATTTTTGTCACGTAAATATAGATGACTCTACTAATATTACTGAAGAATTGTTTGATAATGTATTTTATACATATATTTATTACTATTTTATAGATATGTACTTGAATTATTTTTTCAATTTAAATCTGCCGCTATTTTTGCTCATACTTACCAACAGTTTTTAGTCACCAATAAAAAAATATACTAACAACTTTGATAGTGCAAAAATCACATGCATTGTGTGAAAATTTTTCATTTGATTTTTTTAATAAATACACTTAATAAAAAAAAAACTGATTACTCATTTATTAAAAAAATCAAATGAAAAATTTTAATTACTTTTTTTAATAGAGCCAAAACGTCGATATTTTCTCCATACATCAAACTTACTTTCAAGCGACCTCAGGAGTGAAGAAAAATCTTGTCATAATAAAATTACCTATCCAAAATTTGATCGGTTTTAGGTGCTCTTATGGTCTGTGAGAAAACATGTTTTAAGAACTTAGAAGTTTCTCTAATTATCGAGATCCGATAAAAAACATTTAGGGCAAGTCCTGTGGATTCCGAGACAAACTTTTTTCATTCAATAAAAAGCACAATTTTACAAGGAAAACGTATCACCGGGTCCATCCAATTTTTGTAAAATAACAGAAATTCGAAAATGAGGAATTTAGGAAGTACGGAACATAATTAGTCAACAGTATTAAAGTCTTATTGGTTTTATTTCAATAATATTACTACAATTATAATGAATTTGTCACATATTTGCGTGTTGTATCACTGCCCTATCAAGTTATTTTTATATAAATTATTTTATTTTGTAGTTATTGTTTATCAATTTGCGTTTAATTTTTTTTCTTAAATATTCATAAAACGTCAAAATTAATAAGTTAGGAAGAATTCTTTAAATAATGTTATGTAATTATATTTTAATGGTAAATTTCAATTTCGCCAAGTTATATTTCAGGATAGTCAAATTAAAATATATAAAAAAATGAGTTATTTATTGATACTAAATCATACAAAACATAAATCAATTTCAATGTTCAACCATACCTTGCTGTACTTTGCTGTTTTTTGTAGCATTTTGTAATAAGAAATGGCCTAGTTTACTCCTCGAGACACTTTTTTTGACCTTATAATAAAACATCATGGGCAACGCCGCGCACACTTGTCAAGCAAAAACCTGCACGATCAGCACGAATCAACAAATTTTAATGCAAATTAATAAATGAAAACGACACTACATCAGTCCAGCACAGATAGAAATTGTAGGCGACCAACTGACAGTCGTTGCTGGTTGCAGGCGTTGGTCTAATATGCACTATTCCGTAAAGTAACATCGGTACCTTCATGAGTAGGTTTTTTTTTGCTCATTGCTGTGCTGGTCATGCAGGTTTTAGCTTGATAATAGCACGTCGTTCTTTGTATAAAAAAGTGCCATAATTAAATAAGACCGTTATAGCGAAATGCCATATAAAAAGCAATCGTACAGCCCGGTATATTGCGAAGCAGTTTTATGTAATAGACCAAAAAACATTTCGAATCACTTTTGTTATAGTCAGTCAGAGAGCCAGCAACATTTTTACTTACCTCTAGTTTTCTAAGAAACTATAATCTTATTGAAATATCATAAGTAAATTCGTTGCTGGCTCTCAACAAGACCGTTTAAATCTATTATTGAAATCTATTTATTATTTTTAATTCTTTAGCGGTGTTTCGCTTCATTTCACCTTGAACCCAAGATTTGATGTGATTTACAGTCCTAGTTTGAAATTCAGGATAATTTGCAATAGCTTTCTTGCATTTGTCCACGCTTGGAACTTTGCCATCAAATATCTCATCCTTAAAAATGAGTCTACCCAGATGTCGCTCCGGTGTATTCCAGGATTTTCGTTTTATATCATCTAAAAATAAAGTATAACAATTTAGAAGTACAAAATTACTGATCTGATTTTATAAAGGCATGTAATTCAATTTAATTAACGTCAAATATTAATGTTTATGACCACTGCAACTCGAATAAATGAAGTTTGAAACTTTGTCGACGACTAAAAACTTAATAAACGATGTAATTAATGCGGGATCAGACTAGATATAAAAATGTGACCACATTTTGTTCGACATTTCAAAAATTAACAAGATAGATAAACTTTAAGAGCTCATCCACACATCAGGTTCGAAAAATGATCGGGCGTTGTTTTCCAAAAAATTATCAGCACGAGAATTGATAGCGAATATATTGCAATGTGAACGATCAGGTGATCTGTGAAAATCCCGGAACGAGAAAATTATCGATACGATAGACGTCCATAGTCCGACTGTCCAGTTGATATTGTGTGCCGTCTAACGGTAAAAAATATGGTTACATATGCATTAAATATAAGTGTTTAGGCGCACCGAGAATTTTGTCGCGTACGGTCTTGTTTTTAGTTTTGCTACTCGATTGTACAGCTTGTTAGAAATTTCTAACATCGACCCTAAAATATTGAGTTTAATAATAATTGAAGATAGAACAGATTTATGAGACTAAAGTTTGAATAAGAAATATACAGAACATCAACATGATAAGAGAATTGTCCTAGTATAATGTAAAATTTCGAAGAAATGGAGCAAAACTACAGAAATCTTTATGGTGAAATCAAAAAGACATGATCCGATCACGGTAAAATCCGTTCAATGTAAACAATACACACGAAACATTCATGAAGGAAACTTCTAGTTCCGATAAAATCCTACATCGTGTGAATGAACTCAAATGGCGAATATAAAAAAATATAATATACACGTTTACAAAAAAACATACCTTTCGATATACTTTTTTTTTTAATTTGATTGCTGATCCACAATCTTAATTGCGTTGACGATCTGTTGCTTAATTCCTTTTCTGATTTTACCACAGTCTCACATTCATGTAATGAGGGCAATTTGTTCCGAAGTATATTCTGCTGAAAATATTTTCTTGCTACAATCTTCTCTGGAGTAGACCAAGACTGTCTTTTTACATAGCACATGGGTGATACTAAAAAAAGAAAAAATATATA
Source organism: Venustoraphidia nigricollis (assembly GCA_034508555.1). Taxonomy (NCBI): domain Eukaryota; kingdom Metazoa; phylum Arthropoda; class Insecta; order Raphidioptera; family Raphidiidae; genus Venustoraphidia; species Venustoraphidia nigricollis. The sequence continues at coordinate 481,344 of JAVRKA010000128.1, read as the reverse complement.
TAAATAAAATCTGTATTTTGTTAAGTTAAGAAAATTCTCGACTAGGTGTACCAGGTAAACTAGTTATTGATTCTGTATTGTTCATGACATTGTGCTCCATTTCAATATTTGAACATAATTTTTCATTCGCTGTATTTACATTCTTCTCTGGAGTAGACCAAGACTGCGTTTTTACATAGTCCATGGGTACTAAAAAAAAAAATATATATATATATAAATAAAATATGTATTTTGTTAAGTTAAGAAAATTCTCGTCTAGGTGTACCAGGCAAACTAGTTATTGTTTCTATATTACTCATGACATCATGGTCCATTTCAATATTTGAACATAATTTTTCATTTACTGTATTGCTCGTTTCTCCAGTAATTACCGAGAACCCTATAAAAATAAAATTTCTTTTAGATTGTGAAATTGAATGTACAGCATTTATCAGTCACAAAAATCACATTAAACAATATTACAATTTTTTTGCATATTAGGTATATGCCCTTTTTTTATACCTTCTTCATGTTCGTCGATGTAATTATCTCTAGGATGTAAATTCTGAAGTTTTTCACCTTTAAATTTATCAATTTCACTACTTTGAGCTACCTCCAATAGTATTGAAATTCTACCAATATCTACAGCTGCAGCTGGAAAACGATAATGAGTCTTATGTATATTCTCACTGTGTCCCATAAAATTGGCGAGTTGACCTATTTCAGCGTCATTTAAACTAAAGGCTTGCATTACTGTTGCAAAATGTAAATGTTGCAAAATATAAAATTTTCAAACCGTTTCTAAGAACTGACAATTATGATTTACTGCATAATATGTTACTTACAGTTAGCGCTAGCACAAATCAATTCTGCAGGTCGATAGCATAAATCTTCTGAACATCTAACGACGACATTTTTTTTACTGTCAGCATTGAAATAGACTGATGACTTTTCGCATACATAATACACCAAATTATTATCAATACATCTAACTATGTAGTACTGCATAATGTAAACTCTTAAAAATTGCGTTGTTCTCTCTGAAACAAACAAAGCAGTTTGGTTTTGAAATAAAACCGTTTAAAAAAATAATATAAAAGAACTTTGAAAGCCCACCGCGACAAACGTAATAATTTTTTCTAATATAGCACTGTAACAATGGGTGTTTCTTAACAATTGCAATAAACTACAGTTATCCTGCTGTTAACATTAAACGTATACTTTAATATTACATTTCTTATTTTAAATATGTATTTGTTATACTTTTTTTATAAAATATACGTGAAATGTAGTCTAAAAATATCCAAAACAATAATTCGCATTAGCACATGATATCGCGTCTAATATTTTCAAAAGTTAGATATATTTTCATGATAATATAAAATGCTGTTTGCAAAATTTAACTATTCACGACAAAGAAAAATGTTAATTTGCTTACCTACTTGAATCTTAACAAGCGGTTTGATATCTGAAAGTCAGTTCTAATACTGTATGAAATATTTATACATAAATCTTTTATAATGCATTGAGCATTCATTAATCGGTTTAAATTATTTCCAAATTGCGTAAAAAATTATAGACATTAACAAATATTACACTGCAATATTTTCAAACTTCGCACAAAATACAGACGGCGAAATTTCAAAGGGGAACTACGAAGAAGGAATGAATGCGCGCGCATCACACGCAGATTCTGTACATGCCGGAAGTTCCCCCCGATTAAAACTATTCTCTGGAATCAAAACCAGGCATGGTCAAACTAGCCATTATCTCCTACATTAAATTACTATTTAGTACGTTATAAAGTACTTGATTTAGGAAAATGATATTTACGATTTTTTTTAAATCGACAGTAGTACTTTCAGATAATAACCTAGTACGGTTACGTAAATATAAAGCAAAATTTGAAATATTTCTCCCAACGACGTAATATATTATGTTGCCACTGATTATTTGAAGAAAATGCGTTAAATACAGAAAACAAGAATTTCGTGTTACACGCGCACATAAATACATTTGGAATTAATAGCGAACTGTTTTTAATAATATATTTTTTAAAGACTTTCTTGTTGTTCCATATGTCTTGTTACTGCCATTGTAGGTACATTAACTGATTACTGATCAGTGCGATTTTATTGTGCCAGAACACGTGGCGTTACTTTCACACCTCTATAATGTATTTTTTTTTTTTTTTCATAAATTGTTACACGCCCAAATCTATTTATGTATTATAAATTCTCAATTTCGGTAGGCGGCAACGTAAAGTTTTATAGGCAACCAAAATAGATATTATGGTATATTGAATGTCCATTTCAACTATTCAAAGGTCTACAAAGAGCCTATAATATCTCTATCTACTATTAATTTAAAGAGATTTTTAAAAATATGTTGTTACTTACCAGAATATAAAATCGTTTCTAAAATGTTGATCACAAAATTCACTAGTCCCGGTAAAAAAGAAAAACGTCAATTTGATTACTTTTTATAAGCAAATTAAAATTCCGCACAAAATAACGTTGATCCAGAGCCACGATAAATATAAATGATTTACATATATAACTTTAAACTTATAAGGGAAAATTCAAGTTCCACGTCGATAAGTCACAATTTGTTCAGTTCTGTTGGCGGCGTAGCGCCTTGCTTCTGCGCACATCGACGTCACTTTGAAGCTTACTTCAGTCTTCAGGCATGGCCAAACTATCATCAACATATTATGTATATTATAATTTATTTTTCAACTCGATAAAAGCTCAGAACTCAAACGGTATTCGCGAAAATTAACAAGACGTTTGGAGGGAGGGGGGTATATTCTAAATGAAAGCATTTTACATTACAATTCTCAGAACCATTATTTATGGTTTTCAAAAATACTTGTAAATAATAATAATAATGTACTTATATTTATGCATTTATACTAATTTAAAAATAGCGACGTTTCGTTAATTGTTGTAAACGTCGTCAAGCACAACTTTAACTAGTTAACCATACATTAATAAAATTTAGATGTTTAATACAGACATATACATATTACAGGGTGTCTCAACCAACGTTGGCTAACATGGGTAACTTTGTTATTAGTGGAGATAGAAAGTCGGTTAAATGGGCAAAGTAATGCAGAAAATTGTGGTCATTGACGTCCCGTCGAAAAAACAAATGAATTTTGACACCCTATGAATTTATTCAGAAAATAGTGAAAATTGCCATTTATGAAAACTGGCCATAACTTTTTTATTTATAAAGATATCTGAAAATTTCATAAACCATTTTTAGTTTTATTTTTTTTATTTCCACTACATAATGAGATATTGACATAAACTTTGGTTTTTCTTATGAACGCCATTTTGGATTTCTAGATACTCGAATTCTGCTTATTTTTCTGAATAATTTGATATAACGTATCCTATATCTAAATGAATCAAAATTCAAAAGCTACAAAACTGACTAAAATAGCTTTTTGGCGTTATCCATATTGATCAGAGTGTGCCGTGTAAAACAAAACGACAGTCTGTCAATCTGTCAAACGATCGCTACAGTTTTGCTAATTCATTTTATTTGATTTTCTCTCTAAGATGGGTCAAGCATTTTCAGGTTTGGAGAAATAGGCTCTTTTTTGCGCATACATTCAGCGTAACAAAAATGCCACGTTGGCTCAAGCAGAATACTTACCTTCATCCAGAAAGACGACAACCTAATTCAAACACTTTTAGGAACTTAAATAGAAATTTCTGCGAATGGTATATTGAGAAAATTAAAAAAAAAAAAAACGATTAGTGGAGAGCCGTAAGGCGAAAAAATTGTAAAATCTCGGAATCCAGGGCCAGTCAATAAATCATCATAAAAACTTTTGGAATGCATTGTTAAAAGCTCAAATAAAAAAGTTAAAAAAAAAGTTTGCCGCTCTCGATTACTGGGTGGATACCACCTCTTCTCGGGGGTGAAAAATGTTTCGTTGAAAATAAGTACGGGAATGGATAGGTTGACTAATTTTAAGCAACTTTTGTTTTATAAAGTTTTTTCTGAAAGTCCATACTTTTCAACTTATTCGCGAGTGTAGGTGTCAATTTTTCAACCAATAAACCCACGTTTTCAGATGGTTTTTCCCGAATAACTGAAAAAGTAAATATTTTATCGAAAAAATCGCTTTTAGTAAAAATGTAGCTTATAAAAAAACAAAACTAATGGTGGGTTTATAGTGTCTGTAGACCCCATACAAACGGAGTACTAGCTTGTTGAAAGTTGGTTCTTATTCGCCAAAAGCCAAAATTGAAAGTTTCAACGTGAAGTTACTGAAAAACAATACATTTTTCAAGGGAAACTCATGGAACATTTTTTAAAGTGCTTGAAAGAACCTTTATTTTTATTTTTTATAAAAGTCCCTAGCATAAAAAATAACTGAGTTCTGACGAAAATAATCTTGGTCCGTATTTTTTTCGGCGTCAAAAAATGTGGAAGTCAATCCTAATTATTACCACCCAAATTAAAAATAATCGTTACCGCTTCACAATTCACTTTATTTATGTACTTGTAACATGCTCTAGAAGTTTGATCGACTTAAAGTGCTTAGTTTTTAATGAGTTTGAAGTGAAAAGAGCATTTTTGTAATTTCGCAAAAATGCTTGAGCCATTTTACAGAAAAAAACAAATATAATGAATTAGCAAAACTGTAACGATCGCTTGACAGATTGTTAACCTGTCGGTATGTATTTGTTTCAACAAATTTTGTTTAACACGGCACACTCTGATCATTATGGATAACGCCAAAAAGCTATTTTGGTCAGTTTTGTAGCTTTTGAATAAACAGAATTCGAATATCTAAAAATCCAAAATGGCGTCCATAAGAAAAACCGAAGTTCATGTCAATATCTCATTATGTAGTGGAAATAAAAAAATTAAGCCTACGCTACTGAAAAGAACCTAAAAATTCATCAAAAAATGGTTAATAAAATTTTCAGATATCTTCATAAATAAAAAAGTTATGACCAGTTTTCATAAACGGCAATTTTCATGATTTTCTGAATAAATTCATAGGGTGTCAAAATTCAATTGTTTTCTCGACGGGACAAAATTTTCTGCACTACTCTGCCAATTTATCCGACTTTCTATCTCCACTAATAACAAAGTTACCCATGTTAGTCAACGTCGGTTGAGACATCCTGTGTACATAACTAGCACAAATAGTAAATTATTCAAACAAATTGAAATTATGAAATAATTTTTTCTCTAAAACAAAAAAAAGTTGTGCCTGACGAAGTTTACAACAATTAACGAAACGTCGCAATTTTTAAATTATTTATTATTGTCTTAAAAATTTGAAACAAATTAAATTTAAAAAACCGCCGTAAAATTTATGAATGTATTACCTTTTATGAGGGCTATAATATAAACATAGAACGCACAAAAATCACAGTCTAAGCGTCTCAGAAAAAAGATTTTGAAATAGTGAAGGACATATGACTGTGACTTTTTTTTATAATTTCATAATTTTTTTTTTGCATTTTTAATAGTTAACTGAGTTAAAATAGCCAACAGATAATCAATAAATAATGATATCTTGTTAATATCGTTCGTAACTTCCTTAATATAAGGAAAACAAAATTATTTCAGTTGAACATCGTTCACAGTCTAATGTCATCACACGTATAATTTGAGAAGGAACATTGTTATGACTGGGCTTTTTCCAAAAATACTTAAATAACCAAAACAAATTTTGGTGACCTGCAAAATTTACTTTAATTCTTGCATTAAAGATTTTATTATTAGTAATTATGACTCTCTTTTATGATCTGGTAATTACGGGCCAGTAGAATCATTTTGTTTTTTTAAATAAATTATTATTAATTTTTTGATCAATTTAAATAAATGTCTAAATATTATGTATATTTCTTTAAAAATACAATAGTTATATTATATTATAAAAGATTTTAATAGAATTTAAAAAAAAGAAAATTTCCGGATTTAATATATACGTCTTTACGTTATTTTATTATCTTAAAAATTTAAAATTATTGAGAATCAGTTCTCAAATGCAGTGGTATCCTATAAACTTCAGCTAGATTTTATTCTGTATTTACAAAACACGCAAAATTCATAAAATTTAATAGAAAATGTAAAATATGCAAGCTAATTAGCTCAGTGTTATTCTACAATAATTTCCCTGCAGATATGTATATATAAAATTGATTTTTTTGACTTTAAAGTTTCATAAAAGTGAATTTAACTTTTGAGTTTTTAAAAAAACGCCATTGATTTTATGTACCTATTATCTTTTTTGAGGGCTTACGTCGTTTGTCTGGCAACCCTTCATACAGGCATTCGGTAGCGTGGGGCTATAAAGCAAAGTGAGCTATGCAATATTTTAGATAAAATTAAAAAAGTAACGATTTAATTATTATATCGTTAATTTAGCGGTCTTGTCTGAAAGTCGAGGCGTTTCAGGTTTCCTTATTAAATTTAAAATATGTGTTATTGAATATATTTCATTCGAATAGGCCTATACAAAGTTTGTTCGGTAGGAAGGTACCTACCTCGTGAAAAGACAAGTCAATATTATTGCTGTTTTAAGTTAAATAGTGTTTTTTTCAACATGTGCTTCCTCCTATTTTAGAAAACTTTTTAATTTGCAACTATTCTTAATTAATAATTTAATTTTACATTTCTTCGTAAAATGAGTTTAGTAGTAACCTTTTATTCATATACAACAAACAGTTGTACTAAATTCATATAAACTAATTTATAACAATGTTGTGATGCATATATAAATTAGATTAAAATCTCAGCTAAACGCAGTTTAAATTTATTTATATTAGAGAAAAAAATGTTATAAGCCACTTTATCTAAGAACCTAAATAGTTTCAAATTTATATTTCAATCTGTTTGCGTAAAATAAGTGAAATGACGCAGTCAGCGCTCCTGGTGTTGAATATTGAAACCGAACGGCCCAAGGTCATTTACTTGTCAAAAATGACTTGTTGACACTTAATTTCGTAAATTGATATTCTGATTTTTTGGTAAGTAGCTTTTTGACTTTTAAAACAGTTTGTGAGTATTAATGATTTTATATTGATGGAACTTATTTATTTGTTACAGGCCGCAGAAGACAAAATTATCTCGTTAAAATATGTTAAAACAGCAGTGTTGATAATGATATAAACAAATTATATTCTAATTATCCGGTTTCCATAAGAAAACAAAAACGCAAACAAAATTTCTTTAAGGTAACATACTGTACTTATTGTATAAAGTCGCTTTGCATTATAAAGGGAAAAACCTATTATAACATAATATGCTAATGCTGTCATGTAAGGTTAAACTTAAAATGTTGGGTTTAAGATCGTAATTTAAGTTAAAATTATAACAAATTACTGATTTCTAATGTTTGTAGGTCCGTCAGCAAAATTTCGTGCTGACTAACTGCAAGAAAACATATGACACAACTATGAGCGGACGAGAATCAACATTTTCAACAAGGTATTGCCATATGTGTTGCGTTCTTTTGACCATCAAGGAAAAAACTCTTTCAACGTTTGCGTTATGTCCTGGGATCGCAAATCGAATTCTGAAAATGCGAAATGTAAAAAACCTAAAAAGCCGGACACCGTTTAATTTTGGCCGGACACGCAATCAAAAGCCTATGTCCTGTTTTATCCGGACGCCTGGCACCCCTACCTATGCAGTGGCGGATTTACAAATTTGCCGCTAGTAGGCTATTAAATTTTTGCCGCCCCTACTGACCTCTGAAATTCGATACCCTAGTTCGCAATCATCTTAAACGACTACAAAAAAAAAAAAAATTAAGTATTGAAACATATCACGATGATTGAATTGTGTGAATGCAACCTAGTAATATTTAGGTACATGGAGAAAAAAAAGTACTGCATTTAAATTGCAGTACTGAAACGCTATTGGAATATTTTAAAAACGCATTGTCACAAAAGTATATTTTACAGAGCGTTTGGTAATTTTTCATATACAGACGTTAGAGTATTCAGTATACCGTACAGTACTAAAATATTGAAATTTTTGTTAAATACTCGAAACTTGTTTTCTCTATGTATATAATAATGTTGCTTTTTTATTTCTGTAAGACAAAAGTTTTTGGGCTAAATTTGCCACCCACTAAAATCTGCCGCCATAGGCTTCAGCCTGCTGGTAAATCCGCCACTGTACCTATGTGTATACTTCGTTGGGACATCCTTATACAAAATGTAACATTAGTTTTTTTTACAGATAAAGGTGAAGTTTCAACCAATCATTTTTATTGAAAGTTAGACAGAGGATTTGAAGACACTAAAATGGAAAAATAAATAAGTATTTTCTAAGAAACATTTTGTAAAATAAAAAAAAAATGTATTCTAAATTGTTTTTGTTGAACGGCATAAAACTGTGATGAGCTGAATAAAAAATAATTTTTGAGGTATATAATTTCGTTTTCGTTTAAAAACAGCTGTTAGTTGGCTATTAATAATAATTAAGATTTTTTCGATCTTTGGAAAAAACTAAGAATTCTTCAATACCAAATTTAAGTCAACATTTTGCCACCCTTTTTCACCTTGTGAATTCATATTTCGCAAATTTGAATAATTAGAAATATTTTGTACTGTTTAGAATTTTCTACTTTAAAATAACGTAATAGATAGTCTGTATTAGAAATCAATGTTCATTTTTAGAACGAAAATATTTAGCCGAAAAATTACTAGAATGCTTCAAAACTGTAAAGTAGTTCATTTACATTTTCAAAATTTCTATATAAAGATGCATTTATTTTAAATATATTTATGAATTCTCATGCCTACAAATTATGCAGGCAACGATTATATAAACAGTTATTGGCTAATTTTGAGATTAAGGCCTGTTCTCATTAACAAAAATAAAATTAGACAATTTATATGGTCACAACGTCTGTTTGAAGGGCTTGAAGGTCAGTAGAATGTCGGTAAAACAGAAAGTGGTTATGTTTCCGGAGTGCGCCCTCAAAAACACTATTAGATATAAAAACCAAAATATCTTCTTTATTAGTAAAAAAAAATCAATTTCCCAAAAATTTGAAATACTAGGGAGCCCACTTGACGTGATTATGGATTAAAAAACGTTGGCCCTCGAAATCCATGTTGTGAATATATATATATATATATATATATATATATATATATAATATATATATATATATATATGTGTGCGGGCAATAACTTTCGAAAGAGTTAATTGATTTTAACGAAATTTGGTCCACGTGTTGAAATCCATCACCGCAAGAAGCCTATTTAAAATGGGCGTAATCGGGGCATTTTAAGGGTAGTTTTTAGGGGTTGAAAAATGTTTTTGGGCCCCAAAATACCGAAAAAATTCTCAGAATCGTTTCAAAATTGACATTTAACCCTTTTGTAGTAATTAAAAGGTGTCCCTAAAATTTAAATAAAATCGGCCCGACAGGACCGGACTTACAAATTTTATGAAAACACTAGTTTACAAATAGTGAATTATTTACTGAAAGTTGTCTATAATTTGGTATAGAGGTTCGATTTATAATAATATTGCAATTAAGAAAAAAAATGTTATTTTAAGGGGTGTATTAAGGAGTAAAATTTTTTATTTTGCCCAAAAACCAACTTAAGCTCGCAAAATAAAGCCACACTGCCTGTATAAGCAAATACACTATATTGTCGGCAGGGTTTTGGCACTGCGACCCGGGGTTTGTTTTTAATGTGTCTATAAAAACGTTACGCGCACCGGGTACCAGAATGAGCAACCCGGACCGTGCGAAGGGAAAATTGCGGTCGTGACATAGTGGTAAATTGGCGCCACTCTGAATTAAAGATCCTTGACCGAGTCTGTGATAAGTAGCTTCTGAAGCCTCCTAAAACTGGCGACGGGAGACTTCACCCCTTTCGAACAACAGATACCTATTCGAACTTTTGTAAAAATCTCCAGATCGGTTAAGTTTAGATGCCAATTAGATACTAGGCTCAAGATATTCGGGTCTAGGCCCTAGATCTTAAAAAGATTCGTTCCATGAAAACAATGACAGATTCATTATTTTCAAAACTATCATCATATAACACTTTTGTGCAAAATTGAAACTTCGAATCACAAAGTGTATAAAAGTTTCAGCGACAACACACGCAATTACCACTTTCCCCGTTATTTTCTGTATTTGTAGACTTCAATTCATCTGCCTTTATGTCTTACCTAACAAAACGAATGATACACGAAGTGAAAAAATGGAAAGATATTTTAAGCATAAAATTTTTTCTGCAAACATCAAAGTTCGTTATGCGGAAACGTTCGATTCATATCGATTTCTTGACAGTAGAAATTTCATCGCTTTCCGAGACCGCCGCCCATCAGTCGTTTCGCATTTGAAAATGGAAAAACGCATACCTGAGGCGTCTGCTTCGCCAGAGACGCCGCGATGCTGCTCGAACTGGAACTGCTCGAGCTGACCAGCAAATTTAAAGGCGGCACGGTTCCGTTGACCTGCCCGTTGACGCGGGAATTGTCGCTCGTCGGAGCCGACGACTCGTAATTGTCTTGAGAACCTGACGACAAACGTTGTTATTTCAACACCAAAAAAAAAAAACATAAAAACTCACGAGAAGAGGGTTCCGTACCGTTCTGTAAGAGCTTTGAGACAGTATTTTCATTTAGGTTCTTTTTTTTAACACCGCGGACAAAAAAGTCGATAGAAAATATAATATTGAATGCTTACTCGACGACGGAGGATCCTTCGAACCGTTTCCTTCGGCGTGCTGATCAATTATGATTTCCGGCGTTATGACGGCGTTCGCCGTTGCGATCTTATAGTCTTCGAGGCTCTTTTGCTAAAAATCACAAAAAATCAAATGAATAAAAGCCAAAGTTTACTTCGACGCTAATACATAAGAAATCAAAAGACGTCCGTTTCGATAATTGTTAAACGGGCACTGTAATAACTCAGATTGAGGGTCGAGGAAAGACTTTTTGCCCAGCACCGCACCCAAGAGTTACTATGTTTTAATCTTCTTCCGTTTGACGGCCACCGCATTAACCAGTAAACAATGCGGTGGTGCTTTTAGGAAGGAACGCAGAAATTACGTAAGTTTTTAATTTTCTATTAAAACGAAAGACAACCGCACCCACCTCTCGCTCTGTGGTCTCCGAAGCGAAACCCGACATGTCGAGATCTTGTTCGTCCGGCTTCTGCTGAGTATTCGTGTTATTAGCGACTGACTCCTTAGCGTTGTTCTGTTGTTTGTTTTTTTTTTATTGTTACGGCGAGCTACGAAAAAAAACAATTATTATTGAGACGTCGACGACGATCGATTTGGTATTTAAGTCAAAAAAAAAAAAATGTCACAGAATTCGACGCATTTTGCAAAGAAATGTAAAACGCACAGCCGATTAATCTGAAATTATGATCTGCTTCCAGTCACACCTCCGTCACTAACTGATGTGAAGCGAGGAGGAACTTTATGGAAGCCTCGCGCGGACATCACTGCGTCTGCGGAAGTCCGGCGGGAAGAAATCTAAGTACACTTTGTCCTCGACAAGGGTCAGTCGTCGTATTAGATTATAAATGCCGACAGACTCTAAAAAAAAAAGAAGAAGTTCAATCGACATTACCGTTAGGTCGATAGGGTAAAAATCCTTCCTTGGTTCCGTTAAGATAATACTGAATCGACTGTTTCAATAGACCGGGACGTTTATCGTTCACGGATCCAAACACTTCGGCGGCGACTGCGTCCAAATTGTCCCGGCTCGGCAGCGACTTGACAAATTTTGCTATGAATTTGATTAGTTTCGGGCTGCTGTAACAGAAACGCTCGAAAGACAACTTTTCCTTCTGTTTGCTCAAAAATATAACTGCTGATCGTTTTAATATTACGGGAAAAATATGCAGATTAAAAAAATAAACTAAAACGCACGTTTCAACCAGCATTAAATATATATTTATGAGTCTCAAAATAACTTCTCCGTTTTAAATACCTTTTCAGACTTGTCGTCGGTGGAAAGTTTGGAAAGGAAGTCTTTCAGATCTTCCTCGGAAATCAAATAGTTGCCGAGCAACGCCGCCACGACGCATAACTGTTCCGACGACAGGTCCAACGATTTGTTCATCTCGCTGACCATGTACTCCTTGATTTCTAGAGAACCCTGAACCGCAATTTGTTTTTATTCGTTTGTTTCGCTTAAACTACTGCCGTTCAACAATCGACACCGATATACGGGCTGATTCTTCTTTTTTAACAGAGCGTAGAAATCATTTAGACAAACCAATGCGTTATGTTACGTCGCCATGGAAATGACGCCGCCTACCTTGTAAGTGAGTTTCAAATGTTCCGACGAAAAATATCTGGGCGGGCTGAAGGCTGCGTACTCTGCGTCGTCGGCCAGCAGTCCGTGAAAACTGTCCTCGCGGCTTCGATTTTAAAGCAAAAATCCAACATTAAATATAAAAATTAAGAAAATGGCTAATTCGATCTAAGCATACTTTGAAATTTACGTCGCGTTTAAATGAAAATTTCATAAAAAAATTACAGTTACAGTTACGACTTTATTTATTACAATTTAGTAAAAAAATTCTTTGTTGCATAGGATACTGATTATTAAAGTCGCATTTATTGTATTGACGTTTCGGCAGTCTTTTTTGTGATCTTCGGCGAATTTATACAAAAATTATATTATATCTATACTTCTATACTAATATTATAAAGAGGAAAGATTTGTATTTTTGAATGTATATAATGAATAAACTCAAAAACTACTGTGCCGATTTAAAAAATTCTTTCACCATTAGAAAGCTACATTCACCCTGAGTAACATAGGATATATTTATTCCTAGAAAATATTGGGTGTTTTTAGATTATACCGGGTGTTTTTAGATTATATCGGGTGTTTTTAGATTATACCGGGTGTTTTTAGATTATACCGGATGTTTTTAGATTATACCGGGTGTTTTTAGATTATACCGGATGTTTTTAGATTATACCGGCTGTTTTTAGATTATATAAAACGCGTTACAAAAAACGTCTTATACGAAAGGGACTTCGTTCCAAACGCGTGTCCCGCGACACGTTCCAAGTTTTTTTTTAAATTTCTTTTTGGGAAATAGGATTTTTCTTACACCCGGGCGAAGCCGGACTGGGCCGCTAGTATGCAATAATCAAACTGGCCAAGATTATTTTTTATAGCTCACTCTAATTAAAATATAATTTCTATACAAATTGTCACAAATAATTTGGATAGCAAAATTAATTATATGACAATTCTATCATACAGTGCTTTAAACTAATAATTTTCAAATCATGAAACCATTATAGATAGATAATAGAATAGATAAATACCTTGCATTATAAAAAATTAACATAAATGTCACATTAGATAAACTTATTTAATAATCATTAATAAATTAATAAAGAATAATTATGTTACGTCAAACTTATGACACAATAAATTTAAAGTGCCACCTTGTGCGAGTACTGAAACGAAAGTAAGGTTGGGTCTATTTTAAAACAACAATGGACCGTGCTAAATTAAAATCACGTTTCTGAACTTAGTTGTTTTTACTTGCTTATTTTTTTAGGGTTGAAAATTAAATTACAAACAGAAAGTCATTAAAAACGTAACATATTTTCTCAAAACGTTCAAACTTACCTACTCAAGCCTCATGCCGCGCTCGACCATGCGGGCGAGACGGCATGCGCGACAATACCGATCCTTATTTTTAAACTTTATTGAACAGCCTTCAGCCCGCTGCTCGCATTCGTAAATTTCACGTTGGCCTGTAAAATAATTACATTTTAAATTATTCAAAACTGGATTATTATACATACAATTTTTAGTTGTATTCGTTATAGATTATAAAAGAAAATATAATTACCCCGCGCCCTTTCGAAAAAGAGCCGGCATCCCATACAAACCCAAGGGCCGTATTTGTTTGACACGCGAGACGTTTTTGCCGAACAGATTTGGCAATGCTGTAAAAAAAAACATTGTATCAATAATTAAAAATTCAATAAAACATACGACTTACGTAGCAAGAGTATGCTCGCTAACAGCGTTAAGCGGAGTTAGCGAGGTCTTACTGTACTAAGATACAGTTTAGTTACATATTTTTATACAGCCGCAGAGTTAATTGTTTTATAAATCGTCAATGACAATAGAAATAAAATACTTAATTTGGTATAAAGAACATAATAAGCTGTTATCACACGTTCTTTTATTTTAGTTAAAGCTGTCTTAGGATTCAAATGGGAATTACTATGTCGCGTAATATTTTTTTCTTTGACTTTGACTAACTTACGTTTGGTCTTCTGTGTGGAACATCGCGCTGTAAACAGAATTGACACACAAAACATTAATATAGCGTTTCGATTTAGTGGGGGAAAACAAGAATGTTAGCAAATTAAAAATAAAAAAACAGTCAAGTGCGAGTCGAACTAGCGAGAAGAGGATTCTGTATAGTGCCGTTTTTCGTGAGAACTTTAAGACCGGAATTAGACGAAAATTGGTTGAAAGGCTATAGTCTTACTTGATATAAATCGTTGGTTATTAAAAAAAAGGTCTATTACAGATAATAAAATATTTACACTAGACGTTAAAACGGATTGCATTTCCGGTTTTTCATTTGTTTCTGTATACACAGTTTTCCTAGAAATTAAGTCATCTGTCCCGTTCAGTTGGCGTAGACATCGCTTTGGTTTCTTTTTTGTTCTGATTCGTGCTGAGTAGGTACATCTAATTGTTTATATCGATCTATGTAGTGTTTTCTTTCATTTTCTTACGAAACTTGTAAAGTTTCTAAATCATATTTATCTACAACACAATTTCTACTACTAGACGACAGATTTTTAATATCTCTAGAAAATAATGATTCTAATTCATTTTCTTTAATTTTTTTCTTTATAAACGTTATAGTGGCTTAACTTATTTTTCTTAAGAAACCGCGAAATACTGAAACAGCGTTAAGCGAGGCCTTAATGTACCTAATTATTATGTATAATAACTTACATTTAGCTGGGGCTGTGGAGGCGCCCGGGCGACGCCCGAGTCTCCTGGAACCGGCGGTTCCTCATTCTATAAACAGAATCGAGATAGAAAATATTAAAATAGGGTTTCAATTTTGTGAAAAATAAGGTCTATTTCGATCTATATCGATCCACTGTTTTTCGCGCAAAATGATGTAGTGTTTTTTTTCATTTTCGTACGAAACTTGTAAAGTTTCATAATTATCTACAACACTATTTCTACTACTGGACGACAGATTTTAAAAATCTCTAGAAAATAATGATTCCGATTCGTTTTCTTTAATTTTTTCTTTATAAACGTTATAGTGGATTAACTTATTTTTCTTAAGAAATCGCGAAATACTGAAATAGCGTTAAGCGAGGTCTTACTGTACCTAATTATTATATATAATAACTTACGTTTAATCGTCTCTCCAACAGTTCTACCCGCCGTTTCTGAAAACAGAATTGACACAGAAAATATTAAAATATGTACAGTTTCAATTTTGAGACATTAAAATACTAGATTGGGTCGTTAGCATCTTCCGTAAGCTCAAGTCATTTATAAATACATTTTTCTTATATACAATCTCGTAACTAAAAACAACCGGGGTGGCCATTTTGGGGGCTGGAATGAATCAGTGACTCACTGACTAACTGACTGATGATCATCAACATTTCTAGGGAATTTTAAAAGGCTGAAATTTTGTATGTGGGCTAGGATTTGTATATAAACAACGGAAAAACTAAGACTTCGGAAACTTCCCCCCTCCAACCTTTCGTATAGGGGGTGCATATTTGTGATCGCGGAACGGGCCAACTAAAGACGTTTGCTCTTCAAACCACAAACACAAAACAGAAATTGGCTAATGATAAAAGTGCTTACCAAGTCATTATTTTCCAGCTTAAGCTCCTCAACAGTACGGCGCAGCGCCCGCACCGCATGCACGCAAAATTCTTCCTGTGAAATATAATGAGAAAATGACGTAGTGTTTTCTTTCATTTTCGTACGAAACTTGTAAAGTTTCATAATTATCTACAACACTATTTCTACTACTGGACGTCAGATTTTAAAAATCTCATTTTCTTTAACTTTTTCTTTATAAACGTTATAGTGACTTAACTTATTTTTCTTAAGAAACCGCGAAATACTGAAACAGCGTTAAGCGAGGCCTTAATGTACCTAATTATTATGTATAATAACTTACATTGGTCCGGGGCTGTGGAGGCGCTCGGGCTGCGCCCGATGCGCCTTCATCCTCCGATTCCTCATTCTGTAAATAGAATTGAGATAGAAAATATTAAAATGATCAAACGAACCACTGTATTCATACAAAGACTTCGCGCAATCAGTATTCACTTTGTAAATTAAATATGCAGCGAATGGCTAAACAAAAAATTTTACTTATAGCCGATTTTAATGTAATTCATTTAATGTTATGAGGATAATATCGTAAAATAGAAAATAATATTACCATCGAATCATTGTCCGCCATGGCGCCTATCTATCTGTAAGAAAAAAAATTATCAAAATTACTAAAAATATTACTTTGATTTGAATAAATGTAATCACGAATCGTTGCGTAACTTAGCAAACTATTCAAAGTCACTTAGTTCACAATGTCTTCTGAAATGTATACACATTTCGCTGTTTTGATTAATGTTAAAAGTTGTCTGCTCGATCTTTAATCTTTAATCAAATAAACAAATATCTTCGGGTCAAACACACAACTGCTTGTTTTTTATGTTTCATTAATTAATTGTTCTCAAGATCAATTTTATTGAGAGATAGTGGATTTGATGTATTCATTTGTTTTCCAAAAAGATGACATAGAGAGTTTATGTTCTTGGCACTTCTAAGTCACACACCTAGGATTAATTAAGAATTTTTAAAAATTCATTTTTTCTCAGTTTCAGATCTATAGAAATGTACTAAATTCTTTATCTAGTGGATTAATATTTCTGGACAACCAATTCTCTGTATAATGTATCTTAAAAAAAAAACTTCGGAGAAGTAAAAATTGGTTCTGTGCTAAATTCAAAGACTTGCGGTGACTCGCTCTCAAGATTACGACTTAAACAAAAAAAAAATACAGAATTTCGAGGCAGGCAAGAAATTCAAATCAAGCCTGGAAATTCTGTGCCTAAGATGTAGAAAAAAAATTAGTTCCGAGGCAGACAAGGAATTGAAATCCAACCTCGAAATTCTGTGCTCATAAACCTTCAAGAGCAAGAGCAAAAAAAATGCACAGATGGCGTTTTTTTAGTGGTAGCTTGACAAATAAATATGGAGCTGGGCACACGCCATCTGTGCACTTTTTTTTGCTCTTGCTCTTGAAGGTTTATGAGCACAGAATTTCGAGGTTGGATTTCAATTCCTTGTCTGCCTCGGAACTAATTTTTTTTCTACATCTTAGGCACAGAATTTCCAGGCTTGGTTTGAATTTCTTGCCTGCCTCGAAATTCTGTATTTTGTTTTTGTTTAAGTCGTAATCTTGAGAGCGAGTCACCGCAAGTCTTTGAATTTAGCACAGAACAGTAAGAATGAAAGGAATTTTTTGAAATGAATGTTGCATATGTTTGGTTTTATATCGGCAATTATTTATAAAACGTTGACAATAAGCAGTAAGGCGAATTAATCGTGACAGTGATGAATATCTTTCTAAAAGATTTCACGGTCTTGCAGTTTGAGCTACAGCAGCATTCAAAGTTTTCTTTTCTTCTACGTGGATCACATCCGGTGGTATTGTTGGTGGAAGTCGAAGTTTGAAATCTTCAGAAAGCCAATCAAGTCCACTAAGCTAAGAACAGTTGCACCGGCGTTAGTCCTCGACTAGCACAGTCAGCAGGATTTAATTTGGATGGTACATAATTCCAGTTAGCATTGTTTAACAGACTTTGTATTTCCGTCACTCTGTTTGCAATAAATGGTTTCCATTTCGATGGATGCGATTTAAGCCATGCCAAAACGATGCTAGAATCCGTCCAAGCATAGATCATAGTATCCTCAAAAAACATGGATTCTTTAATTTTTTGCAGTAATCGAGCTAACAATAAAGCACCACAAAGTTCCAGTCGTGGAATTGATATCGTTTTTAGCGGGGCAAATAAACTCGATACGACCCATCACAGTGGCGTACACGGATATAAACAACGACAGCATAAGCTAACTCAGAAGCATCGGAGAATTCATGAAGCTCAAGATTACCCTCAGATGCAGTTGTTCCAATCCAACGAGGAATTTTAATATTTTCCAGTACAGGCAGTTCATCGCAAAAATTCTTCCATCGAATTTCTAGCATTTTCGGTAAGCAATCATCCCAATTTGATGATTCTAGCCAGAGTTATTGAAACATAATTTTAGCTGATATTATAACAGGTGTTATCCACCCTAATGGATCATATAATCTCGCAATATCTGAGAGCATATTGCGTTTGGTATGTGGTGAATTTCGAACAGGAATGTCAATTTTAAATCCAAATGAGTCTGTTGTTGGTGTGCAATAGATGCCTAGAGTTTTAGCAATGTTATCTGTATCCACAGATAATGTTAGACCTCTCTTTTGATCCGTCAGTGGTATAGTAGCTAAGAACTCAGAAGAATTCGATGCCCATTTTTTCAATGTGAATCCTCCTGTCTTCAACAAATCAATTAACTGTTGCTTGGTTTCATAAAGTTCAGTTAGACTAGAAGCTCCTGAAAGGATGTCGTCCACATACGTTTCACGTTTCAGGATAGCAGATCCTCGCGGATATCGAGCTTGTTCATATTCAGCTAGTTTGTTTAAACATTTAATTGCTAACAAAAAAACTTTTAACAAAATAATTCAACAAAATGTATAAGTAAGTTACATAACAAAAGATAATTCCACAATAAATGAATAATTATGTATAATCAAAAATAAGGCAGATTCACACTAAACAATCTAAATACACCCTGTATAATCGAAAAACACCCGGTATTATCTAAATACACCCGGTATACTCTAAGAACACCCGGTATCACCGTATACCAGTATACATTATACGTCTCACGTTTTTTCGTGACATGAATATTACATTTTTTGTCTTACGGTTTTTCGTGAGCTTCGATGTATAATAATTAACTCCTATAATAACCAGCGACTAACTAGTGGGAGGGCGGGGTTCCAACGGGAGACACCGGAGAAGACACTTATCTAGTGGCTTCGTAAAGTAAATGGACGGAGACACCAAGCTAACCAAAATGACTTGACTTAAGCTTGAGAGGGAGAACTGTTGGGCACCAAACCTAAGTCTCCGACCTTGAGGATTCATCCAGCTGTAGGTTGCAACTGAAATAAAATACTACGGATGTCTTCCTCCAAATACAACTCGGAATAAATTGAAAATAGATTTTAAAAATTAAAAAAAAAAAATGACAAACAAATCTCAGAAGGAGATCCGTTTCTAAAACTAATGTACACAATTAAATTACACGTAACGTTGTGACTATAAAAAAAAATAAAACCAACCACAGTTCACTTCCACTTTTCAAGATTTGCAATAAAAAAAAAATAGAAACTACAAGTGAATAAACAACTGATAGCCGACAATCGAATATAGCACTGATCAGAAATTGCATAGAATAGGTGAATTCGCCAATTGTAGTGATGACAACCAAACTCTCACTAGTCTAAATTACGATGTGTAACTCAGTTCGACATTTTAAAGTACCCAATTAAACCATTACATTTACATTTACTCAGTGCTCCACGAATATAATATGAATGAGAATCAAAAATACTTAACCGAATTTAATCGATAATAAAATAAAATGAAATTTGTTAAGGGCGTAAACTTTTTGTGCTAACGGCAAAAATTCAACAAAAGTCAAGTACAAGAGAAACACAAATCAAATGATATTTTTGTATTTTTATGCATTTTTTTGTATTTTAGTGCATTCCCGAACGATTTTCCGAACGCTCCCAAAAAACCTATTGTCATATCAAAATAATATGTTACATACCCAAAAAACCTACTGTCACATCAAAATAATATTATGATCACAGGACACGTGCGGAAGACGAGCAAGGAGCCAAAATGGCGGATGAGAATACCCATACGAATACCTATATCTATAGAGCTCTAGTATATGGTTAAGGCTCTAATATGGTATATTGTGTTTGTAGCATAGCAAGTGCATAAGAATTAGCCTTTCTCAGTGACTTTAAACAAACAGCAGACATAAGTGTTATAAACATTGGCAATACATAATCTAAAACTTGAAGTGAAGATTAAAAAGGCTAAAAGTTATCACAGCGTTGACCAATCAGTAGCGTACCATAGAATAATATGATATTTTATGTTGCGAAAACAGCGATAGTCGATTACAGAGCTTATATAGCACTGTGACCCCCTCCCTCAGGGAACCAACCTCGAAATTTTAATTAGGAAACCACATTGTTATATTTTCAGTGTTAGTTTTAGTGGAGCCCGCGTGTCAATCAGTTAAGAAATATTAACGCCACCTTAAAACAAGAGATATCGTCAGTTGAGTATTGGTTTGTTCCATATCCATTTTTTTTTTAGATTAAACATTCTTACCATTTTTAATGCTGAAATGTATCATGTCCACTGTCCTATGCCCTATAATTCAACGCTTGCTCTGAGATATAAACTATTACTTTTGTACTAAGTCCAAAAAATACATATTCGTTTAGTATTATTATGTTCCAAGTCCACGACCAATAACATTATCTGCTCGCAGTCACGTGAATTGAACATGATACATTTTAATCATTATTTAGTTTTCACGTTTAAGTATGTGTTTTTGCGCGGTAAAGTGTTAAATTGAGTTATAAATATTAGATTAAGTTTTGCTGAAGATGGGAGCTTAGCTCTCGAAATGTACATCCATTAAATAAATCTGTTGTGGTAAGAAGTAACTAGAGTGTAAAGAGGAAACAGACAAAGACAGAAAAAGTACGGGAAATAAGAGCACTGCAATTATTTCGTTTGATTTGGAAAATGTGTTTGCTCTCTCGAAGGCCAATATTTCAAATTTTTTTTACAAACGAAAATTTAGTGTGTTTAATTTAACAGCGCATTGTTCTGTTAATAATTAAACGTATTGTTCTTTATGGCATGAATATATTACAGGTAGGGCGGGAAACCACATTGCAAGTGCGTTAGTTGTAATCTTAACTAGAATAATTACTGATCTTCCAACCATAAAAAAATTTATATTATGGTCTGATTCTTGTGTCGCCCAAAATAGTAACAGTGTGATGTCTTTTGCGTTTGGTCACTTTTTATTTAAACATCCTGATATTGAATCAATAGAACAAAAATTTTCTGAATCTGGTCACGGAAACATACAAGAGATTGATTCTGTACACAGTTTCATCGAGAGAAATTTAAGATATACCAAAATTTATAGCCCGGTTTCTTTACTTCGGTGTTTAAATACAATTAGTGGGAAAAATGGTAAATTAGTGATCATTCAGCTTAAAAGAAACCAGTTTTTTGATTATCAAAAAATTAGCAAAACATTAAATTACAATTTAGTACCTTACACAAAAATAAAACATTTACTTCTCAAATCAGACACACCATTAAATTATATTTCGTACAAATTGACCTATTCTGATGAGTTTCATGCCGTGCGGCTGAAATGCAAAACAAGACAAAAACAATTTTTGGTAGATAACCTTAAGCCAATTAACCTTGTGCCTTTAATTTCACAAAAAAAGAAAGATCTACAGTCAATGTTGAAATACATGCCTTCGGTAGACCGAATTTTTTATAAAAATTCTGTTCTGAAATAATCTAAGCTTGGTTTCATTCATAATTTAAATATTTACAATGTATTGTAAATGTAATAACAACTTTTTTTAATAATTTTATTATTTTCAATAACTTTTTGCTTTGATCTATGAATATTTGTTGGACATGTTTCAAAATTTTGTTGACCTTAATTAAAAAGAAGTCGTTGTATTGTACCATGTCCATTTTGAATAGTTAATTATTTCAATAAATATTGTCATATTAAAAAAAAAATACTTTTTATTTACCTAATTATATTCCAAACAATAAATTGTGGAGATTTTTCATTTCAAGTAAATGTGTCTCAAAAAAAATATTGGTGAAATTTTAATAAAAACCCGGGTCGCAGTGCCCAAACCCTGCCGACAATATAGTGTATTTGCTAATACAGGCAGTCTGGTTTTATTACGTGAACTTAAGTTGGTTTTTGGGCAAAATAAAAAATCTGACTCCTTAATACACCCCTTAAAATAATTTTTTTTCTTAATTGTAATATTATTATCAATCGAACCTCTATACCAAATTATATACAACTTTCAGTAAATAATTTACTATCGGCAAACCAGTATTTTCATAAAATTTGTAAGTCCGGTCCTGTCGGGCCGATTTTATTGAAATTTTAGGGCCACTTTTTAAATGCTACTAAAGGGTTAAATTTCAATTTTCAAAGTATTCTGAGAATTTTTTCGGTATTTTGGAGCCCAAAAACTTTTTTCAACCCCTAAAAACTACCCTCAAAATGGCCCGATTAGGCCCATTTTAAATAGGCTTCTTGCGGTGATGGATTTCAACACGTGGACCAAATTTAGTTGAAATCAATTAACTCTTTCGAAAGTTATTGCCCGCACACATATATATATATATATATATATATATATATATATATATATATATATATATATATATATATATATATATATATATATATATTATATATATATATACGTATATATATAAATATATATATATATATACATATATATAAACATTTTTAAAAATGGTGCCAAAGTGTTTAGGAGGTTATGAAACGTCGAGAAATTTTGGTCCGACCCCTAGGTCCCGCCATCCGACCGATGCCAATAGTGTATGTTGCCATATGGCAAATACACTAAAAAGGATTTACTCCTATTTAACATTTTGAGGACATGGAACAAACCAATACTCAGCTGACGATATATTAATTCAATAATTTGTGAATTGTAATTATATTTCTTATTTTTAATCAACTATTTTTATATTATGGTATAAATACAAAGTTCAATTTTTTAATTATATTTTTTTAATTATATTTAATTTATATTCGTAGAGCATTTTACATTTACAGTTAATTTTAAACAATACGATTATTTTTACTAATGTTTAATAATTTAGAAGCCTTTTTCGATAAGCGTCCTTTTCTTGGTTGAGTATTTTGATTTTACTCGCTAGTTAATAAGAAATATTTGGCGCTGAAAATATCTCGTCCGGAATGCCTAAGGCTGTCGCTGATTATATTGCAATTGGGTACATACAAATTGAAATTCAAAATTGTGTTTCCAGATTACTGCCACAGAAGCGCCCGACTTTAATCTAATCTCACTGTTTTAAAAAATGACTAAGTGTCAAACTTGGTTTCGATTTCTTAAACGGTGTGTTAGGTGTAGGGAATCTAAAGCTCGCTTTTTTCAGGATATGAAACGTCTAAATCCGTCGATTTTCAAATTCTATTTTTTTTTTACTTTCCTCACTCCAGTGGCTGCCCGAAAAGTAAACATTTTTAGTCCGCCTGACGATTGAGCAAATTAAAAAGTTTTAAAAATTAATTACAACTTTTAATAAAATTTATCTGAACGACGCTACTGACTGACATACATTGTGCGTATTTAACCACAAATAAACAATAAGTATGCATACAATTCTTAAAAGATAGATTATTTGTGATTTCCTTTTAAAAAATTTAGACAAAACTTTTCTGTTGATATTTAAATTAAAGTTAGTAGTTTGTGTTTTATGTATTTTGTGACAATCGGAAAATAAGAAAATCCCCTTGTTTTTGAAGTAATAACACCATGCAAAGTAATTTCCAATTTCTGGTAACAATAATATTTTTCACAGCTTTCATTAATGGACAAAGGCGAACAACTTTTGCACGTAAAAGTACGTATTAATTTAAGACACTTTATCATTGGAATACATACCTACTACCACTATCTGCAATTTGCTTTTTGCGGATATCTCTAGATTTTTAAGTACTTGTATATCTAAATGAGAAAAAGTATTTTCACAATTTTGTTTGTATTATATAAAAAAAAACTTCGGAAAAGTAAAAATTGGCTCTGTGCTAAATTCAAAGACTTGCGGTGACTCGCTCTCAAG
Organism: Venustoraphidia nigricollis; assembly: GCA_034508555.1. Lineage (NCBI taxonomy): Eukaryota > Metazoa > Arthropoda > Insecta > Raphidioptera > Raphidiidae > Venustoraphidia > Venustoraphidia nigricollis. The sequence continues at coordinate 457,246 of JAVRKA010000128.1, read as the reverse complement.
ATTACGACTTAAACAAAAAAAAAAAAAAATACAGAATTTCGAGACAGGCAAGAAATTCAAATCAAGCCTGGAAATTCTGTGCCTAAGATGTAGAAAAAAAATTAGTTCCGAGGCAGACAAGGAATTGAAATCCAACCTCGAAATTCTGTGCTCATAAACCTTCAAGAGCAAGAGTAAAAAAAAGTGCACAGATGGCGTGTGCCCAGCTCCATATTTATTTGTCAAGCTACCACTAAAAAAACGCCATCTGTGCATTTTTTTTTGCTCTTGCTCTTGAAGGTTTATGAGCACAGAATTTCTAGATTGGATTTCAATTTTTTTTCTACATCTTAGGCACAGAATTTCCAGGCTTGATTTGAATTTCTTGCCTGCCTCGAAATTCTGTATTTTTAGTGTATTTGCCATATGGCAACATACACTATTGGCATCGGTCGGATGGCGGGACCTAGGGGTCGGACCAAAATTTCTCGACGTTTCATAACCTCCTAAACACTTTGGCACCATTTTTGAAAATGTTTATATATATATATATATATATATATATATATATATATATATATATATATATATGTGTGTGTGTGCGGGCAATAACTTTCGAAAGAGTTAATTGATTTTAACGAAATTTGGCCCGCATGTTGGAATCCACCACCGCACGAACCCTATTTAAAATGGGCCCAATCGGGCCATTTTAAGGGTAGTTTTTAGGGGTTGAAAAATGTTTTTGGGCCCCAAAATACCGAAAAAATTCTCCGAATCGTTTCAAAATTGAAATTTAACCCTCTGGTAATAATTAAAAAATGTCCCTAAACTTTTAATAAAATCGGCCCGACAGGACCGGACTTACAAATTTTATGAAAACACTAGTTTGCAGTTAGTGAATTATTTACTGAAAGTTGTATATAATTTGGTATAAAGGTTCGATTGATAATAATATTGAAATTAAGAAAAAAAATGTTATTTTAAGGGGTGTATTAAGGAGTCAAATTTTTTATTTTGCCCAAAAACCAACTTAAGATCGCATAATAAAGCCACACTGCCTGTATAAGCAAATACACTATATTGTCGGCAGGGTTTTGGCACTGCGACCCGGGTTTTTTTTTTTTTGTTTAAGTCGTAATCTTGAGAGCGAGTCACCGCAAGTCTTTGAATTTAGCACAGAACCAATTTTTACTTCTCCGAAGTTTTTTTTTTAAGATTTCACGTCTTTTTCCAAAGTCTAAGGCTTTTTTTTATTTTTCCTCTAAAATAAAAATACCTATGTGCGTTCTTAGAATTAAGAGGCCATTTTCTTTTCTCAACGGTTTGACCTTTTATATAAATTATACGATATAAAAAAATAATTAAACACAACAATTCTGAAAATATATATTCTGTATATATGAAAAACCCCCAAACGCAATACAAAATCCCCAAAACGCAATATAAAACCCCCAAAATGCAAATTAAAACCCCCAAAATGCAATTAAAACCCCCAAAATGCAATATAAAACCCCGAAAATGCATTATAAAACCCCCAAAATGCAGTATAAAACCCCCAAAATGCAATATAAAACCCCCAAAATGCAATATAAAACCCCCAAAATGCAATATAAAACTCCCAAAACGCAATATATAATCCCCAAAACGCAATACAAAACCCTCAAAACGCAATATAGAACCCCCAAAACGCAATATAACCCCCCAAAATGAGTACCACTTGTATTGATATTATGGGTTTTCGTATGCCGTACCAAACTACATTTATGACGAAACTTTTCTTGACAAATGTCACATCCAAAAGTTGATATTTGCGAGACTTTTGTCACCACTAATTACTAAAACAAGAAAATAATTTATTTTAATTATATAAAAGAAAATTGGAAAATAATGTAAATAAATATCATGTAAAAAACGAAACAGTTGAAAAAAAAAACAAAAATCACACACGTCAGTCCTGGGACCCGAACTCTGTTCACCCAAGGTATGAAGCAATGTACTCGCACTAGACCACTCGGCTATCCATCTTACTTACCGAAGTGCCTTATACCATGTATACTACTGTAAATATATGTCAGACGAAAATTTGGTAACAGCCTATAAAACTTGGAAACTAAGGTTATTTACACGACGTTATATGGGAGAGACTCAAAATCAATGTATAATAATCTCGTAGAGATCTAGGGATGGGCTGTTTTTGCGTTTAATGTACGAAATTTATTTTTCATTTATTTTTCATGTGCGGAATTTAGCACAGAAAAAATCTCTAACGAGATTCTTCAATTCAAGAGTGGCTAGACCGATTTTATATTAAATTTTTAATCAGAACCGATATCAAATTCAAAGCCACCGGTGACGACAGACGACTAATAGTTTACAACACATTAAATACAATAGGCGGAGAGCCCACCGTCAGATTTTCTGTGTATCGAGTACTCAGACAAATCTGTCTGTGTATGGGCAAGCAAATGGGGAGCCACAATTATTATTATTTTTATTCTGCCGAATCATGGGACACTAACGTTACTTGCGGTCATTTTTGGGATTGTCTTTTTATGCCAATGACTACATAAATAAAATTTACATCAAAATGGTCGTCTAAACGAATACTTTCATATCATCATGAGGTGACAGAGCTCTCCTTGCCGCATTCCTTTGACATACCTATTTTATTTTTTTTTTTTGAATTTCCGATAGATAAAAAATAATAATACCTTCATAATTATGGCTAGGTATAGCTACTTATGTTAACTCGCAGGGACATTTTCTTCTGTGTATTGAATATACAGAACATCCGACGATCGGCTCTGGGACTACTTCTGACTGAGAAAAAGTCAATTTCATTAAAACGACTCTCAAACATTCTCTTTTTTCAGTCGACGGCCCCATACCTGGATATGAAGTTGGTGGCCAAATTATGTCTAAAACTGTGACAGACACGATTTTAAATGATGGCTATGATTTGCAAATATTATATTCACGTCCTGTCGGTAACGTCGTTAATTGCAACATATCAGCTTGGTCTGATTGGACAGAATGCAGTGCAACATGTAATTGGGGACGGAAGGCAAGAACGCGAACCATACTGGTAAGTAGGACCTACTAGCATAATATGGGTGTTTAGAAATAATACCGACAACCTTCGGAAAGTGAGTACCTATACTATGTTTATTTTAAATAAAAGTAAGATTTTGTTACGGAACTACAAATAAAATAGGATTTTTTATGTTAGGTATATGGATATATTGGATATGAAATAGGCACACCTTAAATCGCCCGAAGTAAAGTAAAGTAAAAGATATAGGAACTAATAGGCTAGCGCATGTTGAGTTTAGTTAATCTACCAGTTATGACTTTTAAATACACCCTCCATCATAAATCATTAAACGTTCTATAAGTTATAATTTATTTTTAGGAAAACGCTCAAAATGGAGGCAAGGCATGCCCAGAAAAAATTATCAAGTACAAACGATGTCGGGTTGCCATTTGTCGTAAGTATTCTATACATATAGATGTACTTACATTTTTGAATTCTCCCAAAACCAGTTCAGTTTTAAAAAAAGAGTGTAGAAGTGAAATTCTCGTCGTCCTACAGTATTAATCATACAAAGTTTGAATTAACACGAATCTCTTGCAATAGCAACTAGAAGAAGATATTGTAAACCATGTCCATCACAAAATGAAGATATAACTACTTTGAGTCCAGAGGAAGAAGAAGACAATGAAGACGAGGAAAATGGGTATTCAGACTGTGAAATGTCTGAATGGAGTCCGTGGACTGGATGTAGCGCTTCGTGTGGGATGAATTCAGTACGAATGCGTGCCCGGAAAATTATAACACCGCCGCCAGAAGATAGCGATAAAACTTGCGGCGAAACTTCAGAAACGGAGCCTTGTGAATTTGTCCCATGTTATCCAACAGACGATACATACATCGAAGATTCTTAATTCAGAGTAAAGACTCTTTAATAACTTGATAAGAGCTTGATAAGGACTTGAAAATAACCGAGCATGTAGCAATCCCGTTGTTTATATGGCGTTTCCTAGGCTCAGCTATTACAAAAGACCCGGTTTATCACGTTCTAATCCGATAACTAGTAAATGTGCCAATTGAATTTTCAGCATATTATTTAAAAAAATTGAAAATTGCTATTCCCTAATTATCCTAGGTGTTGGTAGCATTAAAAAAAAAATAATTAACTGGATCGACCCATGATGTAGAGAATGAAATTTTTTAATGAAAACGTTAATTTTAAGATATTAACTTATTTTTCGTCATTAGAGATGAATAATCTCCAAAATGGCGTCTCAAACATTAATTTTGATACAGTCATAAGGGAAATATTTCATACCAACAAAAAAAACACCTTTGTGAAATAATAAATAGGTACCGATATTGATAATAAAATTAAAACCTCCACTGAAAATTACAAACATGGGCAAACTTTCTGCGCAGCCTTGTATAATTATAATAAATAGCCGCGGTAATTTATAAAAATCACCGCGGTTATTTAACCGAGAATTTTGTTTTTTTTTTTGCATAGCTGCTAGAAAGTTTGGAGTCGTCTCCGTTTATAATCAATTTGGGGCTTAATAATAAAATAGAACGGTAAACAAAATATGAAAGAATTATGTAGGCAAAATCATTACATTTAAAGAATTTATGTTAAAATTCATGTTTTATTAAATTTGTACATTTTTTTATAATATATCTACATTTCTTATATACAGAATTTTAAAAATGTACTTAATGTTAATCCCACAATATCGTTACAATTTACTGATACTTTACCTATAAGCTTGTTTTTTTTCGAAAAGTAAACTGTTCAATAAATTCATGAAATTATAGCTACGCGCTGCATTATTCAGTATTCACTCAAAATAGAGCAATGAACAATTTTTTTTGACAGGTAATTAACTATAATTGGTAAGACAATTGACAATTCAGTGTAAATCAGTTCTATAACGAGATATTAAAACTTATTATATAGGACAAATTAACATTTAAATTAAACTTCTTTTTTATTTCTCTTGAACCAAAAATAATATTTTGCACTCAAAATAATTAAAACCGTAGTGCACACTATAATTATTTGATGTTTCTGTGATTGTCAGGAATCACTACCATCACTATTTTGTCCACTGTTATTTCTTTTGGGTGGTAAAATTTGAAATCGAATATCACTAAATTTCTTACGTTTTTGCACAAATCTTCCGTCATTTTTTAAGGAATTTTCCAACGTTGAATAAATCTTTTCCTGAAAAATTCGTGTTTTAAAAGTATCTTCAATTAATTTTAAAAAGTCTTCCCATTTCTATATTATAATTAAATTACGTATTGTTTTAGCAAAAATCTATGTCTTCTTTTATTTAAAAGTTTAAAAACTTACAGCTAATTCCATGTTATTCTCGGATTCTCCTGAAATTGCGACTTGAACTTGATAATTTTTTGCCAACCACTTTGATATATTTTTAATTTTTGAATTTAAATCATGTTCAGAAATTCGGCTACTAAATGACAGTAATTTTTCACCTTTCAAGCCGCTGTTCTTTTTTTCCTCTTTACGTTTTTCTCTTTGTCTTTGCTCTTCAGCAAAGTATTCACTTCCTGTCAATAATTTATATACAGGCCTCTGACTTTTAGTATCGAAATCAGTTTTTATAAGCTTTAAATCTCTTCGCTTAGACAGTTTCTGGGCTTCTTCAAATGTAGTTACAGACATGGCATCACCAGGTGAAATCAATGTAATTTTCGGTATATGCACTGTCTTCTTTTTGATCACTTTTTTATCATTTTCATTCGGTGGACTTAAAATTTGTTCCACATGACTGAAGTATTGTTTCGTAATTGAAAAATTTCTAAGAAAATATTTACCGTACTGCAACTTTTGTGAAACTTGTATATTATTTAAACGACTTAAAATCACTGTTAAAGACATTTCTATTAATTTCAGGCAACTTAATTATCAAGACCTGCATAACCCATTCTTCGTCATTTGACAGGCAAGTGACAGTAAAATGAAAGACAACCAAAATGTTTATCGTACCACCAGTGACAAAACCTGTGTAGGCAGGTATGGTGTAGATAGAAATTCACGCTGACATGAACATTGTTAGAGATCGGTGGGATTTCTTCTATGACGTTGTAAACATAACCTAGACACTAGTCAGAACTGTCAAGTCAAGTGTCGAAATACGATCGGTTAAAGCTACATATTTTAAAGACTAATGTGTATACAATAAGAAAAAAATAATTATTTCCCGTCAGCAAAAATACCTAGAATTTTGACAGAAATGGACATTTTTCGAAAGAGCTATAGTTTGCTTGCTTGGAAATTAGAAAAAAACTTAAACTGGTACGTATAAATTAGGTTAAACTTAGTTTAATAGTTAATAAATCCATTTAAAAATTGTAATTTCAGGAAAACTTCGTTTCGAGTGCTAAAACGATTATACTGTTCAAAACCGGATGATTTAACAAATATTCCCGTCGAACATATTCGTAATTTCAGCATAATAGCACATGTAGATCATGGTAAAAGTACATTAGCAGACCGTTTACTAGAAATTACAGGCGCTAAAAAGACTAACGATGGTCAGAGTCAAGTACTGGACAGCTTACCAGTTGAACGAGAGCGAGGAATTACTGTTAAAGCCCAAAGTGCATCATTAAGATACAAATATAACGGAGTAAATTATTTACTAAATTTGATCGATACACCAGGTCATGTTGACTTCGCAAATGAGGTTAGTAGAAAAATATTTAAGTACATAACTGACATTAAACAATTTTGAATATTGTGATATTTTATCAGGCATTCATGTAGCTTAGTGGAACCCACAGAAAAAGGCAGGTTGTACCTACAATGTAAAGCTCTATTCACAATGCTGTTCGATTCACAATCAAGCAATGTGTACGTTACCATTACGTTACGTAGTTAAAACATGACATTGATTGTTGCAAAACCCTGCCGACAATACAGTGTATTTATTAATATTATGGAGAGCGCCGGCGGTCGCTCTAGGTGGCAAGGGGCTCCAAAAAGCCAAATGCGAAAAACAATTTCCAGCACAAAATAAAATGTTGATTGAAATTAACACCAAATACTAATTTAATTATATAGCGGTAGGAACTTTCTTAATGTTAAAGAAACAGAAGTATAACAATTGAAGCTAGTTAATTTAATTTAAATTCCGCGAGTGTTGATGTCTGCAATAAAAGTTGATTTTTGAAAATTTCGGACTTATTATTTATTTAACATAAATTGGAAGTACAATTTACGTGAAGTGAAAGCGTCAACCAAACGGCCCTGAAAGACAATCTCGCTCTACTCCGGTCGAGGGCTAGGGCCGGCGCTGATTATGGACGTCGATAGTTTCATTTTAATAATTTACTAGCAGTCGATTCTAAAGAATATGAATCTGATTTTGTCTTTTTTTTCCAACCAAGTTGGGAAAAATCTTTTTAATTTTCCTTTGTATTAATGATATTTATGATATTGTTTAATGCCCAAAGTTTTTGTTACAATCACGTTACAGAATCAAAACTATAAATGCGTTATGAGGAGAGAATCAAGAGTCAATCATGAATGACAAATACTCGTGATTTATGGTAAAAACCCGCCGTCTGCTAACAAGAAAGATAATGCCAAAGCCAATCACCAATCATTTATAAATCAGAAACAATTGACAATGTGTAATCAGTTAGCAATTTTAAGAATGATTCCAATTTTAGGTATCTCGTTCTCTGTCGGCGTGCCAAGGCGTTTTGTTACTTGTAGATGCCAACGATGGAGTACAGGCGCAGACTGTTGCGAATTTCTATTTGGCGTTTGGAAAAGATTTAGAAATTATACCAGTTATAAATAAAATTGATTTAAAAAATGCTAATCCAAATAGAGTTTGTGAACAGCTTCGAACATTGTTTGACATAGAATCTAAAGACGTATTAAAGGTAATTGCAAGCTGCAACAATCGAACAGGGGATAGAAGCATTTGTTGAGAATATTTTATAATTACCTTTTTATTTAATCTATTCGTATATTTATTGACAGTTAAACCAAAACGAGTAATAATTTCCCCACTGGTCTTAGGGGCCCTGATGCTCAATAAGAAGCCAGGTTACCAGATGGCAAGCATTTACCCGGTAGCACCCTCAAATGCTATACGATAATCCAAGCCTATTATTCATAAGGACATGCAGAATAATTATTATAATTATATATAATAATTATCTATAGGCATAAAAGATGAGAATCATTATCATAAAATTCTAAACGTGTATTGAATTTGCGCGAATTCAATCGCTTTTAATTGTGAAATCAAAATTGCCAAGAAAAAAAAATCTTTTGTTCACAAGATCACCCGCCGGACTAATCTAAAGTTTGACTGAAAATTTCATCAAAATCGGTCCAGCCGTTTTGGAGTCGATAGATAGCAAACATACATACATCGCCTTTTATATAATATATAGATTAATTCCCATGTACTTTTCCATAGATATCAGCAAAGTTGGGCACCGGTGTAAATTCCTTATTGGAAGAAATAATAAAACGTTTACCGCCACCCCCTGTTGTACGCAATGCAAATTTCAAAGCTGTAATATTCGACAGTTGGTTTGACCGATACCGAGGAGCATTATCGTTAATATATGTGCATGAAGGTTCAGTGGAAGTCGGTCAAGAAATTACATCCTGCTTGACAGCTAATAATTATTTGATCAAATCACTTGGAATTTTAACGCCTGTCGAACAACCAATACAAAAATTGTAAATACATACTTCCGTTAACAAATGCCAGTAGGTAAGTTCCGTAAGAGGCGGTTTCTTTGACTTTAAAACGTTCAGTTCTTTTAAATAGGTTGTATTAGGCGTGCTAATTTTAAATGTCACATCGTATGAAGATCAAATCAACAAGCCTTTAAGGTTATATAACCAATGCTTCTTAAAGATTCTGTTTAAGTTTGTTTGCTCAAGTTTTAAAATTACAAGACAATGCCACGTAACATTTAGCAACGCTGCTAGTTGGTAAGAAACCTGACTACTAAATGTGTACTAAGTGTAATAATTGAAAATCTACTGTAAACTTTTTTATAAGTCGCGATTGTTATTCTGTATTATTTATTATTCAGCTTCCTTGTTTAGAGTGTCGCCTCTTGTAGAAAACCTGCTGTTTGTTTCATTTTAAGATAATTTAAATAATCCCCAATGTAACGACAAAATTTATTGTAGAATTGCAGGACAAGTCGGTTTGTTAGGTTGTAATATGAAAACTAGCAAAGAAGCGCGTATTGGCGATACAATCCATCTTAAAGGCAAACCTGTCCAACCATTAGAAGGATTCAAGCCTATGAAACCAGTTGTATTTGCTGGTATTTATCCGTTTGATCAGTCTCAACATGTTGCCTTAAGAAATGCCATAGACAAATTAGTTCTTAATGATTCAGCTGTGTCTGTGCAAATAGATTCGAGGTAAAGTTGTAAAAAATCTCATAATAACACAAAAAACTAAATCTAGGCTCGAGGCAAACAATTGTATTGAAACAAAATTGCGCTATATTATGGATATGTTCCAGATAAAAAAAATCTACTACAAATATATGTATATATATATTTTTTTTAGTCCTGCATTGGGTCAGGGTTGGCGACTGGGTTTTTTAGGACTGTTACACTTAGAAGTATTTAGTCAACGTTTGGAGCAAGAATATGACGCTGAATCTATTTTAACTTCGCCTTCTGTTACATACAAAGTTAAATTAAAGCCAACCAAAGAAAATATTAAATTAAAACGACAGGAAATTTTTGTATCTAATCCAACATTTTTTCCTGATCCGTTGAGCATTGAAGAGTGTTTTGAACCCATAGTTTTAGGTAACTGATTTTGTAAAAACATAAAATCAATTAAGTTAACATTCATTGAAAATGAGCACCAAGTATAATAATTTTTTTACGCGTAGAATTCATAAGTAACACCCAGTTTTATTAGTTCTGATTTTAGTCGCGAATGGAATAACTATAAAAGCCATGCATCAATAATTCCGTTAAAAGATATCCATACTATTACAAGCTCCCAGTTCTCAAGTTTTCTTTTAACAAGTGGCTAAGGTATTGTTTAGAGTTATTAAAAAAACATTTTGTAGATAATCCTGGATGTTGGTGGCCTTTAAAAACTCCTACGTATATAAACTATTTTTTGATAATTGAACAGAGAAATTAACATTTATATGTATTTTTAGCTACAATAATAACACCGAGCCATTATTTAGGTCCCGTGTTATCTTTGTGTTTGGACAGACGAGGTATACAACAAAAGTCAACAAACATAGACAATGATCGAGTCCTGTTGCAGTTTCTGTTACCCTTAAGCGAAGTAATCATAGATTTTCATGACACACTGAAATCAATTTCATCGGGATATGCCAGTTTTGACTATGAAGATCATGGATTTGAACCGTCTAGTCTAGTTAAGGTATAAACAAAAGTTTATTAAATATTTTTCATATAAGAAGACTAAACGAATGAAGAAGACTAGACCAATGCTCAAAAGTTACACAGTAAAATATAGTTTACTTTTAAGACTATGTAGTTTATACTACACACTACAGAAGTGTAAGTTAGGTAGTGTAAACAATATATCAGTGTTCGTTGGACGCCGTTCATGTAGTTTGAGTAACGCTAGTCAAACTGTAGACTTTTCCACTTACAAACTGAAATTATCTGTTGTATTTGTAAACTGTTTTTATATCTCATATTTTATGTATGGCTTTGCGGCTTTAATTAATTAATTAAATAAATAAATAAATTAATACCATTCCCCGGTCGTATATATTTTTTGCGTAAGGTCGAACGTATTTCTGCCGATCCGATGTCGACCTACATCGGAAGAAAAGTGAACACCGAGATTATAATGCGAGTGCCTACATTGGAGAGGGAAGCCCGGTTTCATTTCCAATGTAGGCACCTGCATTATAATCTTTGTATTTGTTTTTCTTCCAATGTTAGCCGACATCAGATCGGGACAAATACGGATCCAATGTGGGTGCAACCTGACGCAAAATGTATTTACTGAATGACTTGTAAGTGGGCAAAGCTAAATCTACAATTTCATCGGCATTAGTCGAAACTATACAGAAATAAAACTTACGCAAAATCTATATCTACTGTATAAATTGACATTAATAGGAAATTATAATTGATTTGTTTTACGTTAAATATTTAACGCAAACGTTAAACGGCCCGATTTCGCATAAAAAGTTACACTTCCAAAAAAATGTATCCAAGTTCAATTCAACTCATAGGAGTTTATGTCCCAAAAGGTTCGAAAATTCTTATTGATTTTAATGTCTGTTTCTATGCATAAACAGCCTCACCATGGGTACTTTTTTTACCGTCGTCATAAAAATAAATTTAAGAAATTAATGCATTTTTTTCATAAACCTTATTCAAATTCGATCACTTTTTGTTACAGTTAATTATTTTATTAAACGGAGCTATTGTCGAAGAGTTAAGTACCATAGTACATACAAGCAGAGCATCTGCAGTTGGTCGCAAAATGTGTTTAAAATTAAAAGACTTGATACCAAGACAATTGATTTTAATTGCAATTCAGGCAAAGGTAGGAGGAAAAATTATTGCTAGAGAGAACATAAAACCATATCGGAAGGACGTAACTGCCAAATTGGTATGTTGCCCTCTACTGTTATCCATTTTAAAGATCAAATTTAAGTAAAAGTTTGTTGTAAATATCAACTGTTTATTACGGTATAATTCGTATGAGCAAATTATTATTACAAATAAATCGCTAAAGTTTGCTATTACTGTCGGACTTGTGTGGAACTGTTTATTTTCATAGTTCGTTTCTCTACAGTTCAGTATTAACAAACTGAATTCGCTTTTCATATTATTATAATTCTATTTCTAGTATGGAGGTGACGTAACTAGAAGAAAAAAATTACTCGCCCAGCAGGCTGAAGGAAAACGTAGAATGAGATTGATTGCTAATGTTCAAGTCCCACGAGAGACTTTTATAAACGTTTTAAAAAAATGAACAATTTTTCATAATTTTAATACTATAATGTGTACGCATAGTTGAATTAAAAAAATATATTAATTACGTTTTCTATTGTTCTCCGTTTCTTTCCTACATAATTGATATTCACATTTTCGTTTATTGATAAAATAAATAGGATGTCCAGGGAGATGATAATTATAGGTATAGTTAAAAGTTAGCCTGTTCACTGCGAGTAGTACTTATTTACTTTGAATAAATAGGTGGACGATTCATCGGCGCATTGTAACAGAGAAATGAGACGTGTCATCTATGAATACAAAATGAAGCTATACTGCATTATTTTAAAACACAGTCAATTTAAGAATAACAGGAAAAATAACATTATAGCGCATATCACTTCTGCGCTTACGCCGATTTTTTTCAAGAAAAGTAGGGTTCTTCATATTTGCATATAAAACATTCTCCCAAAATTAGATTTCAATCAGCTCATCCGTTTGACCTGTTTCGTGTTCACAGACAAACAAAAAAAACAGACGCACAGACTTTTTCCAAAAAAAAAATGTTTTTTCGATTTGGGAGACCTCATCATATCGAAAAAATATTGTACTATTTAGAAAAGTTAATTTTAACCTAAATTAGTACCGTGTGGACTTGTGAACTCGGAATGCTAAAAGGAAGTGTCATGTGCAGTTCTCACTTCTCAACGTGTTAAAAAGTTTTATCAAAATCAGTCCAGTGGTTAAATCCCCGACTTGCCTTACATTTTCGCTCACCATTCACATCAATTTTATCGTAGCGTATTAATTATAATACGTGCCCTATGTCATTCGGTAAAAAATTGAGCTTCTAAACAGTGAAATAATTTTTCAATCGTTGTAATGTCTAGATAATCGCGATGTCACGTATAAAATATATACTCGACAATATTCGTTTAAACCATTTGAAAGCGGTTTCCGAGGTTCTAGTGCAGATGATACAGTGAAGTATAGTAGCTACAATCTCTTACACATTACACATTATTGTCAGAACTTATAAATAATGGAAAACTGAACCGGGTTTTATTTTTATGACAAGAAAAAAGACACCTGATCACAATATCTATAAACGATTTCCAGTTTCTTTACAAAAATTAGTTTTATGTGAAAATAAATAGAATGAGAAAAAATTATATTGGCAATGATCTGTATAAAATCGTGTTTTTTCATTATCTCTTGCATTACACACACTGCATTTTAAATTCGCCATTTTAACACAAATATGGATAAAGACTGCTTTTTAATGTTGGGTATTTATACTACTTTAATACTTACTAATATCAATTTATTTTACTGTAAAGCTGCGTTCACACGCTCCTAATGAACTGGCAAATTTTTATTCAATAACAGGGTCAAGGGCGTCGCCCAGGGGGGGCAGGTAGAGGCAGCTGCCCCTCCCTAGAGGTTCGGGATTTTTTTAAGTTATAAGTTTTCCTGCCTAATGTCACAGAATAAGTAAATAATAAAATGTAGCGTTCAGCAGAATCACTCTGAAACTAAAATCAAATTTAAGGATTCAATAAATGTGTTAATATTTAATACCTTAACCCTCAAAAATCCGAATTTATTTTTTTTTTGTTCATCCTTCTGCCCCCGTCTGGCTCAAAGGCTGACGACGCCCTTGAATAGGCTGTCTGACACCATAAACAATTAAAAAAAGTCGATCGCAGTTCCAAACCTTGCCGACAATGTAATGGCAGTGTGGTTTTGTATGCGAACTTACGTTTGTTCTTGAGCAAAATAAAAAACTTACTCCTTAATACACCCCTTCACATAGTGTTTCTTAATTGCAATATTATTATCAATCGAACATTTATAGTAAATTAAATACATCCTTCAGTAAATAACTCACTATCTGTGAACTACGGTTTTCATAAAATTTGTAAATCCGGTTTTGTCAAACCGATTTTATTAAAATTTTAGGGCCACTTTTTAATTGCTACTAATGGCTTAAATTTTGGCGAAAGTTGTTTGCATCCGAATATCCCCTCCCAAAGGGTACGTACTTTCGATCAGGTACAAAGAAAAATAGTATACACCACACGGGCAGAAAGTTGAAACCCCCGAACTGCGCGACATGATGCCCGAGGCGAAACCGAGAGCAGCATCATGTCGCGCAGTGCAGGAATTTCAACGACGATAGTCTAAAAGTCCTAAGTGAAATTCCGAGAATTTTTAGAAGTCAAAGTTAATAATCCAAAATTAAGGAATAGTATAAATTTTTACACTTTTTAGTTCATTATTCCAGATCCCAGACGGAGTGAGGATGCCTCTCCTACTTGGCATTATCGAACTATGCTACTTTTAACCTGTAATTTTATGCGTTGGTTTTAGAGATGGGAAAAACTGGTCTTTTTAGTGATCTGCATCTTTGCATCTGGATCCTGTATGTGAGCCGGCTCACTGAACCGGTTCAAAAAGAGCCACATCGGTCCCCTGTGAAAGACTATTTTTAAAGGCTGGACAAATATTTACAGAAAAGCGTTCACGAATGTTAAATGGAAATTTATAGAATTTGGTAATTAGCATTTAACTGACTTATTTGCATTTTGTTTTTACATTTTAATGATTTAAAAAAGGTATTAATTATTTTCAATTAAAAGGCACTGTTTCTGAGAAAAAACTTATTTTTATTTTTTTTTACATTTAGTGATTTTTTAAACAGAAAGCATATTATTACAATATGCAATACAATACCTTAAATAGTTGTGACTTAAGTAAGATACTGTAATAATTGTACCGCCTAGTGCGTAGTGTGTACACTGTATAGTTGTTGATTGTATAATGTATACCTGTATAGAATGCATAGTCAAACATGTGATGCAGGTGTCATTTGAGCTGACATGCATCAAAGAAAGAACTGATACGTAAGTGTAAAATGTGCTTCTGTGTGTTAAGTGTTTCACTGAGTTATGCAGATCCGTCGGCTCTCACGGATCTTCTGTCGTAGTCGGCTCTTTTTGAACCGGTTCAGATCTGAGTTACCCAACTCCACATGCGAGGCATGAGTCATTTGAGCTGACATGCATCAAAACTATAACTGATACGTAAGTGTAAAATGTGTTTCTCTGTGTTAAGTGTTTCACTGAGTTATGCGGATCCGTCGGCTCAAGAAAAAGTGAGTCGGCTCTCACGGATCTTCTGTCGGAGTCGGCTCTCTGAACCGGTTCAGATCTGAGTTACCCAACCCTAGTTGGTTTTACTAAACTTTTTGCAGTAAAACCGATACAATCGATTAAAAAACGATACTTGATTTAAAATCATTTCTGTATAATTATCTCATAACCAAACCTGGTATTTCATTTTTTATACAAATAGATAATAGAATTATTTGATATTAATGTTTCTGAAATGTTGTGCAGGGACCAATTGGGCCATTTTAAGGGTAGTTTTTAGGGGTTGAAAAATATTTTTGAACCCAAAAATACCGAAAAAATTCTCAAAATCGTTTGAAATTTAATGCTTTACTAGCAATTAAAAATTGCCCCTGAATTTTTTAAACGATCGGCCCGACAGAATCAGACTTACAAATTTTATGAAAACACTATAGTTTCAATATACGAATTTACTTACTGAAGGGATATATTTAATTGGGTTCAAATATTGGATTGATAACAATATTTCAACTGAGAAAAAAACTATTATTTTAAGAAGTTTAAGAATATTTTTTTGTTTTTGGCATTTTTGATTTTTCATCGATTTTTGAAAATTCGCAATTAAAAGCGATTGAATTCGCGCAAATTCAATACACTTCGATAATTTTATGCAATTATTCTTATCTTTCATGGCTATAGATTATGAGATAATTAGTGCTACCCGTCTGAAGCCGGACCGCGCCGCTAGTTGTTTATAAAAATTAAACTACTGAATGTATTTCAGTGAACTTAAATATGGTTCTGCTCTGATAGTAAACAAAGTGATTAAAATATAATCCAGTCAGCTGATCCGTCACAAATTTCGATCTGTAGAGCTTGAACGTACACACGACTGCTGTTCGTGACAGTCGGCGTTGTATTGACGGAAGCACGTTTAACATTTAGACATTTCTATCTCCGTAAATACTTAAAAGTGTTGTTATTAGGTACATTAATTTTATGAGTTAGTTTGTACGTCCCTTATACGATGGAATGTATCACAGCAGTTTTCCTTTGTTTCGATTTAACGGTTTGTTTGTTTTTTTTTTTGTTTAAAGAATACACCTCCAACATATTATATCGTTTCCCATACTGTGAAATGAAGAGACCATGAAAATTCTCCCAAATAATATAAAGCACTAAAAGATTAGCGCATAAAGCGGTTTGACTTGAGGCTCAAGTCAGGTTTTCTTAATTGATATTTCGATCAATAATATTTACCATGATGGGTGAAATATTGCAATGTTTCTGAGTTTGACACTGACTTGTGATTATAAAAAGTTTCAAAAATAACTTTTTGCTGAAAAATGTTCATTACCTACTAGCTCTATGAATAGCAAACCTCGCCCCCTTTATGTTTTTTAGTTTTACAAAATTTTAACGAAACAAATTTTGGGCTGCAGAAAGCATTGTCAGAAAATCTGATTTGACAGTGGTCGCAGATTGTGATCACACATATTTCTCCATAAGAAGAGCATTGTAGAATTTTAAATCAATTCTGCTCGAAAAATAATTGATCCATTGAAACGATATTTTTTTAAACTGTGTGTCTTTCGTAGCCAGATCTTAGAATTGGTCAATTCATGATGTGGCCGACCAATTCATGAAATAATAATTTAAATTTATAATTTATTTCTCTACTACTTATTATACGTGTAACTAATACTATAAAGAGAAAGATATGATTGTATTTCTAAAATATTCACATCAAAAAATTCTGTAGGTACTTATTAGTTGAACACTAAACTGAAAAATAAATTATAAAATTTACCTTTGACTATGACGACACCGTTGTTTTATTGATAAATAACTAGGTACACATTAACACGCAATTTTAATATTCAGTAATCACTACACGAACAATTAAATTTTATTTCACAATAATAAATTCAATTCTTTCTGTCCGTGACATTCAACTTTTAATAACTAAACTATTTTTTTCGAATTTTTGTACACTTTATGTAATCATCTAAGGAAACAGTAACAAATTATTGACCTCCATATTTTATTAATAACTATTATAGCGGTTCTTAAACAATTTTGATTATATTTCAATTAGGTATAGACTAAATATTATTAAAATTTTGAGTAAGGGACATGTAATGATCAGCGTGCTGGACTTTGGTCTTTGGTTCGAATCTCACCTCTGCTCATGGTTATTTTGTAATGTCGTTCAGACATTCGCCTTTAACAATGTGTTTATGTATGTTCCCTATGGACTCCAAGCGGACTCCCAGCGGGTCATCAACAGATTTTTCTTTGTTTTTTGGCAATTTTGATTTTTCTTCGATTTTTGAACATTGGCCCATGCGAATCCAGGGCGGGTCATATTTAATAATAATAAAACGCAGGGAAAAGGCTATATTATATCTACATATTAAATTTGCACCCGGGCGAAGCCGGACCGGACCACTAGTAGGCAATAAAATTTCAAAATATAAAGTATTTCAAAAAAAATTTAATGATTACGCAAGAACTGTTCCGAACATAATACAAAACAAAACATTAGGTCACTCACTGGTTCAAGTTCGAAATTAATCAGTAATAATTTCAAACTACAAAAATGACAACGTAGAAAAAGTTGTCACTAATTAATATTAAATGGTAAGAATAAAATAAATGTTTTTTTAGAAAGATATCTTTATTTTAGCACTAAGATCAAATATATAAGCATCCCCTTAAAAATTGAACCATATTTCTATTAAAGACACAAAAAATATTTTTGTGATAAACCGAAAAATTGTTATATGTACTTTTAAAAATAATTTTAAATGAAATTCAAAGAGCAATAAATTTAATACAGAAAACTTTTTTTAAAAAAAGTGTGTTCAATCTATTTGACGGTACTTAATTCTAGTGGGGATTTTTTTACAGTAATTGTTTATCATGCGATATTAAAGAAATTCTCATTTAAATTATACTTTTTGTGAAAAATAATTTGAAATTTTAGAATACTCAGGATGAATGGATTTGGAAGACAAGAGTTTCCTCTATACACTAACGAGGAGAGCTTTATTCTCATTATTCACATGAGAAACCACTTCCGATGGCAACTTTTTACGTCTATATATAAGTAAAACGGTCATTCGTACCTATACAAGAAAAGCGATAGGTAGATCAAAATTTTCTTTACAAAATTAGCTATAATCATTATCGACAAGACAATAAAAAAAATCAATTAATATACATAGACGACTGAATGCGAATGCAGTTTACTTCAAGGCGTGGTACGAATACATACATCACGTTCTTTCTTTGTCGATATTTATCTTTATTTGTTCCCCAAATTTGGAGACTGTATGCTGTAATTCCAGGGCTATATTTATTCGTAATATCAAGGTTACCACGACGGACAAAACCGTATTTTGAAATTTCATAAATCGTACTGTAAATCAAGTTTAAACAGTTCACACACATTGTTCAGAAAATATGTCTGTGAAATGACAAGTAGCTACCATTTGACCTATATCTTGCCAAATCTCAGGGTCATGTACCTGTCTATTTCGTTTTAACCTTAACCGCAGTTTAAAAATATCTTTGATACAAGCCTGTAAACAATAACAAAGAAACTGGACCCCCAGACCTTTAAAAGGTATCGGTTTCTAGGAATTGGCCGGCGCCCAGTAATTAGAATGGCTCTGAATTTTGACCGACACTCCACACATACACAGCCAGACACATATACACACCGATCGTGCCAATGCAGATTTATATAGAATGTATCGGAAATATTATCCAAAAAACTACTGGGAAATGCTTAATATCAAGTTCAGTAATTAAATTATTAATTCCTGAAGTTGTGTGGTAATTCTCAGAGCTAAACAAAGATTTTTTTTAAGTTTAAATTTAATAAATATATACCGTATCTAGGCTTTCATCAAGGGATTGGGGCTTTCGGGAAATAAAACGCTGAAATAGCTGAAATCACGTCGTGCGTGAATAGGCACTCGTAAAAGCTGCAAGGGACAGGGCTAGAAGTGTTGGCGTAACGATTAAGAGGTTAAGAAAAGCTAAAATGGTTTAAAGTTTTCAACTATAAATTAAATCGTTGTTTTTTTAACTTCCGGTTATTTTAAAAAATTGGGAATTTGTTGTTTTCACCTCGATTTTCGAAAATCTGACAATTTTTAAGATGGCATCCTAATGTTTGTATGCAGCATGTGTGTGCGTAAGTGTGTGTTAAGAAATCTCAAAAAAATATAAAATTTTTAAAATTTTTTTTTTGAAATAATTTTTAGATTACAGTACCAATTATTTCCAAAATCTAACCAGCTCCTGTCCTCAAAAACAACGTCGAATGCAGTGAACCGCATCTTAATTTGTTGACTCGTTCTTTACTCAACCAGCATTACTGTAAATCGTGAAAATTATGTGGAGACAGATATGTCCCTTATGCGTGAAAAGAATGCTAACATATAGGAAACGCTAACATAATAATTATATAATACTCATAAAACGAAGCTCACTCATTACTCTTATCTTTAGTTTAGTTTCTGGAAAGAAAATCGTATATTATATTTTCATAAAACGCTCTGTATACATATATATAGAGAGGCAAAGACTGTTCCCTGCAGTTATTGTCGGACTTTCTGTTTTTTTCTACGCAGGCAAGGTGTAGTAACAATGGATACAAACTATAGACCATATTCCTACAGCATTTACAGGCTTTCTTTCTTGCCGTATATTATTTTCATCTTAACAACCATGCCATTTAATTGAAAATTATAATAAGACTTAGGTTTAGGTCCACGAAGCCCCAGCCTAAGGGTGGCATAATTTGAGGGGCGGCAAAATTTAGGAGGCGAAAAAACTCTAAACTGAATGAGTTTTCTGTCTATTGTGAGAATGAATTTTATTGCTTGCTCTCTGTCTGTTACAACTCAGAAATGTGAATATTTCAAGATTACCATTACTGTCCAATCACTAAAATTTCAAATACTTATCAAACAAAACGTAGACGATAAATGAACATAAATCAAAACGCGTCCGCGGCAGAGATAGTTTTTCACCCAAAAGGAGATATTGCGTAAATGATATATGTAGATGGGAACTTTATATTATATCAAAGTCTAATTATTTCACTTTCTCATTTAGACTCCTAATTAACTTAGTTTTACGATTAAATCCGCTTGTACGAAGTCCAGAGCCTGTTAAATTATATTATTTTACAAGACAAATGATAATCGTTTGGGAAGGACGGAAATTGTTTAAAAATTAAAGATTGGAATTTACTACCTATAGGTATTTGGTATACCTATTATCTCGCATGACCAATCAGCCCTTAATAACGATTTACCCCCAATAAATGCGGTTTGATTGATCAATGTATAATAATAGAACTGTGTAACAACTTAGATATGGGTCGTGGCAACTGGTAGGTTTTTAATCACTTCTTATAAGGAAATATTTTACCTAGTATCAAAATTTGAATTATTGTGAAGACGCGGATAAAGGCTAGTAATAAATAGATTAGATTCATGAAAAATTTAATATAGATAATGTAGAAAAAAATGCACTACTTAACTAAAAACGAAAAAAACTAAATAACAGATTAAGACGAGTTTGAATGGTACTAAATTTCACTAAATAATAGAGCGATATAACCTGCTTTAGACCCCTGAAAAAGAAAAATATTGAGAAAATATTTAAAAAAAATATTATGTTTATATAATACTAGCGGTTAATTCTGTCGTCGTGAAACGCAACAAAGCTCAAATATTCAAAATAGCATTTTTCTTTCACAGATAATATAGAAGTTAACATAATATATTTTAGAAGATCTCCTGTTTCTGTCCCTGGGGAGAAAATCTATAATAATCCACCTCTGATAGGTTCTGTCCCGTGTGCTATACTATACTACACTACGAGTATACTAAACTATTAACTATACTATACTATAGTATTTCAACTTCATAGGTCACGGGAGCCTTCCTTTACTCAAATCTCGGACATACCTAATTATTCCAAATACCTTCGAAATATCCCCCGGAAACATCACTAATCCTGAGGAAATCAATACAGGCTCGTTACCTAGGTTGATCACTCCTAGTCGTTTCGGCGTCAAAGAACCATCAACAATATAAGAGTCCATACAAAGAACTTGCAGAAGAGTGCGAAGACGTGGTGAATTCTCCTGTCTGCGGTGGAAGGGCAGGTTCATTGCATTCTACAAGTTGCTCCATCTCTGTCGTACATTCACTGCACAAGAGATTGTTGTAAATCTGTTTCTTTCTAGCTCACTGTGCGTTTAGACCCGTGGGAATTGTCCGCATCGCGACTAAGGTACTTGGGCGCGGCCACCCTCGATCCGAATCCAGTTTTCTTTTCTTCCATCTATTTATACCAACCGCATAAAGAGATATTATGTTGGGAAAACTTTACAGTTTCTATTTTCGAATCCACTACAATCATTTCCCCAATACTTAATACTGAGAAGTTAATAATATATAAATAAATTAACAAAAATGAGCTAGGTACTACGATTTATGGTCAAGCTCATGTGGTAGCCATTATTTTATCAGGCGAATTAATATTTATACCCTTGAAGTTGGACAGAATAGTTATTCTGACGATAAATATACCTGTAGTAAATTTAACCATTGTTAAACATTCATTGTTACAATGCTAAATCAGAAAAATTTATTTTTATCCACCAACACCGTCTGGACTCAAACCAGAATCTTTCCACTGTGGAAAGATTCTGGTTTGAGTCCAGACGGTGTTGGTGGATAAAAATAAATTTTTCTGATTTAGCATTGTAACAATGAAGCGAAAGTGGAAAGATTCTGGTTTGAGTCCAGACGGTGTTGGTGGATAAAAATAAATTTTTCTGATTTAGCATTGTAACAATGAATGTTTAACAATTAAATAGCAAACGTTCTGCAGCTTGTAGAAATTAAAACATCTTAAATTTAACCATGTTTAGTGAATTGAATTTTTGATATTTATTCCAACATATAGCTACCTGAAGAACAAACCAACGGAATAAATAACTTATTACGTTCGGTGAATACGGACCTAAGAGTATTTCCATGACACATCAACGTACGGCTTTTGAAAAAGAGAACAGAGTCTTTTGATTTTCATTAAATAACAGAAAGTTTAAACTTTATTATTATATCTTTTTCGTAAAGAAAATGTTGTGATATTTTGACCCCTTGAAGAACATCGAGCCTTCTATAAAATTCTGTGGACCTTTCTAAAATCAAGGTTTGACTACAGTCCACAAGTTTGCAAAGGTTCACGAAGAGATAAATATACGACAATTAATATAAATTATAATAAAATTTTCGCAAGTTTCTTCGGTTCTATTTCTACACAATATCAATTGGTTTGTACATATTGTATGTGTGGAAATCTAAAATATAACAGCCCCATAATCAAAAGAGATGCAAAAAATGACGCATATCACAACTTTCATAACACTTAATATAAACTAAAATTGGGACTTGTATGTTATCTACTATCTGTAATTTCTAAAAACAAAACTTTTACTTTAATAAATATAATATAGAAGAATGAT
Organism: Venustoraphidia nigricollis; assembly: GCA_034508555.1. Taxonomy (NCBI): domain Eukaryota; kingdom Metazoa; phylum Arthropoda; class Insecta; order Raphidioptera; family Raphidiidae; genus Venustoraphidia; species Venustoraphidia nigricollis. The sequence goes on along the minus strand of JAVRKA010000128.1, from coordinate 434,570 downwards.
ATTATATTTTTCGTATCTTGTAGATAGTAGATGGCGTTTATATTACACAATACCAGTCTGTATTGTTAATGAAACCAAGTTTTTGTAGAAACAGATTCGTAAGTTTATATAGATTGAATAACTTTTGGTTCTTTCGATACTATTATCTATTTACTATTGAGCTTGAAATATCGTCGGGATGACATTGTTTATATGATATTTCCATGGCTAGTCTGCGACAAACCCTAATTTTCAAATAGTCTAACGACTGATTAGATATCCACATTGTTATTGAAATTAATAGTAAATTAGAAAATATGCACTCTTAGTAGATCTGGATAAACTTAGCAGTTAATGATAGAAGATACGATCTCATTTCGTTACAGTAGAAAGAACTGACTGAAAGTCATATTAAGTCGTTTAGCTTTACGACCACAAATTTGTGCAGCGTACAGATGTAGAAAAATGTGTTGTTTTGTTTGTTTAAACTTTAAACACTTGCCAGAAACCCTGATCAGCTGTTTGTCATTATCAGGCTTCATACAAATCTTATATTTTCCGAGAATTTGACATTTTATGTAAGTTACACAGAACTTTAGAAACATACATGCATATACATTTACATGACGCATACTATTTTATTTGTTAAATATGGGTGTATGTGTTTACAACTGACTTCCTATTTTTATGTGATATAGTCTTAAAATTTATGAATGAAAGCATGGCATTAGAAATTATAGTCTTGAATGATTCGCATATATGTTCTCTCTATGCATATATTCTGAACTCTTTTGCCATGCTTCACGCGTGTAGATCAAATTTTTGTTCGATCTTCACTTTACAATCGATCTAATTTACACTAGGACGAATGTAGGCCTTGCAACCTAAACTCTCCTAAAGAAATAAGCTACCGAATTGTAAACTGTTGAGTAGAGCTCGTATTTTTAGCGGACAGACGCAAACGGAAACTGTCTTTTATAAAAAATTAGTACGTACTTATTGATTATTGAAAGACATGAAAATAAAATAAATTTATATGATTTCCTAAGCATCAAGACTTAAATATATTTATTAACAAGCAAACAAATATTCTAGTAACGCGTTCTCCCGTCTAGGTATATCTAAAGTAAGAATTTTGACCTCTGTATGTATTGATAATAATGAGAAAAGATAAAAAAGTTCTGTAAATTTTGACAAATAAACTGCGATTCATTTCATAAAACTTTTTTAAATTGATGCATATTTTTTAAAGAAAAATGTATTTCTACACTCATACAGTCCAGTGGACTTCATGTTTTGGAAATAAAAAAAATATCTTGTCGGCTCTTTAAGTTTGCCTTGTGTTTACATTTTAAACGTCCGTTATTAGCATAAATTTAACTTACAACGTGTAGGTATACTTATTATAGAACGAAAATATATTTTACGATCGACACAAGTATGCAATAATTTTATATTATATGGCGTGAATACTCTTAAACGGAACATAAGGAATGATCATATAATCACATTTATCTCTATATTTTAAAATTTTAAACAGTGAGTTTGCGATCTATTTTTCGCACATTTGCAAACACAATTTTGTTATCGTTAAAGTGCAGAGTGCACTTAGAAAACTATGGACATAGACTAGACTCTAAAGTTCACTCAAGAAATACTTCGATTCGCTAGTTTTTACCATATTTAAACTCCACAAGTGAGAAATGGTACTACTGTGGGTCAAAATTAACTTTTCATAAATTTTACTATATTTTTTCGTTATGGGGTCTCTTATATCCATAAAACATTTTTTTTGGAAAAAGCCTGTGCGTTTGTTTGTCGGTTTTACATGTTTAATATTTCTTGGTTTTGCCTAGTCAAAACTAGTATAAACTGTGGGCTATATGTCTGAACAGTATTTAAACAGAAATAAAAAAATACTGAAAAACCATCAGAAATATAAATACTTTTTTTCAAGCCAAACTTTAAACAAAAATAGAATATTTTGTTCTATAAATTTGCTGACACCTTCCAGCACTACGGTCAACCGCGCAAATACAAAATATGAAATACTATGTATTAGAAAACTTAAAATTGTTAAACTGGTGAAGTATTTAAAAATATATTTGCAAATGCAAATACAATTGTTATTTCACTTTCAAATACAATGAATAAAAAATGAATTTGAATACAAATAACAAATATTTTAATTAAAAGGTGTTTCAAATATCAAATAAAATATTGTAAAAGTATTTAAATATGTACGGTATTTCTTTTACTCCAATACTTTACAAATCTGACGTGTTCTTATGCCTACTGTATTATACTATTTTTTTACTTATTTAGAAGCCTATCTAATAAAAAAGATTGATATTATGTAGAGCTTATTAACTATGTGCAAATTATTCGACAACTATTAATTACAATATTGTGGCTTCGTATGGAGAACGTCTATTATATAAGCAACCGAATGTTTAATAAGGTGAAGAAAAAAAAATACTTTAGATATTATACCGCTTCGAGAAGAACTAAACATAGGCGCGCGTTTATACTTTTACAAACAATGACTAAATAATCTTGACTCTTTAACAGTAACAAATACGACTTTCCGTTTCAAGCTTGCTGATAATAAGATTTCGTGTACATTAAAGCAGCTAGTTTACGAATGCGGTTATTAACTTCCGAATCTATAGGGAAGTTATTGTAATGGGTCCGATAATGAAAAAAAAACATTTTTTTCAACAAATTTGTAAATTTCTAAGTGGAAATAGCATCGCAATATAATTTTGAGAAGTGGTAACGTGGTAACTTTTTTCGTCTCCGATATCTCGTTAATAAAAAATGATACCGACTTCGTTACACTGCCAATCGCCGCGTATTACCATAGATAAGAGTTGATTAGATTATTAATAATTTTGGTCGAATATCTTAATCTATTGCCGAATTAATTTTTTTGATCACATTTTAACGAAAAAACAAACATGGCACGTCCATGATTTTAGTTTAACTAGACGAAGGAACCCTCAGCGCCATCAACCAAGAGAATTACTCAAGTGGATCCATAGTCCACAGGCTTTAAATATTGTATAGTGAGTTTACCAACAACTGCTGAAATTTAATTTTGATATTAATTAATGCTTTTACTTAACTTGCTGTTTTCAGTCAGTCAGTGTGCCAGTTTCGGTCAAAACTTGCAATCAAAATTTGGATTAGATCTAACTAAGCTAGAGCTTTGAAATTTTGCACACGTGAATAAGTCCAGTGTCGGTGCATAAATCCATTATGACAGACGCCCCAAGATGGCGGATTACCTTTTTATTCACAACCCTCTTGCCATGGAAGAATTTGACGAGTGGAATACTATACGCTATGTTGTCATTGTAAATCCAATATGACGAACGTCTCAAGATGGCGGAGTGCTTTTTTCTCAACAATCTTCTTGAGATGGTTATCAAATGAAAGAGTTTGGCGAGTGGAATAGGATACGCTATTTGACGTCACTGTAAGCCCAATATGGCGGACGCCACATATCCAACAGAAATGAGCAGAGCATAGTTGATGCTAGAGTTGCATTTGAGTTAATTTTTACTATATCCAGTTGCGTGCACAGAACTATGTGCCTGTGAGTGTTTTGGTGGTGAGTGGGATCTTTGGTGGTCAACTCTTCTTGTCTTTGTTGGCAGTATATCATTTGCAATGCTCATCTCTCTTATAACCTGTCGCTCACTTGTTATGAATGAATGGATTCTCAGAATTGTACTGTTAGATGCTAAATCACTTTTACTACAAAAAATACTTTTAAAGGGACTTTTTCATACAGAACAACAATTATCATATAAATAGTAGAGTTCTGAACAACTCGTGTAATAGACTCCAACAAAGCGCGTGATGTTTCTTAAAAAACGGTTTTTGAATCATTTTATGACTATTATTGTAAATTTTTATTATGAGGGTTCCGTACCTCAAAAGGAAAAAACGGAACCCTTATATAGGATCACTCACGTGTCTGTCCGTCCATCTGTCACAATCAATTTTCTCCGAAACTACGGGACCGATTGAATTGAAATTTTGTACACATATGTAAAAGTCGGTGACCCAAATACGGGCGTGTAATGTAAATAAATGAATTTTGAACATTGGGGTCGTTGTTGGGAGGCAAATTAGGACATTAAAAAAAAAGTTTTACAAACTGTACCGTGTGACATATCAAATGAAAGGGCTTGTAGTAAGTGCGTCACAAATATATTTTTTTTATAATTTAAAATAATTAAAATTAAAAATAATTAAAAATTCGGGTTCAAGTCCTAGCAATAACATTTTTTTTTCTATTAAATAAACACGAGCAATACTTTGCAACAACCAACATTAATAAATTATAATTAATATTCATTTTCGGAATCTTCGAGTCTACATTTTAAAAATATTTCATCTAATCTAATACTTATTATTTATAATGCATATTATATTTGTATATCTATACTGCGTTTATGATAATAATATTATGAAATGATACATCGGGCATTTAAATTTCTCCCCAATTAATAATGCAACGGTTTTTTAAATCCAGGTAAACATTCCTTTGTTAAAAAAAACGGTTGGGGGTTAGTGAAAAATATGTACCTGTGTAAAATAAATAGGTGAAAAAAATTCACCTGCTTACTACCTTACCAAATCATAATATGGAAGGTTTAAATTTTACCGCAGAGAACTGATTTAGAAGTTAGAAAGGTATAAAGACTCATTCATAGAATGTATAATAGGTAGAATGTAGTTTTCAAGCCTTTTAGATCTAAAATCTACCTTACAACCGGGCAATTTCTGTTTCGTTCAATAAGAAGAAAAAAACGAACAATGCGACATTTAAATTCGTTCGAGTGCCTGGTAAATAAAAACGTATTAAAACATGACTATTGGTGCTATTCTGTATGGTCACTCTAAAAATTTACAGCGCTGCTAATGTTGTGTCACTTTCTAACAAATTTAACACAAGTTGTGTGACAAAAATTTAACAGCGCTGTTAATTTTAACTTTGATTATACAGCATAGCACCATAATATAACGACAGTATAACTTATAACAGAACAGAACAATGCCAAATGCACAAAAAAGCTTTTCATATTAAGTATGAACATTATTTGTTACGACAAAATTTTTTTTTATGACGTCTACGAAAAAAAATAATATATGATTTTGAAAATCCCATGCATTTACCAAAATTATAGTTGTCTTGATCATATTGTATATGAATTTAGCATCTGAATTATAAAAAGATATATTTTTATTGTGCTGGAATAAATCTTTTTATAAAAAATGTAACTAATTGGTTTATTTCTTTCTATTTCGCTCGTTAAAATTCCTAAATAATCTCTTTATACTCTATAATCCACAAGCTGCTTTAGCTTAGATTTCTAATTAATTCTTAAAATACAACATATTTTACATAATATTATTATAACATTAGAATATACAGTATATAAACATTAAGAGCACTATGGTTGGAACAATAAAATAAAACAAAAGAATAGTTACTTCTTACCACAACAGATTTATTCAGTGAATGTACATTTCGAGAGCTCCCATCTTCAGCAAAGATGGGAGCTTAGCTCTCGAAATGTACATCCACTGAATAAATCTGTTGTGGTAAGAAGTAACTATACTTTTGTTTTGTTTTATTTTAATATACAGTATGTTTAAAAATAAAATATGTTAAAAATCACAAAATTTCAGGAAATTGGGCGACAAGACCAATGACCATCCCAAATTTAAAAATATTTACAGTTGACATCTATATAATAAAAACGTAATGTTGTTCGTTGGTAAGCGCATCACTTAAAAACGACTGGACCGATTTGACTCTTTTTTTAATGTTTGTGATAGTCCGAATAAGGTTTTTAGGGAAAGAAAAATTGACAAAATTGTCCGGATTTGACAGCTGATTGTCTGGCGTAGCGCCGCGAGATTAAATAGTTATACGGCGGAGTCGAAGACTCCACTACTATTGTCGCTGCATGCCTTATACACGAGTATGTGTATTTTACTTATACAGATTGTCACGAATTCACAAAACGATCACAAACAATTTTATTGAAATTTGGACAGGACAACGTCTGTCGGATCACAGTTGACATATTATAATATATATAAATTAAAATTTCTGTTAACGCATGCGATGACGCGGGCAACGGTTAGTAACAAATATTAAGATATTTACTGTTCGTTTCCATGGTAATATGGTTTTACATGAAAAATTAACCAAAGCGTGCTTGTCAATTACCTAACTAATTTCTTTTTGACAGATCTTCAGATCAAAAGAACAGCTGATTTTTTTCTTTTCAAAATATTTTCAGAACTAAAGAGTTTAAAAATTTTTTTTAATAAAAATATATTTTTTGCACGTCCTCCTATAAAATAGCTGGTTTTCATGACTGTATCGTATAGTGGTAGTAAAATGACCCATTTCGTATTAGCACTCAATGTAAACAAAAGAATGCGATTTTACCAATCCAGTAGTAATTTTTCCGTTAGTTACCATTTAAGATCATATGAGCAACAAAAACAGCAAAGTACGCGTAGTCTTCATAAACAATTCAAATTGATTCCACTATGACCGTACACTCAACTGTCAGATTATATTTATTATAAAGTGAAAATCAGCTATATTATAGGAAGTACGTGCAAAAAATGTAGTGTATATCTTGAGTGTAATGCTATTATGACTCGTGTGACTGTTTTCTCGTTTTAACTTAATGTCAGCTGAACTAGCATTCAATACTGCATTTTTGTTCGAAAACTGTTTCCATCATTTACAATTTACATTATAGATATGTATTTCAGAAACAAACGTTCAAAACAGCGACTACGAAATACTTATCCTTAATAAATAGTATTCCGTTTTCGAGCGAGTTATAATATTTTGGGTGGCCTTTAAAGTATGGAAGAGAAAAAGAGCAAACAAAAACGTCGCTTTTTCGTCTATCTTATTTGGTACTTTAGTTCGCAGTGGCGCATCTTTTATTAATATTACTTTACACAATGTAATTACAGTAATTTAAGTTTTAGGCATAATTAAGATATTATCTTGGCTGTTAAGCGTCTATAAAATTTAGTATCTCCTCGATCTGTTTTCTTTAACATCCAAATTATAAATGTGTGCTGTGTCTCTAATTTAGTTTTTCATGGATTTTCCGGTTTTGTTTTTCTGCGTGATAGATGCATTGCGGGAATAAATTTTTTCACAAATTTTTTCAGAAGTTTTGTCTGTTTGTCCGTTTAGTTGTACCGGCATAAATTGAGAACATTTGAATCGATTTTTATAAAGCTTACTATCGGTTGTGACCAGTGAAACGGAGACACTTAACTTCGGCGGTTAGTACCAATGTATATATTCAAACATATTATGGTGTAGGGCATTTTTTATCCGGAAAAAATCGCATCATGTTCACAACCAGCATTTACGCGAACGAAGCCACATGTAAATGTTAATATGTAATTTTGTCAAATTTTAAATACCATATTAATAATATGTAAGGTAGCCAAATTCTATAATCAGCCATTATTACTTTTACCAAAATTTAAATAATTAGCAATGTAAAGGTTTGTTTCCACATAAACTTATATTGATTTTTATTAAAAATAAATTTGATAGATATATGTATTTTATCAGCGGATCTCATATATTATGCCTTAATAACAAAGACGCGTAGTTTTGCAACACATCTACACACAAGCTGTGAAATTATCACTCCTCTTGAAAAAAATATTTACGAGCGACCATGAAACAGACGAAGATAAATAAAAGAAGGTCCCAATCTCACAACGTGCGGTACTCGGAGGCATGCTATATATATATATATATATATATATATATATATATATATATATACCTGTCTGTTGGTTGGTTCGCGATATCTGATTACAGAAAGACGTTTGGTGTTTGAGCACCGTGCAAAACAAAAGAACTCTTGCACAAGTACAGGGGCGTCGAAAATTCATATTATTTGCGCTGAAAGTTTTTTTGAAATGTTTTTTATGATTTCAGAAACACTTTAGGCAATGTTTTATTTCACTATTGTATCGCAAAAATATGGGATACGGGATGGTTTTAGACTATATCTCATAATGCTCTCATAACAGGGGGCTGTTATTCCCGGATAACACCGGATATATGCAGTTACATTCCATTAAAAAAGTTCGTGATAGCCTAATATGTCTATCTTTACACAATCTCAAATCCGGGCGAGGCCAGATCGGACTGCCGTAGTATTTAAATACAATCAGAACAGCCTTAAAGTTTATTGATTAATTATTGTCTACCTAAAATTTGATATGCTTAAACTTTAAAAGAATGCTAGGTACTACTCTATGGTACCATTGAAACCGGTCAAAAACTTCAAACCAAAATAATTTATTATTACTTTATACTATTACGAATATACTATAGGAATGTCTGGCCATTAATAAAAATAATATTGTTTTGTATTTGATATATAAAAGTACCATTTTTTTAAAATAAACAATAAATTTCGCAAAAAAAGTATTTTTCTAAACTAAAAAGTCGAAACACATTTTTCAATGGGATGCGGAGACCTATTTTCAGATTCAAAGGGGTGCGGCTCACTTAAAAGTTTAAAAAACACTGCTGAGTCTAGCTTATGCAATGATTATATGATAGGAATCTTAATCCAGTGTCTGAAAGTTTATGTGATTGTATTTTGTGACTTCAAAAATTATATTTCAGAAAATCAGTAGTCAAACGAAAAAAAACTAAGGTAGCTCTACTTTTTTCTGGAGCTAGGTTACATGGAAATATCGGGAAATACGCGGCGCCGCGCCGTCACTGTCGTTAAAATATGAGGCCAAGTTGAGGTGCGCGCATTCAGCTCCGATCTCTTTTCTTGTTGGCTTCTCTCCTCTCCTCTCATCGCTCACTTCACGTCTCATTGTTCATGCCAATGTGTGTGACGTTCATCTCCGGTCCTCCTCTTCTTCTTCTTCATCATCATCATCTAATTATTGTTCTTCATTTTCTCTTTCAGCGGTGCTTTATTAGAATGCGCGCGCCCTATGTGTGGCATTTCGTTTACGATTCCTGTCCACGGTTCCTCTTTTTTTATTAGTCGTTTATGAATTGATTATGTAAACTAATTGCGGACTCGTTGAACATATTAAATTCATACTTAAGTCGGTGTGTTCGATTCAATTCAGAAATAGAAAACTGACATAATTTGGAAAATTTGTTTATGATAAGCTTTTCAGTGTATTTGCCATATGGCACATACACTATTGGCGTCGATCGGATGGCGGGACCTAGCGGTCGGACAAAAATCTCTCGACGTTTCATAGCCTCCTGAACAATTTGCTTAGAATGATGTGAAACGTCGAGAAAGTTTGGTCCGACCCCTAGGTCCCGCCATCCGACCGACGCCAATAGTGTATGTGCCATAAATGGCAAACGCACTAACAAATATCGAAAATTCCATGCATCGATATTTCCAAAAAGAAAGGCCTTTTCGTCTTCTGATGTATATCGCCATGACAGACAACAGCATTACGTAGATTATATCTGAATATTTTACTTGCTTAGTCCAATGTATTAATTAATTAAATTGATTGAGTACTTTGTATGTCTTCTCTTTTATCAAGTTAATAGACAAACGAAATTTGTCGGATTATTTTAATATTGCGCCTGCATCCTCAAATGATATGTGTTTTCTGAGAAGTGAAGAGCTTATTAATGATTGTGATATCAATTAAAAATGTGACAATTAAACAAACAGAATGATGATGTTAAATGAGGGTACTTCTGAGTTATAAAGAGTTTATAAGTGCACTGTATAATGTAGATATATTCCCTAAAGTACAATAAAAACTATGTTATTAGTGGGTGGTTACTGCAGTTGAGTGCTGGTACTGAGTCGCAATGTTCTGACCTAATAATATCAGAGTAAGTAAGTTTTATAAGAGGCGACACTTGGATAGATTTCTTTTATGTTTAACAAAGTTCCAAAGATCTGAAAATGTACAGTCCCTTTAAATTGGTTTTGTAGAGGGCGCACGATTTTTTATTAAACAGGCCAAATCAGGACGCTTTTGGAGTTTGGAATTTACATATTATTAAATGACCATTACACACCTAAACATTTATCAGGATTCACAGTACACAACACACATCACAATAAAATCCAGAATGACGAAGTAATAAAAAATATACAGTAGCCGGACTACTGAAATTTTTATTTCCTATTTGATTTTCAAGAAGGGTTTTCAAGGGCAGTACATATGATTCCATCACTGGTTTTTCCTAGTACGAAACGAATCAACATTTTATAATATAATGGGGCTGTCTTATTGGAGAAGAAACGCTCAATCTAGTCAATATTATATATTGGATTTTTCTATATTTGATTTGCTCATGTTAACGTCTATATATAATTGTAAATAGGTACGCAAGATTTTAAAATCACAAAATAACAAAACGCGGCTAGATAACATATTGTCATATTTATTTATGGAAGTAGTTCGTAAATAAGAATCAAGTCCTAACTACTGTTTAACTTTCTAAATAATAGTAGAGAACGAGAGAAAACCGCCGATTAATGAAATTATAAAGAGCCAAAAATAACTGAAAATCTACGATAGACTGTTAAGTTAGTTGTTGAAAATCACCTTTCTTATTCGAGTGTCATCTTTTGTAAAATACTTAGGTATCCTTTGGTAATGCAAACAGTTGTCAAATAAAATTATTATAAATTAATACTGCAATCTGCGGGAAACGAAATCACTAACGATATTACTATTATAAAATTCCATTGCTAATGCTTTGTTACACTGTAACAAGAATTCGTGACTAATGGCTTCTTTTTTATTCAACTCATCTGCTGATTAAGCCATATGGTGCTAGATCTGCATCATATTATAATATAATTAAGAATATTTCATTAAAAAGGCTTTTATCAAATAATAAATATGAGCCTGGACTGTATCCGCAGGGACCCGGGCACCGGGCACGAGAGGAGCCCCGACGTCCGGCCGTATAACTAGCGACTGTAGATTTTTTTAACAACTTACTGTTTAGATAATTTATTGTATGTGGTATGTGTGGTATATATGTGTATGTCGTAGGTTGTATCCAGAGAACCCGTTTCAGAATGTAGAGGCTTTGATAATTAAGATACATTTTTTATGTAATTTTATGGTAATTTTTTTATCACAAATAAATAATTATTTCTTTAGACAACAGAACTTGTGTTTCCGTGCGTATTCTGGTAAAGGACAATTTATTATTTGTTAAAAAAAATTGAAAAGCCACGGCTAATACTTTTACAGGTTTCCAGGTTAAAACTGGGGTCTGAGGACTTGTAAAAATGAGTACTAGAAACATCGTATAATCAACGCCATTGCTACACGCTTCAATCTCAATATCGTCGTGAACGCTTTTCCTAAAAAACAATCAAAAACATATTTCTCTCAACTGAAACACAATCAAAAATGATATTAATGGCATTTTAACTTTTCTGACAAAACAAACGATTCTGAAAACCATTCCTTATAAACATTATATTTGTTTAGATGAAGCCATTTTATTAAAATAATATAAAAATTGCAAGCTCTAAGTGCTTTATATTCAATTACAGCGTACAGGTTGTCTCAGATCGATCGTCTCAAGAGTACAGTGGTATAGAGAAAAAAATTCTGGCCAGAAAAGTCCTCAGATTTTTTTTTTTTGATCCGATGTATCGTTAAGTTTCTGTTGAGAATTTTTTTTCTCCATTTCGTAGGCGATCTATCTGAGCCAACCTGTATACATATAATTATTTACAAAAACGACGCCAATTTGTTCAAAATTATTTGAAACATCGACCTAGGTCTCGACCTACGTCACGCAAATAAACTAATAAAAAAGAGCCAGACGTATGTATATAATAATTATAATTATTTGCTAAGAAAAACTGTAAAATATCAATTTAACGGCATTTAAATTTCATTCGCAAATTTGAAATGCGTATTTTTAAGCAATGACATCATTGTATAAAAAATTAATGGACTGAAGAAAATGTATTATAATTTCAATGTAGAATACAGTTGTTTCAATACTTGACGAGTTTCTTTTGTGGCCCGCAGCCTGCGGCTGGCAACGGAATTCATTCAAATGAAATTAGTGAAATTGTATCAATTTATTCGTATCTTTATACCTAGTTTTGGAATTCATATACAAAATAACACCAATTATAATAATTCAACAAGTGAACACGTTTTTTTGCAATTTTTTAAACTATTTACGTCTCGTACTGTGAATGTGTATACTATAAAGAATAAACTGCTATTTCCTGTTGTAGGAAAAAAATTCAATTTAAATAATATAAAGTAGTAGTTGTAAAACACATAAAAAACGACTTTTTTTAAGAAGCGGGTTAGATAATTTGCCTGGGAATGTTCAGATCAGTGTTCGTCGGAAAATTAGAAGGTCAACTAGTGTATAGCTTTGCTTTGATTTGATAAAATATCAGATATAATCGCATTGTAATATTTTGGATACGATATTTTCAAAAGTTTCAAATCATATCTTTTTCAAAGAATAACATTCAATTATAAAATATCTACACTAATATTATAAAATGGAAAAACTTACATGCTTGTATCTGGCGGATAATCTCAGAAACTACTGAATCCATTTGATTTTTTTTAACTATTTACAATTCTACCTCTTTCCAAGTAACATAGGCTACACACGGTATCTCATTATAATGAAGCCACCGTTAGATCTCCGTCATTTCACGCGTTAAAAAAATGTCCTAGTTAAAAGTTGCTCGGTTCACATAATGTGATTACATGATCATTTTCTTAGATGGCGCCATTTTCGAGAAAATGACATCAACTTTTGTTTAACGCTAGTTTTTTATTGGCTCGGTGAATAGAGGAGAAAAAATGAAAAAATGTCGAAATCATTCGGACCATTTTCCGATCAGAGCGCTTTTTATTCTGGTAATAATAGTTTTTTACTGCCGAAATTTTACCTATAGATATCTAATTTATACTTATCGTATTATGTAACATAATTTGTATTATTTTTTAACGATAATGGTAATAGATACCAAAAAGCATTTTTTTTTTTGCTAATAAAAGAAAATTGATTTGATTTGTTCTAATCACTTTCATAAATGTTTGAATCATCCAGCACTCATGAGTGCAACTAAATCGTAAAATTAAATCTACAAACTTCAAACAAGTTCAAATAAATACCTTACTAAATTTTGTTAAAATCGGTTCACGAATTTGACCGTAATGGTTTGATCAATTAATGAATGAAAATAATACACAAAATATTTATTTCAAAAATTTTAAGATTTTAAGGCAAGGGTTCAAATGAATTAAAGTGGTTTGTAGTTTATACGTCCTACATAATTTATAAAAACAAATAACAAAAAATGTGAAACTAAATATTTAAAAATATTTATAAATATTAAGAGATGAGCAAGACTTTCCCAAGGCATAAACCCAATAAACCAGTGTGTAACTTTCACACTAATTCCATTCAGAGCATAATATTTTTGTCAAGACGATACAAACATAATAAAAGGAGCAGTCAAGTCAACTTATACTTATGTGAACAAATATAACAATTTATTTTTTTCTGTACATATTAACACAAAAACCGCGGGGTTGTATTTTAACCATATGAAGATACGAAGGCAGTTTCAATAGAGCAACTTTCATGTATCTAGAACGTATGTAAACGAGTAAGCTATATGTTGAAACGAAGGTCAGCGAGTTTTAACAGTCACACGAGTCGTAATATCATTAAGTTCTAGAAATATGTCTTTTATACGTGCAGATATTTACATCAGTTTCAACATTTTTGACATTTCTCTTTGAACAAACATAACTTCTATTAGTAGACTGCGTTGTAGTCATGACTATGATTTGCTACGGAAATTGTAGCATGACTAAGTTTCTTTTACTCTACGCAACTTTACAGCATTAGTGTTAAAAGTGTAATTTTACGACCGATACACAGACCTGAAAAGAAGCTATTTTATACGGGGTCTGCAAAAAATACATTTCATAAAGTACATCACTAAATGTTTGATAATACGAAAGGCTCCTTTTTTATAAGGAATCATTTCGTCTATTCATGATTCAGAAGTAGAGGATTAACCTGCAATACCTATACTTATACACTATAAATTCAAAATTTAAGGATAAGCAACATAATGTTTATGCTTCATTCACATGATTAGAGCTTGGCGCTCAGCAGTCAGCTGTAGATTCCTGAAACGAACACTCATAACACGTAAATCTCACTATTGACAACCAAATGAATAAAGAACAACTGATATAAGTTGTGACTTTGTTTCATGTTCGTATACCCTCGTAATTATTTGACATTCAAGTAATTCTTCACATCCTTTATTGCACACCTGTTTATATCCCGCCATTTACATATTTTGTATATTTCAACTATTTTTCATATAGTTTAAACTTTATGTATATAAAATGTGGTTTAAAAATATGATATATATATTATATAGGTACATACTACTTTAAACAATAATAATGAAGAGTTTATTACTTCTCGGACTCAAAAACAATTTTTTTTCTCAATTTTTTACTATACTCAAGTAAGACGCGCTCTGAATCAACTCTGTTCGGTACAGCACAACAATTTTTGAAAACACAGGAACAAACGAAAGCCTGACCACTTCTACGGATCGATTCAACGCAGAATTACGACTGGATCTTCGATTATTTTTATATTTTTCTTAAAAAGTGACTGGTGTTCGTTTCATTCCGGGCTAAATCGAAGCAACTTGCACGTCCTACTTTACAACATAATGACACAATGAACCAAATTTTACAAACATTCAAAACAAAACAATGCGGGTGAAGTTCCATGATTCGTGTTAATTCACGCCTATTTCTACGTATTTGAAAATTAAAGACAAATTGTCAGTTTAGAGATATAAGAAGTTGAAAGGAATTGTCAAATGACAGATAAAAGTATAAGTTCTAAATTCTAATTATAGGTTTTACAAGCACGTGTTAGCACCGAATCGTCGTTTTAATAACACTTGTAGAGTAGAAGACACGCTACATTTGAAGATATTGTAATTTGTATAATACAGACTCGACTCTGTTCAATTTGCACTATTTATCCGCCCAACTTACTAGTTTATTACAAATAAACTGTGTTCATTCAACCACAAACATGCAACATATTATAATTTATAAAGCATGTGCTTGGCATTATATGCTTGCAGGTCAAAAGACAAAATCATCCATGTCAAAGTTTTAATAGTTGTCTCTATATACTACATTGACATATTATATTTCTATTTTATGAGAATAAAAAATCTTACTAATGCTATCTAACACTATTCTTCTATTATTTTCATTATCTGCTATTTAATATAATAGAAACGAAACGAAATAAATAGCTAATTACGTTCGGTGAATACGGGCTTAGATCTAATAATACCTAATAGAACTAGCAATTGTCTGCAGTAGTGCTGACATAGTTTCAAAACTTTTTTTCTTTGTTGTCATTGGTAATTAATATATATAAATATATATATCTACTTGATCTAAACATTTAATAGTTTTTAAAAGCTTGAAAAAGTTCCAAGCAAGGAACGAAACGTCGCTATAAATAATAAATAAGTGTTTACTTAAAAAGTCCTTTTTCCCGACAAATCATTTTTATAGTTCCAAAACGTTTTATTCTCGAGTCTGGACAATGCGTTAAACATGTAATTTAGAGGCAATTTTTAATTTGTTGAGTTTTTCGAGTTATAAACCTAGCAAATTAGATTAATTAAATAAATTAGCAGGATATGATACCTTCAAGAAAAAAGGTAGATATAAAACAAGAATTCAGTTAATATTTGACTAAATTACTCGAAACTAAGACGAAACATGCTTCAGTGTACCAAACTTGGATGATGATTCAGCACCAATCTTCGTATTAATCATATAAAATTGAACGTAAAATTAATAAATATCTTTTTTATGAGAGTATTATACATTCTCCGAAACTAATTTGCATGTAAATATAAAACTTGAACAAAACAACGTTCAGTTCATTGAGTTCGGGATTTCATTCACGTACATTCACACCTGTCTTATTGTTACTAGCAAATGTAAATTCGGTCAGTGATAATAAAAATAGTCGTAAAATTATTATAGACACCGAAGCAATGTCGAAACAAAAACGGTTCCCACTATATTTGCATACTAATGCATTAATGATTTCAAAATAAAAATACCGTAAAACTTTAAAATGTGGGCCATTATTCTGAAAGTTAATTAAAGATCGAAAAATGTCCTTAATTTATGCCTAATACATAATAATAATAATGTAAAACAGTGACTGTCATTGTCAACTTGGGCGTTAAACCTTCGGGGGGACCCGACTTGCTTTTAGACAAAAACATTAAGCGAACACGTGAAGATGAATTTGTTCAGTGTTACTCTGGGTACCCCGGCATTTGCTGAGATGAATGCTTCTTTTGGCAAGCTAGAGTAAAATTGACTCTCGAGATCGAAAATGTAACGAACGTGTCACAATATACGTACATCGTTTACTGTATAGTATAAAAGCGGCCTGTAGAATTTTAATCGAAGCTGATGGCGAGGTAGAACTCTTGCCTCGTAACGTAAATGTCATATGTTTGATTCCGAATATAAAATATAGTGTAAAATTCACATTTAATTTTTTTTTTGTTTAAAGGTCCTCTGAGTCTTAAAACATACATATTTTAGGAATAAGTCTATTCGTATTTGTGTCTGTTAGACTGTTTGGCTGTGAACACCATACAAGTCAAACGGATGAGCAGATGGGAACCAAATTTTGAGAGAACGTTTGATATGCAATAAACAGCTATATTATTTGTGAGGAAAAACGGCACATGCGCAGAAACTATATATGCTATAATCGTTGTTTTTTTATGTTATAATGGTATACTTTTCATAGCGGTTTATTATTCTATTTATTTTTTAAAGAAAGTTTTGAAAAAAATATTTTTTTAAACTTCAGAGTTTTCGAAATAGTTCTTTTGTTCTGAAAATCTGTCAAAGGGAAATTAGGTAGCTGACAAGCATGATTTGGTTAATTTTTACATGTGAAATCATTAACCATGCAAACGAACAGCAAATATGACAATGTTTATTTCTTGTCGTTACCCGCGTCACTGCACGCATTTACAGAAATGTTATTTTATTTATTATAGATATGTCAGATGTCAATTATTTTTAAAGATGAAATGGTCCTGTTACCTAATTGGCTGGATTTTTTTTTGTGAAACATGGTTTACTCAAATATTTTGCTACCTCCAAAAACTGTCGTTCAGAACCTTACTTTTGAAGCATACTGTAAATATAGCATTATAATAATTAAAATGCGTATTTATTTTGACAGCGACAAATTTGTTAATCAGTTTGTATTGTACAGTGTATTATTTAGTATATGAGTGTCGAGGTCTACGACCAATACTGTATGATTACAAAATCTTATATTTAAACGAGCTATTTTTGTATAGGTAAATATTTATAAATTTCGCGTTTGGAAACGGTTCTAACGGTTTGGATGAAATTCATTGAAAAGGGGTACTGGAGGACAACATGATATAAAAACATTGAAAATTAATGCAATAGCTGACACTTGCACATTGAATAATGATAAAGTACCACTTTTGGCGCTGGAGGCTTGTATGGTAAAATTTCTTCCGAGCAAAGCTCGGTCGCCCGGATATTTACCATATACCCGCCGTTGCACAGCACATCTAATCCTAACGCCTAGCTTTGACTGCCTGTGAATTTTCAATTTTTAAAGATATCTACATGGGATAGAAACGGCTTAGAGAGTAAATGAGGAAAACCCAAAACAAGTCTGCTCCAGGGGTACTTTTTCGCCCCAAAAAGGATGTTCTGACAACGACATCGGTGAGAATTTTCTAGTCTCTTATTTCTAAAGCTCTTAAGAGTTCATTGCCAAAAAATCCATAGTACTTTAACTTTTTTTCTATTTGGCTATTTTTCGCTGAAGTGACTACTTTTCTACTATATATACATACTCGGTTCCTGATACATAAATCTACTTTAAAAGTCAAGTTTATCTATTTTGGAAGTGAATTTAGCGTACTACCTTTAATAAACGGATTGTAAATATAAAATTTAAACAGTGGGACAGATTGTAATTTTCAATTAAAATTTTGAAAAAATAACAAACTTTTGCTTTAAGTGGTAAGAGATCACAATACAGTAACATATTACTAAATATGACCTTTAGAATGAATCGTATTTTGCTTTGTAATGTTACAAAAGTACCTTTGTCGGAAAATCGTTACATACCTACACATGGACCATACAAAAAATTATACCTAGACTCTCAGAAAATATAGAAAACGTTATATTCTTACCGCAACAAGAAACAACAATACCACTCCCGCCTTCTTGATTAGTCCTGAAATTAAAAAAAAAAACATTAAAATGTGTTTGTTGTAATAATTAAAATATACATAAGTTTTTTAAACTATCAGTTATAGTTTAAAAAACTGTAATGTTATTATACACACCGCACATTGCTGAAATATCAAGAGGCGCTATGACATGCCAAATCTCATTTAGTAGTTATAAAGGCACTATTTCAGAGTTCTATTTCTTTAGAGGCTGAACAATCTAGTAGAAGAGAACATGGTTCATTTTTTCTATTGGCAGGATAACTGTAACTTAAATACTCAGTCAACTAGTTGCAATACCTATTTTAATTTTAGGTCTATAATAAATTTGAATTCTTATCATAAGAAAGAAACATTCAACTAAATCGTTAATATTTTTTCATTCCAACCACACAAATGGGTCGTATTAATTTTCGGTCAAACTTCACTTTTCAAAATAATTTAATATTTTTTTCGTGTGTGGGTTTCCCGAGTCCACAAAATATATTTTTAGAAAAACTCTGTTCGGCTGTTAGTCTGTAAGCACAATGCAGGCCAATTTTTTTTTTAATTAGTGCTGGGCTGTGTTCTCAAGCTTGTTCATTTAACTAACAGAATTATTGTCCGTTATAACCACTCGACAACCATTCTATCAACTTGTAAAATACTTCAAAAATCAAACAATTTATTGTGAACAGCCTGTATGCACGTTGAACAGGTATTTATCTGTAGACTGACTATAACATAAAAGTGGCTACAGAAGAAACTTTATGTGTATTTTGATGCGGCTTTACCACATTCTTTCACGTTTTGTCGGCAACTATGTGCTATTAATAAGGATGGTTAAAAACAGCGCATATAATAATATAATAAATGCTACTACGGCTACAAAAAAAGCTTCCAATATGAAAAGTAGCCATGAAAAACAAATTAAAGTTCTAGTGCGCTGAGTTGATATTAAAATTGATATAAAAATACAAACAAATGTTGCAGAAATTCAATAATCGTTTACTAAATTACATGGAGTGCTTTAAATACTTATTGCTGTTCTAAAAATTTGTGTTATTTATTGTATTAAAATTGTAGAAATGGAGGCGAGGCAGACTGTCAAGAAACTGGAACAGGGTTCTAGAGTAATTATCAAGAACTGCAAATTGACTGTTGAAATTAAAGATATTGCTACAGAACATTGTCGGAATGTATGTAGCGATTATAATATCTCGTAGCTGTACTGTTGTAGATCACAATTTCCCATCCTTGAGTTAATTGTAATGTCAGCCTGTAAATACATTATACAACTCCTCGATGCAAAATATTATGATAAAAATGATAATCTATGCCGGATACGAATCCCTTTTTTTGTGGTACATTTATTGGCGTTTTATTTGGCACAAGAGAAAATACGCTGTAGAGCCTATTATATGGAAAAGTTATTAATTAAACTGATACTGGACATTTTAGAAGAGAAACTTCTTTAGCGACATATCTGTTTGAAATTTTCTGTAACGTTAAAGGGGAATTGATTCAACGGCGGATAAATATAAAAGAAACCGTGGTTAAACGCACAAAATGGACAACGGATCAATAAAACAGGTTCATAACTCCAATGAAGCTTCACTGTGCTATGACTTCATAACCTGATTTCCAAAAAAGGTACATATTTATCTGCTAAATGCGTGTCCCGCTATTGCAATCAAAATATTTTAATAATATGCATTTCAAATAATTTTTATTCAATTTCTGGAAGAACTATTTCATGAAGCTTGATTTTTTTCTGTGAGAATCTACTTATCAAAAATTATTATCTATTATAGTGGATCAATTAATCTCTTAAAGATTAAATGGATCTCTGTAACGTGAAGGACACTGAATATTAAAAAAATGATTCAAATTTTATTCCTCGATGATGGTGGTCAACGAAACGTTTTTACCCACAAGGAATAGAAACGTTTTGAAAACGAAACTCGTTCCTTGCAATTTTGTATTTTATATTGTCTGTACCAAATTGAAAAGAGTGTGCAATTTTTATTTTATTTTTGCATTTTTTATAAACATTAAATTGGTATTTTTATAACAGCATGAAAACAGAATGAATTGACAAATTGATGTTTTTGAAGGATTTGGCACTATCGATCAACAAAATGGACGAGTCATTTCCCTTATATTATTGACTTCAGAGGTGTTTTTGGTGCATTTTATTGCATTCAATACACTTCCCACAATTTTACTGTGAACATTTAAGTACAGTAAAGTCTCGTCAGTGTGGATTAATTAAAAGGAAGGTAATATAGCTTTACATCAAATTCGGGTAACATATTATTATTATGAAATAAAAAATGTGATTAGGTATATAAGTAGTGATAAATAAACACTTATTCAAATAAAAGTAAATATTAAAAAAATCTTACTACATACTAATAAAATTAAAATAAAATAGGTTTTAAAAAGATGTTTTTTACTGAGAGGGTTATGAAAAGCAGAAAATAAAAAAATAATCTTCCAAAGAAATGATATAAAAAAGTAAAATTTTCAAGTCTTGGATAATTTTGAACCAAAAATATAAATATTTCCCTGTGGCAGGAAATGAAAATTGTAAAATGTTTGAACAATTTTAAAAAGCATTCGAGGTCGATACCCTAGATTCTAGAATACATTAATTGTTGGGTATCATAAATTTTGCTGTTAATTAATGATAGTTTGCTGGGATCTCGAATGTTCCAATTTTGTATTTAAATGATTTCAGTACCTACTGCACTAATACAGCTGATAGACAATAGTTTAGACACACTGGAGCAAATGTGTTTTAAGTCAGCACTTTGAACTTAGCAAGTTTCCCTTGTTAGTAAACTTACAGATGAACTCTACTGTAGTTTGTTCCCCACATTATTATGTATTCATGTGCGGTGAGAAAGGTAGGTAATGCATTTATTATAATAGGAACAAAAACTGTGAAAGTGACGCTAAGCCTTTATACTTGAGTGGCGCCTTTTTACGACAAATTACAATATAATATATAGGGTGACATAAACGCCACTCTTTTCTGTTAAATTACATTAAATTCTTTTCAAGATTTTAGTACATCTTTTAGTTTTGCTGGGTTGCAGAAAGCATTGTCCGAAAATTTCATTTAAAATTACTTTAGATTGTGATGATCATATAATAATATTTTTACAGGAGAAGTCTAAAGTCGTCAAACTCTTTGGTATGTAGAACATCCGATTTTACTCACAGAAAAACATATAACCGATCTACATAAAAAATATTTTTTCTTTATGTTAATTTTTTATCAAAATGCGTAGAAATTAAATAAGTGTACAAAGTTAAAAAAAAATAAACAATGTTTCAATCGGCCAATTATTTTTCGGCTAAGATCTATTTAAAATTTGATAATGGTTTTCGTATTGACAACCATGCGTGGTTACGATCTAAAGTCATTATCAAAGTAGATGTTCTTTATTAATACAACCCAGCATAAGAGTACACTTGCGGGATGGTGACCCCTCGTGCGTGCAGTATCTATTTCAATTATAAAAGCTTTATTTTAGTCACCAGTAAAATAAAGTGATAGACAGGTATAAACAGAAGAATTTTGTGAATGCAGATATTTAAGAATAAATTTTCTTAATGAACAGTTCGACCCGGCACCTCCACCACAATTTTTAAAATACCGCCGTAATAACTACCATTGTCAATAATTTTTATGACAATTTTCTCGTTTTCACTTTTTCAAGTGACATACTTAAAACAAAACTTATGTGTGTTTATTCCCAGCCATTATTACTAAGTACAAATTTCAAAAAACCCGGGTCGCAATGCTAAAATCCTGCCGACAATAATAGTGTATTTGCTTAAATACAGGCAGAGTGACTTTATTATATGAATTAGTTTGTTTTTGGAGAAAATAAAAAAAATTAAATCCTTAATACACCCTTAAAATAATATCTGCTTATAGTAAGTATGGCTTCTCTATCCGCAAGCAAGTGCTATTCATAAAATTTAAAAGTCCGGCCCTGTCGAGTCAATTTTATTAAAATTTTAAAGCCACCTTTCAATTGATACTAAAGGGTCAAATTTCAATTTTCAATCAATTCCGAGAATTTTTTCGGTGGTTTTGGGTACCAAAACTATTACAACCTCTAAATACATCCCTTAAAATGGTCTGATTAGGTCTATTTTCCATAAGCTTCATGCGGTGATAGATTCCAACAGTTGACCAAAATTTCGTTAAAATCAATTACCTTCTTCGAACCCACCCACACACCCACCCACAATATATGTATATGCACGTTTCCAAAAATAGTGGCAAATTGTTGAAGAGACTGAAGTGTCGAGAAATTTTGGTCCGAACCCTAGGTCCCACTAAATACACTAACAAACATAGAAAATCTTCCTCTTTATAATATTAGTATGTATTCGAAAGATAGACGCAGGGTAATCTGACAATATTCTGTATTTCTAAGAACTTACGCACTGCACTATAGTGAATGTCTATGTTAGTTATATATTATGTACTTGAATTGTCAGACAGTAAACATATCATTTGACTACCTTTTCCGAAAGGGTTGTTAGCGCTTCATGTGTGTGTGTTTTGCTCTTTAGTAACATCTATCTACATTTTTCAAATATTTTTCTAATATAATTTCAAAAAAATGTCTTCTACATTAAAATTAAATATACAAATACATAAAAATCTATAATGCTCGGTACCTATACGTCTAATGTTTACAATAGTATGTACATATTGTCAAAATGTCGCCGGCGCAGTATTGAGTTCAATAAACTTTTTATGTACCGACCAACCAAACAAAGAGCTTCAATGAAGCTATATTCTAGAGTGAAAGTATTTTACGCATGAATCTCAGAGCTTTATATTTACAAGAAAGTGTTTAATGTGTATAAAATCGCTAATTATGTCACATTGATATTATTTTTTTCCTTATATCTTCAAACAAATTTTATGTAATATTATGAAAAAACCTTTGATCTCTATGCAGAAATTCCTAATCTAAAACACCTTTCAAAAGGACTGTATAATAATATGTCAAAGATCCAGTAGTCAATCTTTTACTTTAAATGGAAAATGGCTTTCTACCATACGGTTCCGAACGATGAGTCGAATGAAATTCATTTAATAACACGCATTTTAAATAAAAAAAGCTTGGCTTTGGGAATTTATTTAGATTCCAAACGTTGGCGCCAAGAATTTCACTCAACTCCTAGTAAATAGAAATTTTGTTAAAAATTTACAATTACAGTTACAATTTTATTTGCACATATAATTTGATGCATTACTTAAACTCATAATTGAAAACAAAACTTGGTATGTCAATCATATAGCGCATGAATGCAGTAAAAAGCGGAACATTTGAATACATAATAAAAAATAATCTTCTGTTGTAAAGTATACACTGAAATAATAATTCCATTGTCAGTTAAATATTAATAACTGTAAATACTTCCTTATAATACTAGTTTTATGTTAGTTTTAACACTTTTAAGTCAACATTTTGCTCACAAAACAAGTCCTTTTTTATATAGAAATAGCATTTGATTTTCTACCAGTATAATCTAATATTCTATCCACAAAACCTAATAACGACCTTAAATAACAAAAATGACCTAAGTAAATTTGCTGTAAAATAAAAATGAAATATTAGTTGTAGATTACGGACTCTTGACAACTATGGTTATATTATATCAAAGTCGGCGCGCTAACCATTACACCAAACTGTCCTCAAAAATGAACTAAAAACCACCAGGACTGCATAGTTACACCAAAGGGCACTGTTTCATTTCCGACTAAGGCAATTATTATTTTTCTCACAGACATATCTTCTGCACATAAATTACTATAGTTATAGATTATCAATGGAAGCAGTCATGTACCATAAGATGGAGCGACACTCATAATTTTCATTCAAGATGACATGGTCAACTACTTCCTAGAACAAACAGTTTCTGCACTATGTTATGCAATTTTTCTCACAGTCTCGTTTTAGAAGGAGTATTATATAAGTATCTATGTATTGTGAAGTAGTTGTTAACAGTGTCTTATAAAAATTCATTTTAAAAATGGCACTTAACAAATTCTTGCTCAATAATATAAAAAAGTTTTTTCTGGAAGATATTCATCAGTGATTAGATAAAAACTAAATTTTAACGCAGTAATTAATGTCAAAGTTCTCGGCATTGAAATTATAATTTAAGAGATAATATTATTAACTATTATGAATTTTAATTATACTTTTATTATACAATAATACTTCAAAAAACTAGTACTTTCAAGATTAGTTATACCTTTTCTTTGAGCTGAAGATGAAATTGAAATTGCTGATTAATGTTACAAATTCACTTAAATAATATTCAGTTATTGTTATTATCCAGAGTATGATTTTATTTACTTTTTTTCACTCCAACAGCTCGAATTTCAGTACTGGCAAAAGATACAAAGTTTGCTTGTTCAAACTGCGGACAATTTATAAATATTCAGTACGTATTAGAGGATCGCAGTTAGATGACGCTTTCTTTTGAAAAATATTTTAAACGACGTAACAGATTGTTTAATTAATTTGGACTTAAAAATGTCAATAACAGTAGAAGGACATAATTGTAGTTGATCAGTGCTTTAAGATCTATGTGAACGTCTAGGTACACAATATGTAATATGTATGAATGTATATGTATATGTATGAATGCCAATGGCCACTCCTCACAGGATGTTGGTCATCGGTGGTTCATCCTCCAGCTCGGAGACCGACACTCGACATCAGCAGCACGCGCATCCATCAACCTCGCCGACGTGGACGGTGGACGGTGGCCTTCGCCTGGACCGATCACACGACGACCAAATGTGAATACAAAATGTTCCGGAAACACTACATCTAACGTGACAATCATCATATATTCGTCTATATGTCAATTTAGTGCAACTCGCCATCTAATGAAATTGTTTAGCCAGTTGTTCAGAAAACACAGACCTACTGTGAATTTAATTCAAATATATCAAAAAGCCAACATTCGGAAACAAGACAATTATTTAAAATATGAAGAACATACATTTTTATAGAATGTTATTTTTACCTTTTTTTAACACATTTTTTAATTGACATGACTACTGTTAAGAAATTTATAAACATTGTCAACGTATTATGAAATTAAAGAAAATATTTTTTATTTCTTGATCGTTATTATAATTAATGTCCTAAACAACATAACAAACTTGACCCCAATGAACAACCTTACGAAAACAATATGAAATATGGTGTACCTTGTTAACATAATTTTTAAAGACAATTATGATCAAGGCTAAAATTACAAGAAAATCGAGTCTACTCTTAAAGAGAAATACTTCTTAAAAACAGTCGTGAATTAAAAATAAAATTTATTAAACAGTTCACTCGAGATTGTAAGTTTAAAAATTGTTAGTACACAACTCATTCACAAAAGGCATTCAATACATTAGATCAATGAAAATCAATTGAAGTTTAAATAAATTAAAATAAAGAGTTGAAAATCGGTCACGTATTACACCTATACTAACAGACTACTTTTGAAAAGCATAAAACCGTTCACAGTAAATAATTTTTTGTAGTTAGTAAAAAGGGTTGAAAGGAATATAAACATTAATCAACTAGAGCATTCCTTTTAATTAAAGACGAAACATGTCAAAGCAATTAATTGATGAAGATAGACTGATCAACGTTTCATTATCAAATGACATCTTTAAAGAAATGTGTATTATGTAATCAATACCTACATAAAATCTAACGGAACCTATATGCGTGGTTTCGTTTTATTGCAAGTGTTCGTGTATTTTGTGTAATATCTAGATAAATGAACGCATTTGCAGATTTTTTGTCTGTTTCTACCGGTATCACTTGAAAACAAGTGAATCTATTTTGACTTGATACACTAGATCAGTTGGTGTTTAAGCTAATGAATTGTAATATAATGACATTTGGCGATTGTGTAACACAAATATGTACTTATATGTAAATAATAACACAAAGCTATTAATGTGCGGAAGAAGAAATAAACCGATCACGTAAACACAAATAAACCAAGCCCATTCAATAAAATGTTATAAACATTCTTATGGGAACAACGAAACCTGTAAAATATCGCATGGAATGTTATGCCAGATTAGTTAACGTTTAATAAATGCGCTAACTTGTGAACTGGTCCGAATACACGTCGAGAAGGCAACAAAAAATGTTCATTTTAATTAATACACTGTAAATTCGGTTCAAAATGACATCCAAATCGTTTCATATTGATTTCAAATAAACTCAAAAATCGGCATATTTATGCAAACCTCGCCCACTAAAAACCGTTTTTACTCATAACATCAAAACAAAAACCCGGGTCGCAGTGCCAAAACCCTGCCGACAATATAGTGTATTTGCTTATACAGGCAGTGTGGCTTTATTACGCGAACTTAAGTTGGTTTTTGGGCAAAATTAAAAATTTGACTCCTTAATACACCCCTTAAAATAACATTTTCTTTCTTAACTGCAATATTATCATCAATCTAACGTCTACACCGAATTAAATACACCCTTCAATAATAAGTCACTATCTACAAATTGATGTTTTCAAAAAATTTGTAAGTCCGGTCCTGTTGGGCCGATTTTGTTAAAATTTTAGGGACACTTTTTAATTGCTACTAACGGGTTAAATGTCAATTTTGAAACGATTCTGAGAATTTTTTCGGTATTTTGGGGCCCAAAAACGTTTTTCAACCCCTAAAAACTACCCTTAAAATGGCCCGATTACGCCTATTTTAAATAGGCTTCTTGCGGTGATGGATTTCAACACGTGGGCCAAATTTCGTCAAAATCAATTGACTCTTTCGAAAGTTATTGCCCGCACACACACACACACATATATATATATATATATATATATATATAATATATATATATATATATATATATATATATATATATATATATATAAATATATATATACATATATATATAAACATTTTCAAAAATGGTGCCAAAGTGTTTAGGAGGTTATGAAACGTCGAGAAATTTTGGTCCGACCCCTAGGTCCCGCCATCCGACCGACGCCAATAGTGTATGTTGCCATATGGCAAATACACTAATAAAAGTATCAGAGAATGTATATATACTGTACTGTCTAAAAAAATGATACGGTGCCAAACTTCCACAGCACTTAACTTGCATTGACTAAGGATTTTCGTTTATCAGTAAACACTATTTTTGGATTTTTACGAGACAAATGAACGGAGGCGTATTGCAACGTCATTAACAGATCGATTTATGAAATAAATAAACCAAATTGTTTAATGCATTTTCGAGAAAATCATGCGAAAACCCAAACTAAATAGTTAATGTAGGATTATATTTTGCGTGGAAAACGCTGTACTTTTTTTTTGTTTATTCAATGTGATTTCGACCAACCATTCATACATTTGAATGTTTTCTGTCTGTAGCTAATGTGTATTTGTAGTCTACACGTATTATGTACCATATT
Source organism: Venustoraphidia nigricollis (assembly GCA_034508555.1). Taxonomy (NCBI): domain Eukaryota; kingdom Metazoa; phylum Arthropoda; class Insecta; order Raphidioptera; family Raphidiidae; genus Venustoraphidia; species Venustoraphidia nigricollis. The sequence goes on along the minus strand of JAVRKA010000128.1, from coordinate 406,680 downwards.
ACACATATATAATATCTTTCACCCTTATCTACTACAACTAGAAGAAGACGTTGGTGGAATCCTCATTTATCTCATCGTCATGCACAGTTATAAGTATAAAAGTCTGACTTCAACATATTTATACACCAGGGGCTCTAAACTAGTGAAAGAATGTCCCGCTCAACTAGATCGATAGCGGATTTTCGTACGTTCATATCTGAATTTTTCCGAGTCAAACAAATGATGGAATAAAGTAGGATCGTTAACGTTATGAAATAGGAGCAACATCGTTGAGTCGTTCTCGAGGAAATAACAATTTTCGAGGTTTTTTAATCAATAAATTTCTCTTATTTGAAGAAGTAGCGAAAAAATCAAAAACCCTGAGGAATCCCATGTTTAAAATGTCTGAACGGCGTAGAGGCCACAAAGCGTCTAAATCCATCAAAATCTCGATTACAACTTTTACTTCACCATTTTCACTTCTGTGCTTGCTCGAAAGTAATAATTCTTTGATTTATAAAGTTGTTTTAACGAAAACAAAATATGTAACCTTCTTCAGAAGATATAGGTCATTATCACAAAAAAAATTGATCATTTTGTTTTTTTCCATATTTTAAGATAATTTGTCCACAAAAAATGTCCCAATTAGTTTTCACATAAATACGGAATACATTCTTCAGATATTAACTTTATCAAGAAATAAATTATTAACAATGTCATTTTGCGTAACAACACGCAAATTTTTTTATCTATTTTTGTGGTATATGTGCGTATAAATGACAAAATATTTACAATTATCTATTATCTACTTTGAACTACGACGTACAATATATTAATTTGAATATATCCATAAAAACGCTCGTTTTTATGTTTGAGTTGATTGTCGTTACACTATTTATTAAAGCTTGGCGTATATTACTAGTTCTCACTTTCTGAAAGAACAGTTTCATTAATTAATCAATAGACAACAATAATTTGTAATCACCAATAAATTTTACGTAAAGCGAATTATTTATTGGAAGCCTTTGGGGGTCGTTCATAAACTACAGAACATTTTTTCTTGCTTTTTTGTACCTTCCCTCGATGTAACACCATATGTATTATGCCGATATTGAGGTTTAATAGAAATTCAGTAACTCCATTGAGAAAAAACACTAACTGTGGATATTTGTAAACAGAGAGTCAAAGTAAATTATGGATGGGATTTGGATGTCACCAGGATTGGCAATGAAGACATTGCAAGAAGGATTGTCAGAATCGATGATGAACACAACGTATTGGAAAATAAGGCATAGATAGACACTAGACAACGATGTTTACGGATTGAAAGCTGAACAACGTAGACAGTCGTTTTAAACCGGATATTTACAAACTGGATATATAATCCATAAAACTGGCGTATTTTAGGTGATTTTTTTATAGTTTTTAACAAGAGTATTTCCGCAAAATGCGAAACAAAATTTAAATATATGTATATACAGGGCTGCGGGGTTCTAATTTAACAAAGAATATTTAAATTATTCATCTGTAGTATTCGCACGATTGTTGAACTGAAATTTACAATAATTGTTACTTTAAATTGAAAGACGACGACGGTTTCCCAAGTTATAATCTGAATACTGGTGCAAGTGTCATTTGAGTTTTCATTCTAATTAAAACAATGAACGCACATAGAAAATTAACTGGTACTTGGCCAAACAACCTTGGCAGTTCGTAACCAAAAATATTGTAAAATAAAACTTAAAACCAAATATCTGGCAAAACTCACGAACCGCCGATTAAGGATTTTAGAAAAAGTCCCAGTTGTACGATTGTGCTGTATATATATTATTGTACGATACGTTATTTCACCACTACCACCAGAGTAAGTGGTTTACAATGACTACTCGCCGATGGTGGTGGCTTCCAGGAATCAGGGTTGCCTCTTCTCTTCACGATATCGCCGCCCGCACGGCGACAAACTGCACCACCCCTGCAGCCGATGCACCGACCTGCATGATGTTGCAGCATAGCTGCTATATGAAACTTACGGGTTTCTAAAATATCGTTTTTTGTTTCCATCTATTATATTTCGAACTATAGATTTAAAGACCTCCAATTGAACTGTGACATTATTATTCAACCATATTGAAGTTCACAGTTTCCATTTTTTTTTTAATTATAATAATCAATGTGTCGTTTAATCGGTCGTTAAGCTATATTATTAATGAAATTTCAGAATCTAAGACTATGAATAACAATAATTTATTATTTTCGGAGGTCCTACAATCGTATCATCAATTTATTAGAGTTACAATGGTCAAAACCCACCGTCATAAATAAAAATATTTTCCTTAGCTTATCATAGCCGTTTTGTTATCTACTATTTAATAATTTAAGCACGTTTGGATCTCTCTAATTAAAAAATGCCGTTTCAATTGACATGAATAATTATCAAAATCCCGAAGTTTATCGATAAATTTCTATTCTTCTACTTTAATTTCAAAGGTAGAATAAATAAAAATATCGAATACTGGCATTACACAATTACAAAATAACCATGCTAGACAGAACAAAGATTAATTGATTTTCAAAGTATATTGTGAAAAAGTGTCAATGTTTTAACTTGGCTGCAGTTTAGAATCTTTTTGTTTTCTCTTATTCTAAACATTGACTATTGTGCGCCACGTAAAGCCAAACTCATGGCCAAGAATGTGCATCAATAAACATATAAAATATCTGTATACAAATATAATGGGGCAAATCGTGTGAACTAATACGGCGACTGAACTTAACGAAAACAGGAAAAAATATGTTGTTTAGGGCTGAATATCAAATAACACATAATGTAGGTACTATAACCCACTGCACTCTCTCTCTCTGTGTGTGTCTATACTCCTGCGCTGGTGTGCTATTCAGACCAGGGCTGCCATCCGTCTCGGATTTTCCAGAACAACTAACAATAAGTAACATATTTAAATTTTAACTAAATTAGAGAGCCTTATAGCATCGCCACCTGCAAAGGTTAACTAGGTCTGTTAGAGTTTATTATAATTTTTAACCAGTTCTTAAATCAGAACATGCGAGATTGAGGCTTATGACTGAGGAGTTATGGAAACACCATAGGTATAAATAACGGTAGCCATACGTGCTCGGCTATTTTCCAAACAAATAAAAATTTACATAGATTTTTTTGACGCATTAAGCCTAAAAAAGTGGCAAGCTTAGCTGCTCCTCAGCTCCGTCACACTCATGTCACGTTTTTTAATGAAAATGTGGCAGCCCTGATTAAGATTGTAACTATAATGTGCAGTAAGTGTCGGACACAAGGTAATCGTCGTCTAATTTATTGCGATGCTTTGCAGCCGCCCGATTTTATAAAAAAAAATCGTCACCGAATTGTAAGTTATCTCCTGAAGATTAAGGATAACCTAAGTTAGATAATTATTTTTATTAATCCCCATAATAATATACCAAATACACGCCAGCAATTTCATTAACAATTATAATAAATAGTACTAGAAAATCGACAGCAATATTTAAAAAGGTTTTCAGTCAGTGGAAGCTCTATTTTATTTTCGAAAATTGGAATGTGCACTTTTCAATATGAATGCTACTTCAATCGTTTTTTTTTAACTTTCTAATGTACTGCAAGTTTATAAATTAATTTGTAAATATAAATTTTCAAATCGGTACCGTGGCTCTCAAGTTATAATTTAACAGAAACTTCTGATTTCACGAATAAGTTAATATTTTCAGTATTTATTTATTTAATAATATTCCTGAATCTTCAGGATTTGCTAACAAAATTAGTAGAGCCACATTTGTAACCAGGATCATGTTGAACTATGACAGTAGAGCACCGGTTTGCACACCAACAGTGGACTACGTCAGTACTATTTGGTATCTCGATAGCATAATTTGCTTATGGAAAACATTTAATTTAATAGTCGCTTACATATATATTGTTATCAAAGTACATAAACTCACAGTGATAATAATTTATATCAAAAACTACATATTCTCCGACTAAAGACGTTTTAATTTTAAATAGACGTGTCCGTTATTACTCAGAAAAAATATAATAAATCACAAAGCTATTATGACACATATTGCAAAATTATAATATAATGAAAACTCTAAATAACTTTTTATAATACACATTTTTTTTTGATAATTTGAAAATTAAAACGATTTTTTTATCAATCCTCGGATTAGAGCCTGGAGATTGGGCGGTTAATAACGAGTTATATAAACAAAGACATACTTCACGAGCTCTCTATTCTAGAGCTCAATTACGCGAAAAATAAATACCCAAAAGTGTGCTGTGCACTTGACACAAATATTTATTTATCATTAAAAAAAATTACTCACGACACAGAAAGCCCATCAGTGGCATTGTCTCCGCAATGGGTTAACCGATTTTAATAGGGCAGATTCTTTCAGTTTTCAACAGTCAAATTCTGATTTCAAGAAATACATTATTAGTTTACTATACAGTGTATTGTTAAGAAAATGCATATTTCTTTTAACTCTGGTAACGTAACTATTTTGAAATCTGTATCTTTTCATAAAGTAAAAATATTTAATCATTTTTTCTAGGAAATGACGAGAATCAGCTTTTTCTACCCACTGGTATCTATTTACAAAATACTGTTAGAAAATCTATTCTAGCAAAGATCTTAGATTATGACCTTATTTTTCACATTGTACCCACATAAAAGTAATCTAAGGCCATCTTTAAACTTTTGTTAGAAACGAATATTAGATTGTACCCATGCATAAATTTTGAATTATTAAAAAATAACTAGCGGACCGTGCGAATACTTCGCACCGTTGCGTTAGTGGTCAGTTACCTAATAGAATAGCAAATAACGGCCAGTATTAGAAAAGATTATTAGCAAATGTCATTCCAGGAAAAGAATCGACTTAAAATTCTAAAATGCTACCTCTATAATGAATCCCATTAACTGATTAACCCCAAACCACACTTCAAAAATCATAATAGAAGATTCGTAAACTGAAAAATGTTTGATGTTCCAAATCACTTCTAAGCATTAATGTATCTGAAAATAGATTCCAATCTGATCACTAATTGTGTTTTTTTTTTATTAATGTTTTGACAGAAATACGCTGTAAATAAAAAACCTAAGTTAAAAATAAGAGGTAATAGTTAAAGGATAAGAAAAAAATATTTAACTACCTATAACAACAGATTATCGAACAAAATAAATTATCAGCTAGAAGATTAAACTTTCAAACTTTAACCATAAAAAGTCATTGAACTCATAAATCGACTCTTAATGAACTTATCTTTAGACAATGCTACATTTTGTATAATTTAATAAAAATAAAAATTTTAAAGTAAACACGTATTGTAAAATATTAATCGTAGAAATGGTTTGTCAGTGTCTACAATAATTTATATGTACTTTTTGATTAATGAAAAATATAAAAAACGGATTGGTAGATATGTTCAGTAATTACTGATAAAATGACATCACATGATAATAATAAAAAACCCGGGTCGCAGTGCCAAAACCCTGCCGACAATATAGTGTATTTGCTTGTATAGGGCCGTGTGGTTTTATACTTTTATTATGTGAAATTAAGTTTGTTTTTGGGCAAAATAAAAAATTTAAGCCCTTAATACACCCCTTAAAATAACATTTTTTTTCTTAATTGTAATATTATTATCAATCTAACGTCTACACCGAATTAAAGACACCCTTCAATAAATAACTCACTATCTGCAAATTAGTGTTTTCAAAAAATTTGCAAGTCCGGTCCTGTCGGGCCGATTTTATTAAAATTTTAGGGACACTTTTTAATTACTACTAAAGGGTTAAATGTCAATTTTGAAACGATTCTGAGAATTTTTTCGGTATTTTGGGACCCAAATACATTTTTTAACCCCTAAAAACTACCCTTAAAATGCCCCGATTACGCCCATTTTAAATAGGCTTCTTGCGGTGATGGATTTTAACACGTGGGCCAAATTTCGTTAAAATCAATTAACTCTTTCGAAAGTTATTGCCCGCACACATATATATATATATATATATATATATATATATATATATATATATTTATATATATATATATATATATATATATATATATATATATATATATATATATATATATACATATATATATATACATATATATATAAACATTTTCAAAAATGGTGCCAAAGTGTTTAGGAGGTTATGAAACGTCGAAAAATTTTGGTCCGAAGGTCCCGCCATCCGACCAACGCCAATAGTGTATGTTGCCATATGGCAAATACACTAATAACTCCATTCTGTTGCTTTCTGTCAGTGAGATATGAAGTACCAAAAATCCGGACAACGCTGCTTTCAAGTTCTTATTTACAACTAAATTTTTCCAGTGGACCTTTATGCGTGAACATAATATCTCACAGATTGCCTTGATTATGACGGAAACCCATAACTTAAGCCGAGCATAGCCTGCCAAAAAAACGGTAAAAGCGATGCGGTACCAATTTATTATGTATCAAATCTATCTAGTCTAGTCTTTCCCGCCAACAGATATAGTTATCACGTGAACGACACGTGCTTTGTTAAATTTGAAGGGACCAATCAGATGTTGATCATGCAGTTTTATCTCTATATCTGTTCATGGGATAGACTATAGCCGTTTTCGAGCAATAAACACAAAAGTTCTGAAAATGCATTCTCCCTAGACATATTGGAAAATCCCGAAGAGAACGAAAACGTACATAGAGTATATACTTTTATTTATTATATCATTGGTGAAAGTTACATTTGGCGCCTATACAAAAATGATTTGTAATTACTAGTCATATTGTATTAATTTCAGAACTGAACAGTTTTATAGGTGGATATAATTCATAAACTTATAAAATATCCGTGCAAATTGTAGGAAAGACTGCATTAGAGTTTGTTGAGCTGATACAATATTGTGTATTTTGAAACAAAAGACGATGCGTATAGGAGATCGTGCGTTTTTATGAACCTGTACTGCCAGTAGGACGAAAGAGTCCTGCTTATGAAGAACAGGCTTATGAGCGTCAATTTGTCCTTCTAGCAGGACAGTACCTCTGTATACTAAAGTACTCACTTAAGCGCTTTTAGCAGGACAGGCGCTTGTACACTCGATTAATGAGCCATCGTTTTGAAAAAATGATAATGGAACTTTCAAATCTAGAAAATATGACAATCAGTTGACCTTTGGAATTTTAATAAATGTACTCTATAATTCTGCTTATATTCTATCGTGTAATTTAGACTTAACAATATTTGATATCTTATCGTAGAAAGTACGTAAAAAGTGTTACCACCATTATAAATATTAACACATAGGCGTCGCAATAATATTTAATTTATAATATACTTATGTATATTAAATATTCACAAGTGAATCACAAATATGGAATGTCAGAATTGATAAAATCGAAATTGAATACATAATATTAATATGCGAATATGTCAGATCACATGGAAGGTTACTGACATACAAAACTAATGAAAACCAGTGTCCAGACTACATATTATTTAGCTTATCATTTCTCTATATATAGAGCTTATAGTGCAAAATTTATAAAATTTGTTACTGCCCCACTATAATAATAACGATAATTTTTTTTAACTAGTTATGACTGTGCATCCGCCCTTGTGTTTGTACATGCAGATACTGGATCTTTAATTTTACTAAATCGCGTAAAACGAAACGCAGTCTAAACTTATACATAAGTACAGGAATCCGAAAGTTTTCACCCGCACTATGACATTATGTAACAGTTAAGATAACCTAATTTATACGGAAGCAATTAACTCGTACAAACTAGGAAATATAGAAATTAACTTAAAACGGTATCAAGCCTGTGGAAATAGGATTTAAATTGTCTTTTGAATGGTTAAATGCACCACAGATACGAAACTGTAATGCCTATCATTGTTATTAAGAAATGCAACAGAGTTTCTTGATAAAATGTCAACAAATGTTATCAAGCTTTTGGTTTAGCCTAGTTTTAATTAAATTGACGTAACTAAATGTTGTCAACTTTGACCCTACTTAGAATACTACTAGCTCTTTCTGTATTATACTTTAAAAACACATTTATGAGATAACAATAAAATTATATATGTATTAAACTGTTTATAGACTGCCGATGAAGCAATATTTGAATACTTAAAACCTTTATGACAGGTTAAGTTTTGTTTTTAATTTTAAAGATAACCCTGTTTTAATTATCAGAAAAAAAAATTCTTAATTTTTAATTGAAATCTATTTTTTCAGTTTCAGTTTTAAATTAAAAATTATATAATTTGAAAATTGCTGCACTTTCAGAGTGTCCACCACCAATCTTTGGACTTATTCTAAAAATGATTCTATTTAAAAAAGAAATATGGTCTTTTTAAATTTAGCCCTAAAACACCACTCTGAGATCTTATAAAACCCAGTAAAATCAACCAATAAATCTTTACACGCTCGTCAAAATTAATATTTTTTGGGTAGACACTTAATTTTTAGTATACTATATTTTTTCGTTATAATCTTTTTAAAGACGTTATAGGAAGTTCTGAAACAATGCAGGCGTTTGAAGTGATATGATGTTTGAGGTTGACTTTTGAGTTGTGCTGTTTGAGAATTAAAAACAAAATTATATCATTTCCCAATTTTTTTTCTGTACGTTTTGCACCAACGCAACACGTCATATCTTTCCAATTTCAACAACCTTGACACAATATACTAGATTATTTCATGTTTGATGTGTTTAAATCTTTGGTAATTAAAACTAAATAAGGTCCGTTAGTATATATCACAAAAAGTATGTAAGTGTGAGCTCTCCTTATTTGTATTATCAAAATAAGCAGCAGTATTTATTTATAAACATACACCAAATAACTATTGATAATGTCAACATAATACATTATATACATTTTCTGTATTATAGTAATTTTTTTAATCTCAAGGTAAGCTAGGAGTTTTAATAAAAAAGATATGTTAGGGAATAGCTGGTGTAATGTAACTATACATTTGTTCATAGATGAAACTCGCAAATTTCAAAGCTTATACAAATTTTACATTTTGCCGAGAAGCGATAAAATATATTTTAATTATTATGTCAATTAACTAAATTGTAGTAAAAACTTGAAATAGCTTTTAGACGCTGATAACCTTAGATGTTCAACGTCTATAATCTACAATCTACCTCTCTCTTACTTTTTCTTGAAATAGCTTTGTTTTTTGCGGTACCGTACATTCGATGAAAAAACTGACGATCACTCTCGTGTTTGTCTGCATGTTCGTCTGTCACAACTTATTTTCTCCGAGACAAAAAAAAGTTGAAATTTGGTACATATCTAGAATGAAATGACCCAATCACGGACGGATGGCGTTAATAAAAGGATTCTGATTTTTGGGGTTAATTTTGAGGGCCGCGCTGAAAGACTGAAGTCACTTTCATTGCTTAGTAATTATGTTCTTTTATTAAGAAAAAATAGTCCTCTTTAATAATCATAGGGGCCCCATTATACGAAAGTGCCCAGGGCCTCCAATAGGTTAAAGACGGCTCTGTCAAGCACTGATAAGTAATTCAAGGTAGGCTAACGTTATCATTATTTACAAAATTGTATTTTACATTTTGTAGTATTTCATATAATTTAATCTTTATCAGTTTTATTGTTTACAGGAATTGAGGCTAATATTTTTCTACACATTAGGCGCCAAGAAGTATAAACTAAAGCTGTTGCAAATATTGAATGATAACAGAAAGCAGAATTTAAAAAAAAAACATTATGGCAAATCTAATCATACAGTATTTATTAGAGTATTTGCCATATGGCAACATACACTATTGGCGTCGGTCGGATGGCGGGACCTAGGGGTCGGACCAAAATTTCTCGACGTTTCATAACCTCCTAAACACATTGGCACCATTTTTAAAAATGTTTATATATATTTATATACGTATATATAATATATATACGTATATATATATATATATATATATATATATATGTGTGTGTGTGTGTGTGTACGGGCAATAACTTTCGAAACAGTTAACGAAATTTGGCCCACGTGTTGAAATCCATCACCACAAGAAGCCTATTTAAAATGGGCGTAATCGGGCCATTTTAAGGGTAGTTTTTAGGGGTTAAAAAATGTTTTTGGGCCTCAAAATACCGAAAAAATTCTCAGAATCGTTTCAAAATTGACATTTAACCCGTTAGTAGCAATCAAAAAGTGCCCCTAAAATTTTAATAAAATCGGCTTAACAGGACCGGACTTACAAATTTTTTAAAAACTCTAATTTGCAGATAGTGACTTATTTATTGAAGAGTGTATTTAATTCGGTGTAGACGTTAGATTGATAATATTATTACAATTAAGAAAAAAAATGTTATTTTAAGGGGTGTATTAAGTGGTAAATTTTTTTATTTTGCCCAAAAACAAACTTAATTTCACATAATAAAAGTATAAAACCACACGGCCCTATACAAGCAAATACACTATATTGTCGGCAGGGTTTTGGCACTGCGACCCTGGTTTTTTTTTACGTTAACAATACTAAAAAAAGTATACTAAATTGGTCTCAAATTATGTTCTACAATTTATTTATTGTTCTATTATTACTTCTGGAATTAACGGTCTTTTGGAATATTGTAACAAAAGAGCATCGTACTCGACTGCACATATTATTAAAAATAGAATGAAAGGGAAGAGGGCACGTGCAATCTGAACTCCTTGAGGTGGGAATTATATGGGATACGTTATTATGTATGCACAATACCTGGCTACCCTTACCACTCTTTTTTATATTCACTTCTAATACCGAATCGACAAACGCAATACTATCGTATAATCTATTGTTCCAAGAATGTTATAAAATTACAAAAAAGTGTGATATTAGAATGTTATTTTTAGTCTTCGTATATGGTGGTGTTGATCCAATAGAATGTCACAGGAAGGGAAGATTTGAGTGAGGATCAATAAATAATAAACTTTACCAAAGTTAGGCCATTAGCGAAACTTTGGTAAAGCTTATTATTTATTGATCCTCAACCAAATCTTCCCTTCCTGTGTTATTGTTAGTTCTACGTCTGTATAGAAATATTTTTTAAAAATCTATCAAACAACTAATAATATTTTAATTACACATTTTTAAATTAACAGATTTTCAATGTCGACATCTGAAACTAAGTATTATGTCATTTTTCAGATAGTGAGTAAAAACTTGACGCTAGACGCCCTTTTAATATAATATGTATATGAATTCTGTAATATAATAACGTTATAGTCAACAAAAAAAATAAAAGAATTACAATTTTCCTTTATTTTGTGATTTCACCGGATTTTATTACAAGTATCACGCTTAATTTGGTTAGTTTTGCAAACATTATTTAATAAATACCTACATTTCATAATATTATAGTAAATAATATCAGAGAGTAAACTTTATTAAGAGACGACGCTCTGAGGTGTGCTTTTCGTGATTAATATCAACGACATCGAAACAATAAAACAAAAAAAAACCTAAAATAGAGAAAAATATAATATCTCAATAAAAAACATATTTGAAAATTTAACAGTTACTGAAGGTATTGATACTTTGGAAGATGAATCAAATATTTATGAAATCAAAAGTCAAAAAATACCACCATTAGTAACATAAAAACTACATTCAAAAATTTTCTATCAAACACCTCTCATTCCTCTCCCTCTATTCTCCCTCCCTCTGTTCCCTTCTCCCTCCATCTCTCTCCCTCTCCCCCTCACTCTTAGTAATTATACATAGATAGGCAGTCCCGCTCAATACAAATACATCAGATAACTTAACGAGTGGAATATGTAACCGAAAATCTACTGTTAGCTCTAGTTTGTAAAAGATTATGGCGGTTCTTCCCTACACTTCTCTACTTTTTTATTCGAATGTGTCCTCTTGTAGAATCTCTCTGATTGTTTGGTAATATCAATACTAACTCTTTTCTTTAATTTTCATATTATTTACAAAAGTGCTAATGACTTAACTACTAGCCCAAGCACATTTTTAATAAAAAAAAAAATTCTAGATGGTTGAAAGAAGTATATAAATGTGTTGACTGTTGACTATAATATTCCACTCAACTGTGAACAACTGATGTAAAAAAGATACAAAAACTAATATTTATGACTTACGTGTTTTTCACGTCACCTTGAGATAATTAATAAACAAAGAAGAGAAGAGAATAATATATTTCACGTTATTAACAATCTTCAGTCATTAGGAAGAAAGATCTTAGGTGACTGTTCATGGTTTCTAGAGAATAATTATCTTTTTTGAATATTTTTGTACTTTTTTTAACCATTAATACGATGATCTATGCTATTTAAAAGAAAGGTAATAAATTATTACAATTCAAATTTATATTAGATAATTTATCGCCATTTTTTAAAGTTCTAATATTATGCCAGATTAATCTTGTTTAATAATGAAATCATAATTCTCTCTCTGTGTGTGTGTGTGCGTGTGGGCAATAACTTTCGAAGGAGTTAATTGATTTTATCGAAATTTGGCCCACATGCTGGAGTTCATCACCGAATTAAGACTATTTAAAATGGTCCTAGTCAGGGTGTATTTATGGGTTGAAAATTATTTTGGGGCTTATTAAAAACACCGAAAAAATTCTCGGAATCGTCTCAAAATTAAAATTTAACCCTTTAGTAACAATTGTAAAATGTCCTTGAAATTTATACCGAATTTATAATTTTTTTAAAACACTAGTTTGCAGATAGTGAGTTATTTACTGAAAGATGTATTTAATTTCGTGTAGATGTTCGATTGATAATAACATTGTAATTAAGAAAAAAAAATATTTTAAGGTGTGAAATTAAAGGATTAGTTTTTTTATTTTGTCCAAAAGCAAACTTAAGTTCACATAAAAAGCCATACTGCCTGTATTAGCAAATATACTATATTGTCGGCATGGGTTTTGGCACTGCGACCCGAGTTTTTTTGACTTTCAATTTGACAAATATATGAAGAAACGTTTTGTACTCTTAATCTATTCAAAACGAAAATAATATATTTGTACACATTGCATAATTTTGCGGAAATAATTAAAATTTTCATAATACTAGTAGATATGTGTAATTTTTCCGTTGAAATATTTAAAATCTAAAATTTAACGTTCCAGAAAAACATCCAATACGCAGATTATATTATAAGAAGCAATATTTAAACAAATCTGTCGTTTTTTTTACATACATAATATAGGACCAGGACATATTACCATGAAAATAAAATGTGTAGAGTATTATATGTATTTTTTATTGGGGGATATTTCCGTTATCCTTGCCATCTTTTGTTATTATAATGTATTTTCGTCTGGTTCCGGTATTTGTATATACCTACATGGAAACATAAGTAATATATAGTTGTGAAACTCACTCCACTGGTTATTTCAGAATAATGAAAGTTTGTAATTAACTAGGGTTAGGAATAACCAACAGTTACACCGACAACATTATAAATCACACTTCCTCTATTAAAATTTCGTAGACGTAATCACAAATATATAGTTTTCGAGATTTTTGATAAACTTGGCGTTTGGATCAGTAAAGTTTTGTATACAGTTACTAGCCGCTACCCGCGAATCCGCACGCGATTGAGATGAAACAATGCTATGTAACTTTTTCTGTAGTCATTGAATTTTTCTAATATAATGATAGCAGTTTGCCTGCAGCTTCGTTCGGATGATATAGATGATATATCTATTAATTCTTTTATATGGAAAACTCACCCCCACTTCGTTCAAAGTTTTCATTTTCTCTATTTTACTTCACGTTTTCAGTTGGGTCTGTCGATCTACAATATTAAAAAAATCGATATTAACTTTATCTGATATGAATTGTGCATGATCTTCAAAATCGCCCAGCCCTATCGGTAACCACTGTTAGCCGGTTTTATTTTCTTATAAAAGTGAACCGTTTATGTCTGTATTTAATTTATGTATACGTACTTACATTTTACAGAATGTTTCAAAGTTTTATGAAAAATAATTTTTTTCGAGCATTCACAAATGATGGCTCGTTTTTGTAACTAGGGTATCTTTACTTCTTTCTTTGCTAAATGTCTAATACCTATCTAGTTACTAACATAATATACGAGTCAAAAGCCAATTTAGGTCAAGCTTACCTTGTATGAATCAGTTGGTAATTGATCCTGTCATCAAAAATAAAAACAGTAGGGCATCTTCTCAAGTTAGAACGAGTAAAAAAAAAAACAAAGTAGCCCATTGAAGTAAATCCACAAAAAATAAAATTACTCGGAAGAGCAACTGATATGATGACTCAAAGGGCAATCAAGTATAGAGTTAAAATTAAATTTGAGGACTTTGGAAATAAAAGGAGGAAACTAATAGTCTGGGATTACAATGTCAAAGACAAATAATACGAATATCTTGAGTATAACATCAATCTAAAATGTTTTAGGAAAGAGTAATTGTTAATTTTTCGATCAAGAACATTTGACATTGTTAACATAAACGTATATTAAATAAAATAATCAATTGTATATTTTAAATAAAATATAGGCCAAAAATCAGGCCCTCAATAATAATACCGGATTATATTACTGTGCTTTAAATAAAAAAAAAAGACATTATGCCGCCCTGAACAAAACACTACCGCCATCTGCTAGTGTCAAAGGGTACCATAGTGGCAAAAATTGTAAAAATGTCCTTTTGAACACCAGTTTATATATATTTAAATGTATGTTTTTAGATTGATATTACAGGTAATGTATTCATTTTGTGGATCGGCACGATAAAACTGTTTTTGGAACAATCGATATTAGCAAAATGGCGATAAACCAGACTGATCGTCTAGACCAGTTTCATTCCAAGCATTGTTACTGTTATGTTAGTATGCAATGCACATTGCAATGATGCATTTGATTAACGAAAAGCATACACATTTTTATTTCTCAAAGCTGGAGGTTAAATGTACTAAATCGTTAAAGTTCAAAATAATAAACGTTCTTTCATGTAAACAAACATGGAATCGATAGACACGATTAAAATATTAAATACAGCACGTCATGTAGACAATTATGTTGCATTGGTTATTAAGTACTGGTTTGAATTCGAAATTTATTTAATTTTCAAAAAAGTTTAAATGAAAGCGAAGGAAGCATATAAAGTTTTTCTCTTTTTTTTAATGTTTGTTCAAACTCTCCACACATAAAATCTTGGTTTGAATTAGATATTTGGAAAAAATCAATCGTTTTACTTATGTATAGTAAAGTAGCTTTTATATTGCCGACCGTTGACAAAATTTATAACTATATTTGCATGTGTTATTCAAAAGTCAAAACTATAAATAAATTAGCCTTTACCCCCGGGCTTCGTTCGCATAATTGTAACCAATTGTGGCATAGAAACGCAATCATATATTATAGTAAAAACTACAGTGAAAATCCCGTCAAAATCGGTTCAGCAATTTTTTAGTTTCGCCACCGACATCGTGTGTCTCGCCGTGCAGGAATTTCAACTTTCCGGTCGTGTGGTGTATACTGTTTTTCTTTATACCCAGTCGAAAGTACGTACTTTCGTATCAGTGTGCACGAGAAAACTGTTTCGTCCCGCTGTTACAGATGGCGTGCGAGTAATTTCAGCAGTGCATAAATGTTAGGCTTTCTGCCTTAAAATCCAAGCCGAAAATGCGTACTTTCGAGCGGCAATAAAGAAAATATTATTCCTGACAGTATCATTCTTCGTATTTCCGACAAATGTAAACTTCCTAATTCCAAAATATATAAACGAATGAAATTTCGAATTGCCTCTAATCCCTATATTATGTAAGTATAGAAACATAACGGTTTATTTTGTATGTGGTAAGAATGTTGCATATAGTAAACAACCAAACATCGATCACCCTGGCAATAATTTACTAGTGCTATAGCACGTACGAAAATATAAAATATTTTGAAAAGTTTTAAAATATAAACAAATATTAACACGTGTGTGGGCGATCGAAGGGACCACCTGTACAATTTATGTCGGTATTTACAGACCTGCTCAGGAGTTACTTTATTGAATGATTCATTGATTATTCGCATAAAAAAATTTACAAACACAGCTTTCAAATTTATGAAATAAACACTTCGATACAGCAAACCATCTCATGGGCGACGGAAGAAGGTTGGGGGGTGGCTAATCCCCCAAATTTTAAAAATAATACGTTTAATACTCCTTGCTATGTAAGTTTTCATAAGTGATCTTGAACCTATGACTCCCGAAAAAAAGTCGTTCCGCGTACCATGGTAGTCTCACTCTGTGCATTTTCCAAGCGGAAGTTGTCAAAAGGAGTCGTGCAAAATTAACTCAAAATAGATAAATAGAAAAAAAAATTGAGGTTTTTAAACTGTTTTTATCACTTTTTAGGGAACCCCTTTTCCTACAGCTGAACTAGGACCATTTTGCAATATTGCTTCGGGGTGTGACCGTCCTGAACAGGTATGCAACATTTGAGCAAAATAGCTGTTTTTCACTACATTTTCACTCGATTTTCAACATTTTTGACAGTTCAATTGTTTAGCAAACGTCACTTCTTGTATAGATAATTCATGAAAATTATTATTCACGACCGAGCTTTGTTCGGAAGAAATTTTACCATACAAGCCTTCGGGCCATCAGAGTTTGGCACTGCGATTCGAGCTTTTATCCTGAGTTACGAAAACCTTCGTTTATTTTAATTAAATCAAGCACCGCAAAATGGTGGACGATTTCGGTACTTTGTCCAATCATGCCGAGTCATGCATTTGCTTCTTTAAAATTTGATGTCTCGGAAAATAAGTCATTTAGATTTAAAAAGTTTGCATAAAATTGGCAACTCTCAAACTACAAAGTCTCCGTGTTGAATTCCTCACCTACCTGGTTAACATCCCATTTTATTTTCTAGTTAATAAATTATTTTAAAAGGGAACAATGAGACGTTTTATTAAGATTTACAACACGCAGATTGGAATTCGTTTTCAATCAAGTACACCTGTGGATATTCATTATCATATTCACAATTAGCTACTATACAATACAAAGATTCATAAAACTGCTCCAGGTAGAATATAAATCATATGACAAGGCACATAAAGATTTGCATCCATGCATCTCGATGGAACTTTCATTAAGAATTGCAAAACCGTCGAAGTGATAATTTCGAAGTTAAGCTTTTTTAGGCACGATGAGAGTAAATTTGTTCGCCAGCATAACCAAAAGAAAAAACAATACCGTCAAGAGTGGGGAACATGAGCTTCTAGCGGGGAAATGGAACCGATTGGCTGGCGGGTAGTCTAGGTAACGAGTACACAACACTTTAGTGTTAATATAACATACCGCCTTAATCTGTTGTCAAATGGCTTTATCTCTTAAAGCTACATTAAAAAAACTTATTACTGAAAGTAAAATATTTTAAATTAAATACGAAAGTTGTACGATACGCTTCTTTCGTAAAGCAACTTACAGGAACGATCAATAATTGCCATTAATATCCATTTGGTGTAGGAATCCGGAGGGTGAAGTATTTTTTTTCCAAGTCTGCCAGTGTGCTTAGAAATGACTTCTAATTCATATTTGGGATTGTTTGATTTGTTCGCTGTGTGCAAACTAAATAAACCAATGAAGAAAAGAAGCAGACGTTGATTAAAAGAATGATATAAACTGCGAAGGCCTTTCACTCACGAACATTTGCTGAAAGTTTTAATAGATTTACAGAACTGGAAGATTACAAAAATGTTTCTTCAAAGGGACCAAAAAGCCTTTAAACTTTATTGAAGCTAATTAGGTCCTAAATAGGAAAACTCAAGTCGCAGTGCCAAAACCCTGCAGACAATATACTGTATGTGACTTTATTATATGAATTGGTTTGTTTTTGGAGAAAATAGAAAATAAATACACCCCTTAAAATAACACTATTTTTCAATATTTCGTCCGTGTTTTATCAATTCATCATCTGCACAAAATTATGTACAGCCTTGAGTAAGTATAATTATCTATCCCTAACCCCTAAATACACCTCTTAACATTAGTCATACTTGAACACCCCCTGTTCAAGTGTTACGCAGGCAGACTTGGGAGGTGGGAGGTTAAATTTTTTCTTACTTTTGCTGACATAGGCAGCGAGGAGATATTATGAATCTTTAATTTTGATGTTTAACAAAAGTTCTAAAAAAATTCTCACTTCCTATCAGTTGGGGGGAAGGGGTTCACGATTTTCTAGTTTCCTCTTACAGAGGAGGAATGAGGGTCTAAAATACAGAAAGTTCGCTGCACTATATAATATTATGTCTCTCTTTAACAGGCAATCTACAAATTCAGACGAAGCTGGACCGGGCTGCTAGTATAGTATAATATTCTCTATCGATGCGGCAAGAAATCAAAATATCAAATTGCAAATGAGTTGCACATCAAACCGATTTGTACATCACAAAAACTAAATCAACTTTTTAAAATAGGTGGCAGCAACCAACCTACATACGTGAGCATTTTAATAAATTTAATAAATGCTAGTTTATATCCTGAAATATTGTATATCTTTTCCATTACATTTTAAATCATACTATGCATTATTTTTAAATAGTTGTTATAGAAAAAATCAAATTATCCAATTATCTGAAAGGTGTGCACAATCGAAGACATGTATTTTTGATTTTGAACGTTTAAGCACAGCGTATTTAATAAATGAAAAGCAGGGTATCCGCAGTGTGTGAACAAGCGTTTTATATGTGCACGAACATACATATTACCAACATTCTTGAATGTATAAGCTACGGTCACTTAACTAATATTGCATCGCAACGCATTCTCCCGAACCCCTCGTGACTATCAAAAGCTTGCCGACAAGGATAGATATCAAAGGTATTTTTGCACTACCCCCTATAAAATGGTTGCTTTATATGCATGTATAATGTATATACTTGTGTAAAGTGACCCTTTGGGCACTAGTTCAGTAAAGTAAATCAAATGTACGCGATTCAACCAATTTAGTAGTAATTTTCATAAACAACCTTATAATAGTAGTTTCTTTCACAATTGAACTGTCAAAAATGTTATAAATATACTTAATATGATGTCAAAACCAGCTATTTTATTAGAGGTACGTCCAAAAAATACCGTATGTATCTCAAGCGTAATGCTAAAACTCGCTGTTGTTCATTTTTAACATTGGTTCGGACTCAAAAAGATAATTAGAAAGTTCAAAAGGAAATCATTTATATCACACATAAAAATTTTCTAAATAATTTCTTTTGGGTAAGAAACTAGTAATGTTATTGAAAAATAATAAATTGAAAATATGAATTGATGCTAAGCCCAAATAATTCTAGTTGCTGGTAGCCTTAAAAAACTTATATACTATACTGAACTATACGCTCTCTCACCATCGGTAGAAAGTGGTACAGTTAAAAAGTTTTAAATCAGTTTTCTATATTAAATGTTGTATTGTGCAAAATTTCAACTCAAAGGGATAACGGAAACTAAGTGAATCGAAAATATACAAAACACGAAGGTATAAATAAAACCATTTAAAATAAAGAACGAGTCAAACTATGCAATTTTTTGTAACTTCATAATTGCTATATTAAATCGCGCAAAATTATAACAAACCAGTCAATACTTCATGAGCGTCCATGAGACATTACAAACATCAACAACCGCTCTCAAAAACCGGCTTAATTGCGAACGAACATTTGCCAATGCTCACAAGTGTTTCACTGTCATTCGCGATTTTTATGTACAATCACTGTAACATATATCTACGCTGCATCAATACTACTACGTTATACTGCTCGGTACGTTTGCAAATCAACACAAGCCAATAGAGACGACCTGTAATCAACGTGCGAGACTTGGCTGGCGGCGACCAGTGGCAAGCTGGGCGATCTCCATCCTGCGCCCACCCAGACACACCACACTAGAAGACGTCGCTCCTGAAGCGTCCTTAGTTCGCGCTTCAGCCCTGGCGGGCTAACCCAAAGCAATAAAATCAATATTATTGCAAAATGCAAATTTCAAACAAGGTTTAAGCATTTTGAGGTCATTTGTAAAAAATACAATGTTTTGTCTTTTTTTAAATAGTTGCTTTATAATTCTGCCTTGTTTGAATTTTATGACAAGAAAAGGCGCCAAGTCTTCCTTTCACGGTAAGCGTCAAATCTTTCTGTCACCAGGAGCGCCCGGAACTCTAGATACGGTATTGTTACAAGGTAAAAAAATATTTTTATTTGCGATCTGTTTATCTTACTCGAACTTAATACTAGCGGAAATGACACCGCATGACACGAAGCTGTCCACAACCGGGTTAGATTGATAAAACTATAGTGTCATATCATTTTATGTCAAATGAATATAATTTACTTGGATATAATAATTTGTAAAGGAAAATATTTTTTACAGAATCTACAGTGGTTTTATCTCCTCCGGTGTGGTTTCAGTTTTTTGTCAAATGTAAATTGCATTTTAGCTGGAAAAAATACAGCACTGCTATAGTTATGTGCCTTAAGTAAACTTTCTGTTTCCTGAACGAGCGACGTAAGCAACAAGCCACACTAAATTCATTCACCAATATATATGTTATATTTAAACAAACTTCTTCGGCAGACAGTACTATAATAATAATAATAATAATAATCAAATTTATTAGTATTGGTTATACCGTACACCGGTGAAGTACAACTCAGTACAAAGTAATTATAAAAAGTCTGCATTAAATTAAATATAATCACCAATATTTAAAATTTTTCGGTAATCATAAAAACAATTTGTAGAAAAAATATGCTTTTTTTAAATTTATGAATCTGTAACGCTTTTGTTTGCGGCGTGAATTTATTATAAAATTGCAAACCTCGATAATTGGAGTAGTATGTGTCAGTTTATTCAGGGGAACGCTGATGACATAACATGTTAAGCGTCTATAATCTACAATAGCTCGACTATTCAGGGGAGTGTCGCGACTATTGAACCGCGGACAGTTCAACTGCGACAGTTCAGCCAACGCGACGATAGTTCAACCGAATGACAGTTCAACCTGCGACAATTTATTATTTAACCAGTAACTCGTCCCCAAAAAATTGATAAAAATAGCTATTATTTGAAAAAATGCATTTAAAGAAAGCCCTTCTCATATTATTTTTAAGATGGGAATTCTTTAATTTTTACTAAAAGATTTATCTATTAAATTTTAATCTGATTATTTAATTACTTATATATGATTCAGTTAAAAAGCTACAATATGTCAATGATATTGCTGCAGTATTTTCATTGTGATTTTTATGTTAGTTATAATTTTTGCGATACTTAATTAGTTTGTTGCAATGTTGTGCCAAAGTATAATCATTATTCTTTATTCACTACTTTAAGTATTAAATAGATAATATAATAAAGATATTTCCTTCAAATCGTATTCTGAATTATTTATTTTAATTTGATAATATGCGCATGTGTATAGACTGTAGGTTATAAATATTGGATTAAGGGATAGTCTAATGATTACATAATATGGTTGATTTGTCCTGCTGTTAAAGTGTCGTTGGTTGAAATGTCCGCGGTTGAATTGTTACAGAACCATTCAGGAGAAAACAGAGATTGGCTTTTTTCGAAAAGAACAATAATACTCTCTGTTTATATAAAATACACGAAAAACGGCATTAGGGAAAAAAGCTCTATTATTATATATATACATTTTTTTAGTTAGAGTTATGTGAGTAGGAATTTATCAAAGATATTATAATTAATTACATCATCAAAATCAAAATCACTTCTTCATCAACACCAATATTTAACAAAACTCAGTGAATGACCTTCCAATGTAATATTTTCATCTTTGTCTGCCTTATTGAATGAATGTGAGACGTGTAATTTTGAGAACTTCATTTATATAACACATTACACTCATCACTGTATATTAATTTATAACATTTTTAACGATTTAGGTACGTGTTTGTTACGATAAAAGGTTAAAACACAACCAAAACAATACAACACTCACAAGTTGCCAACATCATATTAAAGAATCGGTATGGAAAACCATAGATATATGATTTCCATATTCCAAAATCATTTTTAAATAGAAAAATGAAATTGTCGGAGAGCAGCTATGCAACAATTAGACGATATTGTTATAGGTACAAAATAAGCAAAAAATTTCGTATATTTCCAAAACTACTGATCCGATTGCCAACAGAATCAGTAGGCAGGGAGCATTTATTGAAACAAAATTTATAATTCATCTTTAAAGTTCAATTCCAAAATATGTTATAATAGAAATCAGTTTCATGGGTAATTGGTTTTATATTTTTATTATGATTGTTAGTGTATTTGCCATATGGCAACATACACTATTGGCGTCGGTCGGATGGCGGGACCTAGGGGTCGGACCAAAATTTCTCGACGTTTCATAACCTCCTAAACACATTGGCACCATTTTTGAACTTGTTTATATATATATGTATATATATATATATGTGTACGGGCAATAACTTTCGAAAGAGTTAATTGATTTTAACGAAATTTGGACCACGTGTTGAAATCCATCACCGCAAGAAGCCTATTTAAAATGGGCGTAATCGGGCCATTTTAAGGGTAGTTTTTAGGGGTTTTTGGGCCCCAAAATTCCGAAAAAATTCTCAGAATCGTTTCAAAATTGATATTTAACCTGTCAGTAGCAATTAAAAAGTGCCCCTAAAATTTTAATAAAATGGCCTCAACAGGACCGGACTTACAAATTTTTTGAAAACACTAATTTGCAGATAGTGATTTATTTATTGAAGGGTGTCTTTAATTCGGTGTAGACGTTAGATTGATAATAATATTACAATTAAGAAAAAAAATGTTATTTTAAGGGGTGTATTAAGGGGTTAAATTTTTTATTTTGCCCAAAAACAAACTTAATTTCACATAATAAAACTATAAAACCACACGGCCCTATACAAGCAAATACACTATATTGTCGGCAGGGTTTTGGCACTGCGACCCGGGTTTTTAATTTTTGTAAAAAAATTTTTTCAGAGCTTAAAAAAGTCTTGATTGAATAAAGACGAAACGTTGCAATCAATGAGTGTTTCAATTGATTTATTTTTATTCCAATTACCCGTGAAACTGATTTCTATAATTTATAATTTTGTAGGAGAACAAACCATTATACTAACATAAATAACATATAGTTATAGTACATATGACCAACTAAACGAAATATTTCTGGTTGAGACAGGAAAAAAATAATTAAAAATAATATACTTTAGATATGTAATATCCTGACCTACATCAGATCATCTTTGAAATTTCCGGTAAGTCTACCACATTTGGTAAATCTTATCATTTTGTGTTGCAAAATGCAAAGAATTTTCCATTTCATTACATTAATATAAATTTAGTTAATATTATTTTACCATTCCAATTGCACAACTGAGTAATGGTAAGGTAAAATTCACTTTTCAAAATGTTACTATATATTTATCTTCTAAACCTAACTCAAATCCCAAGCGGTTCTACTTCAAGGGTAGTTTAATATCTAAAAGGGGATGTTCCATTTACGATATGAGTGGGAACTCTTTAGAGTTTTATTTCTAACCCTTTTAAGTGTTCATTGTCAAAAAAATCAAAAGTATATAAAATTATTATTTCTTCTATTTGACTTTTTTTTATCTAATTTGCCCTTGACCCTGAACTAAACTCTGAATTGTGACGGTTACGTTCGCTAGTATAGTTCCAGTTATATTTTTTTGTATGACGACTCGATAATTCTTTTTGACTCTGTTGACCTATCAACCTAATAAGTTTTCAAATGTGGTGGAAGTGCAGGTGCTGATCAGATAAATAACGTTTTTTTTTTTAGTGTGAGGAACTAAGAGGGAAACTTGATAATTTAAGTTGTTGTATTTAGTTCTATTTTTAATTTTGATGCTTTTTATGTTGTCATGTTGTTTGAAAATTGAATATTCATTTACATGAAAAAAAAAATGTTTATAAGAAGCTGTCAAAATAATGTAATGAAAATAAGTTTTTGTAAGAACAAGGTAATAACAAGAAAAACAGTACAGAAAAAGAAGAATATTATATTGAAATCAGAGATAAAACAGTGTCCTAAAAGCGAATTTTTCACTTATCGGAGAAGAAATAAAGAAAATGGCGCAGATAAAACTGTTGCTTGAAATGATTTACGATTCGGTTGAATTACGTTATATTTTGTATTGTGACTATTTAATTTACAAAAATTTTCATTAACAAAATCCACTCATCAGATATCCATAAGTTTTTATCTTGGTGATTTTATGTCTTAAAATTTTAAACGTTAAATTATTGCGTCATTTTTGACAGTTGCAATTTTTAAATATCAAAGTCTAGCTTACAATGCAGGTAAATTTCAAGGTAAAGCTGATTTCAAACTATAATTTCGTTCTGTGTGTGTATTGTGTGTTATATCCGGAAAACGTGTGTCCAGAATTTTTGTCTGCTTATTTATTTGAAAACGGCTGAATCGATTTTGATTATAGTTAATTAGTACTGAAGCTTAAAGTACAGCGGACTATTTACCCAGCTGTGCTCGGATTAAGATGCGCTTCTCAACAAAACCGATATTAATACAAGCAAATCTGCGAGCGAAATCAACAGTCAAACGTGCGAAGCCACGGGAAAAAATATATATTATGTAATAATCAAACAAATAACGTCTTAGGTACTTATATTTGTATATATGTTTGTATATTTCGCAACAATGAGTACAATAATCGTTGATTAAAAGGTGGTTTGTTAAAAATAATTGATTTTGCATAAATAATTATCGGGTATAGCGTATACGACAGGAAAACAATGTAGGCTTCATACACAATCAACCGGATATGTGATTTTTAGTTGATCCTGTTATCAACTCGTATATAAAGCGATGGCTGGTGTCCTTGAAATACAAGGTCCATTGTCTGAGCGCGCATGAAGTTGTCACTAGAAGAATACCTACAGCAATCCATTTCGATCTTTACATAACTTGACATTCCTTTAATCAGTTTTTTGCGAGCTAAAGAAAAATACTGCTTATATTTTATAGTTTTAACAATCTACTTGTATTTTAATACCTGAGTCCGTGAGTTCTTTCAAAATATGACCGGCACAAACTAAATCAAAAAGATGAAAATATCAATTATTTTTTAGTGTTTTTTTCCATATGGCGTCGATCGGATAGCGGGACCTAGGGATCAGATTAAAATTTCTCGACGTTTCATAACCTCCTGAACAATTTGGCATCATTGGTCGAACGAGAATTAAGAAGTACGGTTCGCTTAATTGAGCAATGTATATAATATTCCTGCACTATGCATATATTATGCTTATATGTATTACAATGTAAAGTATATAAATATACGACTCACTCCTCTAAATTATAATTTATATAGGATAGACGACTCACATCACTCAGATAACCCTGGTGGTTAATGGTTAATATAAAATAATTCTATATGTAATGTGCAATTTTGTCACTGACTGTATCAGATAATATTACATGAGACATTGTAGTGTTGACAATATATCAGCAAAACCACTATTTATATTTATATTAGGTATTCTTGACGTGGCTTCAATGAACGACAATGTCTCACGATCATTATCGGTGCAATGTTAATTATTGCAGCCAGCCAAGTTAAAAATAACTGGCTGGAGAGAGATCTCCAAGTAAGTGTATAAGTAGTGCAGTCTACACTATAGTAATGCAAAAATGCTGCCAAATACAGAAAGACACAAAAACAAATTATAGCGAAAAATGATCTTTAATATAATAATAATCGCCAGATTCACTGTATCTAGTATTGAGATCCTAAAGCACAGTACAAGTCAGTCCAATAGACGAAAATGCGCATGTGTCGATAATTGTAAATACAGTAAAACCTGAAAAAGTGAGAACTGGGTAAGCGAGAAAACTCTCTAAGTGAGAGTAATTGCCGCAGGTACCGTCTTTGTAACCGCTTAAAATCTCTGTAAGTGAGAAACAGAAACCTCTATACGCAAACGACGTTTTTTACCCTTACCTGAATGGGAGTACTACTAGGAGATTCACAAAAGATCTTTTAGATCCCAGCGGTTGAGAGTATTCCGTGCCTTATCGCCCCATTCATACTTTAATCTAATCTTCACTCATGGACCTCTATAACTGAGACTACTACTTGCCTCTACCTCTGTATGCGATAGTCGAACGTATTAATAGTTTCACGAAATTTAAGATGAGTCATAAATAGCTGAACTAACATTGTTTTTGTATCATTGGTTTTATTTTTCGTATTCTATTCGAATGGCCAAATTATGCGTGTGTACAGCCTTATTTGTCGAATGTAGTTCAACATTTTTATCGGTTGGAATATCAGCTAAATTTTTTTTAACGTGAATAAAAATTGTAAGACAATAATTATTAAGGTTAAAAATGTACCATTCATGATTTATAATGAACCCACTATCTACATATTTGTTGCAGCGTTCCATTTCGCACAACAATATCCCAATATAATATATCTCACGAATATAATTATAATTCCAGGACCGCCCAATCTGCACCTCATCATTTTATCTTCGTTAACGTTCGAAACAGAAACGATATTATGATTGTATCTGAAGGAGATGGAAGATAATCCAACATCAATATAAATGTGAGATGCCAAGAGAGTCATTCCGCACGAGCCTTATAATAATAAGGCGCCACGTGATAGATGGGGGACCGCCTTATCGAATTGATATACCACCATCCGACAGGTAGGACTAAGATTACCTGCACCTATAATAATCATCTGTACACATTGACAAGGCAAATTGTTGTATTACGTGCTTGAGAATAGCCGACGAGACTTGTTTATAATAATACTAGTCGCTACCCGCGCCTCTGTACGCGATTGAGAAGAAACTATGTTTATAGCTTTTTCCCGCGACATTATTTTAAACTTATTTAAAATTTGAAGAACATTTCGTTCTCGGATAAAACTCCATTTGTTGTTATTAAGCTTATGGCTTCTCTTCTTTATATAGTTTTGTCCTCCACAAGTA
Organism: Venustoraphidia nigricollis; assembly: GCA_034508555.1. NCBI lineage: Eukaryota > Metazoa > Arthropoda > Insecta > Raphidioptera > Raphidiidae > Venustoraphidia > Venustoraphidia nigricollis. The sequence goes on along the minus strand of JAVRKA010000128.1, from coordinate 379,681 downwards.
ACTAAGTGCAGTTACATTCAGAAAGAGATCAAGAAATTAGGTTCCAAGAAAAATTTAAATCCAGCCTTGTATATTGTGCTATGTTTTATTCTGCAATGTTGTATTTGTTATTATAGATAATAGATTATCACATGACATAATCGTCATTAATTAATTAATAATTTTATTTTCTCCCTGAAAAAATATTCAGTCGTTGGAAATAAATGCATTGTGTTTATGAAAAGTGTACTGAGAGAAAGGAAATGTCATTGTTATAAAAAAAACAATAGGGCTCTATATACGTATTTGCATCCTTCCAAAATTTGGTTCCAATCCGTTCATCTGTTTGACCCGTATTGTGCTCACAGATTACCAGACAGACGCACAAAGTTTTTCCAAAAATATGTTTTTTGGATTCGAGGGACCTCAAAACGCAAAAATATTGTAAAATTTTGAAAAGTGAATTTTTATCTAAACTAGTACCATTCCCCACTAGTGCAGTGGGTTGGAATGGTAATATTAAGTATGAAAAAAGGTATTGGCGAAAAAAGTATGGACATTTTCATTGATACAACGTACTTTTTGGTACTGTGTCATATAGGAAAAATTTCGTCAGTGTGTCATCGAGCTAAAATAACGTGAGAACAGACAACAGGTAGAAACGTCTATAATAATACGAGATCAAAGTCGCTGTTAACAATAACAATTTCAAGTTTGGCTATCCTTTGTGTACCTCATTTAGGTATTTGCCACACTGACACAACGATCTTGACCTTCACAATCTATAAGATTTAATGTACCTAATTTTGTTTTTAAAATTGACACCGCTGAAAATTATTAAATCTATATTGCAACAATATATGTGATAGTTATAATTTATTGTAACTTACACAGAAAAGTGTTTTCTTGTTAACATTATTTTTGCCACTATTTTCTTTACAGATTATTCCTAGCATAAGATATTCGCAAAGGGACCTTCGATCACAGTACATACGCATGTTTGTTAATTGTTCAGTATGGTAACGATCGAAGTAAATGCCACAGTTACGCTCTAAAAATATAATAGCCCATTCTATTCAATGCGTGTATCACTTTTATATTTTCGTCAACTCACGCCTCTAAAACACAGGCAATAGGCTCATTTCGAAAATAGGTGTCTATATTATGTTAAAAAGGGTACTCATAAAAAAGTTTACATCGTAAAAAATACGCATTTTATTTTTTAACCAATTCTTATTGATATAAGAAAAGCACACAAAATATAGATATCTAGATAGATATATTTTCAGTCACTCTATAGCCTTTTATTTATGTTAGTATTTTGTATGATGTTTTATATAACAAAGAGTTTGACGTCGACATTATAGACTGTTTCTCTAATCTAATGTCATTCTCAAATCAGATTTTTTGCAGCCCAGCTTAAAAGTACTGTCGCCTTACAAAATATTGTTGTAACATGCAATTTGCCGCTCACCTGAATGGAAGTGCTGTTACTTTTTTTAATTAGGGAACATAGAGCATATTTTGTAGAAATGTTTTTATTATTGTCATATCGCGAAACTAAAAACTTCTGCGCGTTGTCAATATTTTTTTGCTTTTGTTAGTTTCAGTAAGTTCTTTAATTGAGAAATTGTTGACAACACTAAATACAAATTCGGTTTAATTTAGTAGCGACATTGTCATGCTGTCACTTAAACTAAACATTACTAGTCGTTATTACAAAACAACAAGCGCTTAAGTTTTTGTTTTGTTTTGGTCTATTTTTTATACAATTTTTTCAACTCTATTTTGTGTATCATTACCTAATACAAATAGACTATAATTTACAATAATTCTTTCTCCATAAATGCTAAATTTAAAGTGCGTTTAGAAACGACTTCAGTGAGTGTGTCGTCATCCGGGATCTATTTTTTCCTACAATGAATAGACCACCGATATACAAGCATCGCAGATGTCGAGTCGGATGAAATTTATTCATCAATGTACATTTTAAATCTAAATAAAACTCGCAAAAACGATTTTTCTAATTTATTTAGATATAAAATTGACTACGTTGACGAATAAATTTCATTCGACACGACTGTTACGACGTACCTCAAGACCTAATTAGCAGCGAGTGCTTTTTCATTGCAAAAAGTTTGAAACTGGATCATTAAATTAACTAAGTGATTCAATTATTAATTATTTTAGTTTATAATATAGATTCGACATACGCTGTTTTGTCTTTTCGCCCCAGAAATATTGTCTTGTTTAAAGGCGGCAATTGGGGTGAATCATATATTATTATTTGGTGTCTCGCGGAAACAATGTTTCACTTCTAATTATATAGTGACTGTCAATTTTCGTATGTGAACGACTAAGGGCTAAGGGCCGCCAATAAAACAATCACAAATCATGGACGATCGCCGTTATGCGGCACAAATAACCACACAAATAAGGGCTACTTTGGAATTAAGTAATGAATTATTGTTGTTAAGTCTCCGACACGTATATATGTTATATATACAAACTGATTCAAAAATATTGAATGATTTTTGTCATTTTCTGTACTGTTTTTGAACGTAATGTCACCTCAATTATTAATTTAACTCGAGATTCTTCACTTTGTCTTCAGTAACATTCATTGATCAAATATCCAAAAATCTCCTAACACACTGTACAAGATTGATATTTTACGGTATAACAAAATTGTGGTGATAAATAGTGGAGTTAATAGCTCTTTTATTTTCAGGTAACTAGATGCACGTTCACTTTAAACACCGTAAGGGCAGGAATTTCAACTTTCTGTCCGTATTGTGTATACTATTTTTTTCATATCTGGTCGAAAGTACGTACTTTAGTATCAGTGTGCATCATGAGAAAACTGTTTCGGCCCGCCGCGCCGTTACAAACGGCATGAGAGTAATTCCAGCAATGCTCAAATGTTAGGCTTTCTGCCTTAAAATCGAAGCCGAAAGTACGTACTTTTGACAGGGTATGAAGAAAATTCATTTTTATTACTGATTTACGTTTTGAAACTAAATTCTATTACACTGTTGGCAGTACAAATAGACTTACTATTAAAAATACTTACACATTTTACATAAGCTTTAGTTATGAAATCATAATCGGTGCAGTTTGCTTTTTAGTCAATTTTTTCAGAATTTTCTCAGAAAATACTACTCAGTTATGTTACCATCACAGTGCCCAGTTTACACTAATCCCACTGTTTGCGTAACTCGAAGAGCCTTTAACTTAGAGAGCCCAAGTTACCATATTTGAGAAACGCTGCTTTAGAACGGCGCATCTTAACCCGCCTTTTCCCGAGTTTTGTATAAATAGCCAATTTTTTTAATTACGTGTGATTTTTCTGTTTCACGCAATGCAGACTGGCAAACTTTAAGAACATTTCTATCAACATAATATTTACAATAAGTTTTTTATTTAATCACGGGAAATTGGACAATTGAATTTTAATATAGATATTTACAATTTTTTTTAAACTCTTGTTCTAATATTAGAACACTAGGACAAACGTACAGAGTTACAATTTTGGAACACTGGGAAAAAATTGGTTGAACTACCCACAGAGGTGCGCAACAACTACTCAAAAAATTTGCCAATTCTCTACGAGTTTTTCCCAACGGTCACATATAAACCAAAACTGAATAATTTGTAATTGAATAATTCCAGTTTTAAAATTGAGAACCGGTCGCTTCCTATGGTATTTAAACAGGGGTTCATGAAATATTTAAGATTCAGAACTGATCGGTTCTGGCACGGTTTGAAAGTAGATTTAGCGTTGACAGTCGAACCAAAAACCTAGTATTTGTCGAATAGATGGTGATGCAGAAAAATGCTATTATTTCTAATATTGTATGTTTTGAAACAGCCTGCATGTGCACTGCAGATAGGGGATGTTGTAGTGCAGGCCGGAGGTCGCACCGCCAAAACCGTAAGCACACATGTAATACGCGCGAGAAGCGCAAATCATTGCATCTCCATGTGGGCGCGTCTGACATCACTGGTGTGCGTGATGGGATGCTCGACTCTACATTTCAATGGAAAGAAATTAAAAATTAGACGAAGTAGACACCACCGCAGTTGTTTCGCAGCCATCACTATCTGATGTACTTCGATCATAGTAGAAAACTTCATTTTAAAAACTTCTCTTTTGAAAGATGTAAATTATAAACGCGTATGACCTCTGTTGAGGTCATATGCTTCTTAAAAATAAAAGTAGTACAAAACAATTCTCTTATACACATATTAGATATAGATATAGATATAGATATATTTATTGCCAAAGCAATAGGATCAGATTCATTCCACGGAATGATCTTCCATCTGTCCTTATTACAAAAATATATACATACAAATTATTACAGTCTATACTAACACTATGGAAGTAAAGTAATTACCTAGATAGGCCAATGATTTAGCTGCTCGTTTAATAGAAATTTTTGAATTTGAGTTAGATTAATATTGCTTTCGTGACAAGGAACTATGTCATGAAGGTCATTTAATAATTTAGGAGCTAAATACGAGAATGATTTTTTAAAATTTTATGTACTATGTGGTGGAATCTCAAACGTAGTAGACCTAATCTGATACGGATTTGAACGCTTTATCAGCCTACTGGTTAAATATTTAGGTGCGTCGTTTTTTAGCAAACGGAATAGAAATAAATAAAAATGAAGGTGTCTACGATATGTCATATTTAAAATACTATGTTGCATGAGTAGGGGTGTAATATGGTTTCTATAGGGAATATCGAAAACAAATCTTAAACAGCAATTTTGAAGTTTTTGAGCTTTGTAACGGGTTTGGTAGTCCAACGAACTACTGTAAACGACGTCACCATATTCAATTATTGGTAAAACTAATACATTGACCAATCTAAGCTTCATTTGAACTGACAGATAGTTTTTGTACGGAAATAATTTTTTCAGTCTGAAATAAGCAGATTTAAATTTGATAGCTATATGTTCTGTAAATTTCATATTTTGATCAAAAGTTACACCCAGATTCTTGACTGTATTTACAACCGGGATAACATCACCATTTATGTTTATGTCCAGAAAATGATTGTTCATTGATCGGGTAATAAAGTTACTTCCGATATAGATAATGGATGATTTATTGAAATTTAAGTTTAGACCGTGATTATCTGAATAGTGATGTATTGTTGGTTAAGGTAAACTGGATTAATTTTATAAAACTTGTTTTATATACAGAAAAGCAAATAATTCTTTATTCATGCTTCCTTTTTGATTTTTTGTATAAATACCAAAAGTTTGTAGTATTCTGCTCCACCCCTTAGTAACAGATGAAGTGAATAACCCATTTAAATTGCCAATATAATTACATTAAAATATTTCAGAGGTTTATATGTTTATAATGAAGAATATTATCATGAAAACCTCAAAATGAACGAATTTTTCTATTTTTACTTACTGTTTCAGTCAATGCAATGACATTTATATATCATATATTAACGAGCAAAAGCTTTTGATTGATAACTGTTTTCTCTCTTAGCATTATAACAGTTTAATTATTATGCAACAAGCGCGTTTTGCCCAAAAAACGACCGAATAATTCATTTCTTCCCTGTATATTCAATTTACTCGACTTGACCGCCTTATTTTTGTTAATTTAAAGTTAATTCATTACATTCCTTTTTCAACAATAACCTTGAAGGTCACATTAAAGATCAAATTCAAGGTCACTATTCGATGTTCCCCTCCAAACCCAACAACTTTTGTCTAGGTTATTTTTTGATTGGTGCCTCCTCATCAGGTATGTAATTTAAAATGGTACCCCTGTATATTATGTGTAAATTATTTTGTCGGCAGGATTTTGCCCTGCGCTCAATTTTATGTTCTTATTATCCAATGAAAATAGCATATTTCGGAAGATTTGTTTGTGTATCCGAACACCATTCATAAACTCTCATGTTACCTGATTTACTTAAGTCACGACATAAAAATTTAAACTAAATTGCAAGTTTCACGCACATTTAACTTTTTAACATACCGCCACCTAACGTACCAAACGTTTTATTTTTTACACGAGAAACAAGTGAACTACAGTAGCTTCTCATTAAATTAAGTCACCTTTCTGTTTTCAACCGTCATACGAACTGGCGACGACTCTGTATATCAGAAATATGAATAATGATTTTTGGTCGATGGCCAAATTTCTTTTTATTGATTGAAAATATAAATAATTTATGATCTCTGTATGCGAATATGCTGAAAAGTAACAAATTCGTATTGAAAAATCCAGAATACGAAATACAGAACAAGACAAATTAAAAACAAATACAACCTCGCTGTCGTGGCATTTTCAACGTTCTGATACTGATACGATTTCGAAACCGAGACGATGATGATGTTCTTATTTATTAATGAAATTCAAAAAACCCATGATTACAGTAGACTGATATTTGATTTGAAAAGATTCGTCTTGAGAGTTGTAAAAGTAAAATTTGTTTATTGAAAAATAATAGCAAAAATATTGAGTGTGTGTGGAGGGTACATGTACATACGAAAGATGATATTATTGATGTTCAATGAAAAATCCACTACATATATAACATTTAACCGATATTCACAATGCTATCAAATAACATCTTTATAAAACATGGGAGGTTTGTTATCAAGATTTAGGACCACATACTCATTTTGCACACTATCGCATCGCATTTTATACAAAAGTATAACATGCGATAGTGTGCAAAATCGAAGTTAAAAAACTTCGATCACAAAAAGAAACAACACATGCACGAAAAATGTTGTTCGGCATTTTCCAAATTACTTGCGTTAAACGAAAAGTATCGTGTTCTAAGCTTTACTTTAACTTATGAATTATTATTAGCAAAATTATATTATATATTCATTTAAACGTTTGAATTTTCAAAATTTTTATAAAGAAAAAAAACAAACAAGTATAAGTTTGAAAGGTTTTCACCGTTGACATAGAGAATTAAACTTTATTTCATCTGTCATACAATGGCCACCATTTTCAACATTTGCTGATAGAGATTATAACCTGACCCCTTTCGCAGTGGAAGCAGGGTGCAGGTTTTATTATTTAAGATATTTAGTAATGAATATAATTAGAATTTATTAATATTTATTAATAATCAAATACTACATTAAACTTAATTATTAGATTTTTCTTTTTTTTATTACTGGTCTCGATCCACTCTTGATATAACTTTAAAACGTAAAATTTAAGAACTGGTTTAATATGGTGTGTGTCGGTTGACGGAATTTTTAAGTTGGAATTAATAATTGAAATTTAAAATGAAGACAAATTGCCGAGACCGACTTTACACTATTAAATTAAAACACAGAGTAACTATTAAAACATTTTTGAAAAGGGTATTTCTTAAAATCTGTATTCTTGTTGCAATTATGTAACTAATAATTGTTATCGCATAATGGATTTATTTCAGGGATGGAGTCAGACCAGTAATACTTTTATAATAAAATATAAATAAAAGAAATTATAAAATATAAAAAATAATGTGACGGGCAATACACATTGGACCCGTTACAGGCTCCTTCCCTTAAGGTTTGCTTACTCCGGCTTCTGTGAATACGGCTTTAACTGATCGATATGGGCGCGAAATCTTTGCGTAGTAGTGATGTCCTCCACTTCACACGATACTGGGGTTGAAAAACGAATGATACGTCGTGGGGTCGACCACCGAGGTATAAATTTTTGATCTTCGTTAAACCCTGGAACTCCGTGAAGACGCTGCAGGACTAACTGGCCCACAGTGAAATTATGACGTGACGGGCGACGAAGGTTGTAGTATTTGGCGTATTTTGATCGACTCCGGTGTATCGCTTGTTCAACTTCAGCGTTGGTAGGTTTTTCAGCTGCATCGAGTATAACATCAAGTTTCCACTGTCTATCCAATGGTTGTGGAAGTTCTCTTCCCAGAAATATCGCTGCTGGTGACGTTTTAGTGCTTTCGTGATAGCTCGCATTATGTGAAAATTTCACGTATGATGTGTAGCTATCCCAATCTTTGTGTGCCGCCTCGTACTGCTTAAGAATAATGGTAAGTGCTGCCTTGATGTCTCTGTTAGGACGCTCTGCCATGTTCCCTGCTGGCCGATATGGTGATGTCGTCACATGCTTGATACCCCATTGAAGACACATAGCTGCGAAAGTAGTGCTAGTGAAACAACGAGCATTATCTGATACAATAGTGTTCGGTGGTCCAAATTGCGACCATAGATTGGTAAGTCTGTTGACAGTAACTGTTGCTGTGGCCTTCCGGACTGGAATGATGTCTAACCATTTGGAGAAGGCGTCGATGACAACTAAGCAATATCTGTTGTTCTTAGAGCTATTAATTAGCGGACCGATGTGATCTATGTAGACCTTGGACCAAACTGAAGTTGGAGGTGTCGATGCTAGTGGAGCTCCTTCATAGCGGTTCGGGGCTTTGCACTGTTGGCACAGCTCACAGCTGCGAACGTAATCTCGAACGTCATGATATAAGTTTCGCCACCAGAAACGTTTGCTAATGTGGCGGTAAGTTTTCGTTATTCCTTGATGCGCTCCTGTCAAACTATTGTGGAAGTAGTAGATGACCATTTGTTGTAAATTTAGTGGAATTACGATTCGTTTTAACTTCCGTCTACCAACTTGCTTCACCAGAAGATCGTCTTTGATCACGAAGTTATCGACATCTTCACCGGAGTTAATCCTGGTTCTGATGAGTTCGCAATCTGGATCAGTTCTCTGATGTCGCTGGATGGAGACGAATGATAAAGGTACGTCTTGAAGTAAATTCAAGTGTTCTGACTCGGGTTCGGAGTGCATTTGTTCATCTTCTTCTTGATATAATCTGGATAATGCGTCAGCGATGACATTAGATTCGCCTTTGATGTGTTGAACTTCATAATCGAATTTGGTTAGTTTTAGGAGCCATCTTCCCACTCTTCCTAGATTCTTCGGGTGTCGGTGAAGCCACATTAAAGCTGCATTATCGGTTTGCAAAATGAAGTGTTGTCCTTGTAGAAATTGTTTAAATCGTTCTAGAGCCCAAATTATTGCGCATGCTTCGCGTTCGTAAGTTGTGTAATTCAATTGAGCATCGTCGAACTTTTTGCTAGCATAATATATCGGATGCATACCATCTTCATATTGTTGTAGTAGAACAGCTCCCATAGCGTGTGAACTTGCGTCGGTTTGTACCGTAAACATTTTATTGAAATTGGTAAATTTTAAAATCGTGGATGACAGCAGTGCCTTTTTGATTTTATTGATGGCATCAATTTCTGCGTCGGAAATTTTGAACTTTACGTTTTTCTTCTTTAAGTGATGAAGAGGAGCTGCAATTGTCGAAAACCCTGGAATGTATCTTGCGAAGAATCCTGCCATGCCGAGAAATGACTGCACTTGGCGTAAATTTTTTGGAACAGGCATATTCTGAATAGCTCTGGCTCGTTCTGGATCTATAGACATGCCTTCAGCTGATATCACGTGGCCCAGAAATTTTAATCTTGACCTGCACAATTTCATTTTTTCAGGATTTATTGTAAACCCTGCTTCTCGGAGACGATTAAAAACAATGTCCAAATGTTTCAGATGTTCTTCGATATTAGACGAGTGCACCAATAAGTCGTCAAAGTATGGTACGACAAATTTGTATCGAACATCAGCGAAGGTATCTTGAATAATTCGATTTAAGGCTTGCGGTGAAACGTTGAGTCCGAACGGTACTTGATTAAATTCGAATTGACCCATTGGAGTGGTGAAAGCTGTGTACCTTTTGGACGACGGTGATAAATTCAGTTGATAGAACGCAGAGGTCAGATCGAGAATAGTGAAGACAGATGAGCCGTGAAGGGATTGAAGGATGCTGTCTATATGAGGAGGTGGAAATGCGTCAAATATTATCTTCTGATTTATTCTTCTGTAGTCAATGCATAATCGTTTACCTCCGCCCTTTTTCTTAATCAAAAATGCGGGTGCGCTGTACGGCGAACGACTCGGTCGGATGATCTTTTGCTCCAGTAATTCTTGAATATGATCTTGCATCTCTTGAGCCTTGATTGGATTCAATGGATAAGGTGATTGTCTGACAGGTATATTATCTTTGAGGTAAATTTGATAGGTATAATTCCTAACACGACCAGCTTTATTGGAGAATATTTCATTGTACTTGGTGAGTAATTGTGATAGAGATGTTTCTTGCTTTTCAGAAAGAGCGAATTTTTCTTCGGTGGCACAGTGAATGTAATTTTTATTGGAAATATTTTCATGAGAGACAAATGGAATCAAACTTGAAGTGTTAAATGGGAAGGAAAGAGTTTTGTTATGGAAGTCAATACGAGCTTGAGTCTTCTTCAGTGTGTTGCTGCCAATTAGGAAGTCGTATGGAAGTTCCTTGATAACCAAGAATTTCATTTTCCAGGTGAAGTTTAGAATTTTTATTATTGCGGAATATCGCTGTCTAACGCATATTTGTCTTCCATCTGCCAAGGTGGCATTTGTGTAAGTCTTAACAATCGAACCGATCCCTCTTTGATTTAGTTTTTGTGCGACGGATTTAGAACAGTAGTTTGATGATGCTCCAGTGTCGAGTAAAGTAAGAAAATTGACGTTTGATATCGATATTTCTATAACGGGAAGAGATATCGATGAATAATTTATGTCGACACTGGAATTTATTCGTTTTTTGGCTGAGAATTTCTTGATTGTCTTTTCTGGCATTCTTGGATAGTGTGTCCTGTTCGTTTGCAATAGTTGCAGGATTTATTTACTGGAGAACTAGCTTGTTCTTGATTTGATTCCTGGGTGAAATACTGTCGTTCACGACGTTGAATTTGATCTATCTCCGTGCCAATATGCTCCAACTCGCGTATAGACTGAGGAATTGTGCGGTATTTTATATATTCGAATGTATTTCGGTTTGTGTGAGCCCATATCATATCAATTATTTGTAGTTCTGACATTTGAACATCAAGAACTGTAATTTTCTTGACGACGTCTCTTGTGAACTGACTAAACGTTTCGTTTTCGTGTTGGTTTCTCCGGACGAGACGATCTACCAATATTGTGATATCGATTCGAGACAGGTAAGTATTCAATAATTGATATTTTATAGAAGCCCATGATGTGTGTGTATGCATCGCAGTTGTCCACCAAGTTCTTAGATCGTTAGTTGTTTTCATTAATAAATAATATATAAATTGATTTTCAGGAAGCAGATTAGAATCGACGACGCTTTGTATTTCTTGCATGAAGTTGACCAAAGCTTCAGGTGAAGATCCATCGCAGGTAGGTATAAGGCGAGTGATATTGTCAACGTCCATTTTGATTTTAACAGGTATAATTTGTCCTTGACTTTTAGGTGGTGCCATTGGTGTACTTTGCATTTGCTGAAGCGCCTGATTGATGTTAACAACCGTTTCGTGAGTACTTCTTGCAACATGTAATCCAGCACGAAGAAATTCTCTTGTACTGGGAGACGTAAGATTTCTTTCTTGTGGCGGTGCGTACGTTGTTGGATTTTCATTTGGTTGCTGTGATGTATTTTGAGATGTCGACAATTCTGCAGTGATTTCTTCACCATGAGGCGAACCAGGTCGAGCCGTGCGACGTGTATTTCTACTAGCCATGACGAATAAGCACTATATATTATTTTAATAAATTTGTTAGAAAAAATATTATTTCAGATTAAAATTGCGTAATTTTGTTAATTGCGTAATAGATACAACGTTTTAAATTGTTAAATGAATTATATAATTTGACACTTTTAATAGTATTTTAAATTATTTTAAATGTTTAATTTAGATTTTAAGTTTTTAATAGTATTTTAAATTGTTTTAAATGTTTATTTAGATTTTAAGATTTCAATAGTATTCTAAATTGATTTATTTAGATTTTTAACCATGCTCTGCTACCATTTTTATAACCTGACCCCTTTCGCAGTGGAAGCAGGGTGCAGGTTTTATTATTTAAGATATTTAGTAATGAATATAATTAGAATTTATTAATATTTATTAATAATCAAATACTACATTAAACTTAATTATTAGATTTTTCTTTTTTTTATTACTGGTCTCGATCCACTCTTGATATAACTTTAAAACGTAAAATTTAAGAACTGGTTTAATATGGTGTGTGTCGGTTGACGGAATTTTTAAGTTGGAATTAATAATTGAAATTTAAAATGAAGACAAATTGCCGAGACCGACTTTACACTATTAAATTAAAACACAGAGTAACTATTAAAACATTTTTGAAAAGGGTATTTCTTAAAATCTGTATTCTTGTTGCAATTATGTAACTAATAATTGTTATCGCATAATGGATTTATTTCAGGGATGGAGTCAGACCAGTAATACTTTTATAATAAAATATAAATAAAAGAAATTATAAAATATAAATAAAAACCCGGGTCGCAGTGCCAAAACCCTGCCGACAATATAGTGTATTTGCTTGTATAGGGCCGTGTGGTTTTATACTTTTATTATGTGAAATTAAGTTTGTTTTTGGGCAAAATAAAAAATTTAACCCCTTAATACACCCCTTAAAATAACATTTTTTTCTTAATTGTAATATTATTATCAATCTAACGTCTACACCAAATTAAATACACCCTTCAATAAATAAGTCACTATCTGCAAACTAGTGTTTTCATAAAATTTGTAAGTCCGGTCCTGTCGGGCCGATTTTATTAAAATTTTAGGGACACTTTTTAATTACTACCAGAGGGTTAAATTTCAATTTTGAAACGATTCGGAGAATTTTTTCGGTATTTTGGGCCCCAAAAACATTTTTCAACCCCTAAAAACTACCCTTAAAATGGCCCGATTACGCCCATTTTAAATAGGCTTCGTGCGGTGATGGATTCCAGCATGTGTGCCAAATTTCGTTAAAATAAATTAACTTCTTCGAAAGTTATAGCCCGCACACATATATACCTATATATATATATATATAAATATATATATATATATATACATATATATATAAACATTTTTAAAAATGGTGCCAAAGTGTTTAGGAGGTTATGAAACGTCGAGAAATTTTGGTCCGACCCCTAGGTCCCGCCATCCGACCGACGCCAATAGTGTATGTTGCCATATGGCAAATACACTAAAAATAATGTGACGGGCAATACACATTGGACCCGTTACAAGATTGCGAATTCTTATGTAAATTGTTTCAACCGGTACGAAATATAATTTGCGCTACTCTATTAAAGATGGCTAAATGAATTCTTGAGGCTTTTTATTATTCTCGAGACGAGAATTTTCCCTAGTTAGAGCAGAACGGCAGCCGAGAATGGCCATTACGAGACGAGTTGAGATGGGAACATTACTTTCGCAAAACTCCTTACACTTACTATGTGAGTAATCATCATAATGCACAAATACTTAATAATACGCATATCATATAGTATATTAATAGTTAATACGTATGTTGTGTCCATCTTCATACAATGATGTAAAAATGACCTTCATTTCCTATCAGACAATGTCAATGCCGCCGCAGTCAATGAACTCGATATGTACATACTTTATACATACATAATGTACATCCCGTACAATAGCTTAGCAATAAAGGGATGTGCAAATATTTTCGCAAATATGTTACATCCTTGACCGTCAAACACCACTCAGGTAAGCTCCTAACCATACCACAACTCGATTAAATTACACATGTCTACAAAATATTTCTTTTTTGTGCCTAAAATTTTAAAACTGATTTTAACTATATTTGGGGCGCTGAATCTAAATATGAAATCAGTTTTGCTCTATCAGCTCTACTTTTTTAGATCCGTGTTTTTTTTAATGTGCATTTATAACTTAATTAATTAACACCTTGCTATAAAACAAAAACTATGTCCATGATTCGTTATATAAAATAGTTGCTAAAAGTTACCCTAAACCGTAGTGTGTTGTAGATTGTTGTATTTATGTTGTTGAATAGAAATACAATGAGTTCAAGCATAAGACGTTGTGCAAACAGCAAAACATCCTGATATGTTTTGTTTTATATGCGGAGAATACACATTAAAAGAAAACTAAAAGACCGTTACCTAGTGATTTTGCTAAGAAAGCTTATCTTGAACACTTTGGTATTAGGCTTGGTGATCAGGATAAAAGTTTTTCTCATTTTTTTTATAATTTTTGATTACTATTAAAGAGAAAATTGAAAAAAATAATTACTTATTTTTTAAATTTTCTAACACTGATAGCGACTTTTTAATAATAACCAAAAATTATAGAAAAAAATGAGAAAAACTTTTTTAGACGATAGACCCGAATGGGATGGTGCCTCATGAAATTGAAAAAAAATGTTTAATAATATATAAGAAGCACCCTACTAGTTATCCTAACAGATGTAATTCACGCATCCTTGCTGAATGGCTCATACGTTTATTATTGTCTTCCGGCAATAACCTCACAAGACTTATGATCAATTCATAAGCTAATATAAGCTCGTAGTCACATATTATAATAGTATGTATATTGCATATATGTGTACAATAATATACAACTCGTTCTATATATATGTCTCTATATATGTTTAACAACAAATACTAAATATGTACACATAGCACGTTCCGTGTTTAAACTACATTTTCATTCATGAACATTTAAAAAGTTTCCAATTGATGTCATCCCAATTTATATAAAAATTCCTCTGTTCAATCATGATTAGCACCTTTTCATTTCTAAATTATATTTACCGTCGACCTCAAACCGGAAATTCTCGACGTCTATTGAATATCTCTAGTTCTTGACATTCTTGGATAACAGGAATTTAATGTCTATCAAAAGAACATACATTTTGTATCGATCATCTGAAGAGTTCATTTCAATTTGCACGGAAATAAAGATCTATGTACGTAAATTTATTTTATTTACTGACTGAATACATTTTTGATCAGAAAATGACATAAAAATCTCAAAACTTTTCAAGTATCTTATTAATGTATTTGCCATTTATGGCACATACACTATTGGTGACGGTCGAATGGCGGGACCTAGGGGTCAGAGCAAAATTTCTCGATGTTTAATTGTCTCCTGAACAATTTTGCACCATATTTTAATATTTTAAATTTATATTTATATATATGTATATATGTATGTGTGTGCGGGCAATAATTTTCGAAAGAGTTATTTGATTTTAACGAAATTTGGTCCACTTGTTGATATCCATTACCGCAAAAAGCCTATTTAAAATGGGCCTAATCAGGTCATTTTAAGGGTAGTTTTTAGATGTTGAAAATTGTTTTTGGGCCCCAAGATACTGGAAAAATTCTCAGAATCGTTTCAAAATTGAAATTTAACCCTTTAGTAGCAATTAAAAAGAGCCTCTAAAATTTTAGTAAAATCGGCCCAACAGAACCGGACTATACATTTTTGAAAATATTAATTTGCAGACAGTGACTTATTTACTGAAGGGTATATTTTATTTTGTGTAGACGTTAGATTGATAATAATAAAAACATTATTTTATGGGGTGTATTAAGGGATTATATTTTTTATTTTGTTAAAAAACACAGTTAAGTTCACATAATAAAACGTACCACACTATTTTGCAGCTTGCAAAATTGCAAGCTTGCGGAAAGTAAGAAACATCAGTTTTCACAAAAATCTCATAAGCTTTTGATATTACGAAACAAACATTTTTGAGTAATTTTTTTCCGACCTCTTGCGGAGTCCAATGCCTGATTCAATAAGCAAGAAGACCAAACAGCTAACCGAAGTAATAAACATTCCAATCCATAATAATTGTTATTGCAGTTAAGGCTGAAGATACATTAAACAAAAATAAATGCTCCTTTGATTTATGATTATTATATAAGTATATAGCAATCAGTAAACTGGTTAGTGTATCTTAAGCTTTAGCGAACGATATATAACTAATAAATAATAATATTGAACTTGTGGTATCATTAATATGCAGAAAGAAATTCATAATTTATTATAAAGTTGATAGTTGCTTTCAAAAACGAGATTTTTGATTTACCATATAATTGCCTTTCAAAGTAAATTCGATTTGTAAACATTGTGTCCTTTAACCCGTCTGTGGATGCGTGAATCACCCACTAGTCTATTTTTACTTCAAGGCAAAAGAATTTTTAGTTTCTATAAGTATACCTTAACACTACAAAGTGTAATGCGAATTAACGATGAGATGAAAAACGCTCGATCGACAAATTTAATAGTGCGTTTAATTGCAATTAAACGCATTATTAAATTTGTCGATCGAGCGCTTTATTTCCAAAAATAGTGTTAAGTTGCTTAGAATAATTTGAAACGTCGAGAAATTTTGGTCCGGCCCCTAGGTCCCGCCATCCGACCGACGCCAATATTGTATGTGCCATATATGGCAAAATACACTAATAATCTCGAGTAATTCCACGCGTTCGCAGAAGGGTTAATACTAAAGTAAGGTCTGTCTATAGAATTGACGTAATGATATGTAATATGATATGTATGTATTTTCAATTACGTTCGACTTCTTGATTGCAGAACATAATATCTAGTGATGAATGAATTGTATAAATATTTAATGCCGCAATAGGTGGATACCTCTAATCTTTTCATATCGCAGAAATTGATTTCCTATTACAGTTCCGCACATTTATTGAAAGAAATATTATATTATTTACAACTGAAGCTAAACAACAATAACATCAACTGATTGCACAATACCCGCCAACGTCAATTCAAAACGGGGTCAATGACACTGTTAAATGTTGTCAATACATAATCCATATACGGTAGACGATATTAGGAATATTATACATCAGATTATTATTGTTGCTGAAGCCAAACGAAACGCATTTTGTAACGTTTTATAAAAAAAAAAGTTCTGATCGCAATGCCAAGCCTTACTGACAATATAGTGTATTTGCTAATACCTACAGGCAATGTGACTTTATTACATGAACTAAGTTTTTTTTTTGGACAACATAAAAATTCGAAAAAAACACTGATTATTGTTGTTTGGCGTCAAAACAAATACAGTCAAACCTGAGTGAGTGAGAACTGGGTAAGCAAGAAAACTCTCTAAATAGAGTGATTGCCAGGTACCGCCTTTGTATGTTAACCCTCTAAAACCTCTCTAAGTAAGAAACAGAAATCTCTACAAGCGAAAGACGATTGTCACTCATGGAACTCTATAACTGAGACTAGTACTTGCCTGAATCGTCTATAAGCAATAGTCGAAGGTATTAATAGAGCTATAAATGCACTGGCGACACTCCACAAGTTTTTTGAATACTTGACGGTTATTGATAAAACAATATTTGATAAAATTTGTGAATTATAAAAATATACACAAAATGTAAAAACAGAAACGTAGAAGCAATTAACGGATTTCTTTATTAAGTAAATGTTAATGTAAGATTTTTTGTAAATATTAAGAGCACTGTGGTTGGAACAATAAAAATAAAAGAATAGTAACTTCTTACCACAACAGATTTATTCAGTGGATGTACATTTCGAGAGCTAAGCTCCCATCTTCAGCAAAACACTAAACTTTTTTTGTTTTCTTTTTTTAACATCTATGTCGAATTATTTATGTTGAATAATATACACACATGTTTATCATTACATATTTGCTGTATTTTTGTGGATCTCTATAAGTGAGAAAGGCCACTCCTGTACCTCTGTGTAAGCTAGAAACTCGGGTTAGTGAAAAACCTCCATAAGCGAAAAAGAGATCGCGGTTCCTTGAACTCTTGCTTATCCAGGTTCGACTGTATTTAAAATATTCTGACATTAATTCATAAATGTGCCCGCACATACATCACGATCAATTATAGAGCATGAATGTATGATTTTTGCAAGGAAATAAAAAGTCTGTCGTTTTAATTCCAGCGCAACTATAATAATCGAGTACTTACTCTAAAATTCGTGATCGATTAAAACAAATATGTAACGAATTGATATAATTTGTTTTTCTAGAGAAAGCTAACAAAACTGAGTCAATCCTGTTGGCGGACCCGTAGCTTGGCACATAAATTGTATTGTTAAGTCGCATTGGAGAAGGATTGTGGGCTGGTTCATCATTCATGGATATTTATGTCTATGTAGGTACACTGTAAATAATATTTATATAAAACATAACTGTGCCTATAAAGCTTAATAACATTCACTCATTTAACTAATGTTATCCGAACTAAAGTGACAAACAAAATGTATTAATAAGAAAACAAAAAAACCCGGGTCGCAGTGCCAAAACCCTGCCGACAATATAGTGTATTTGCTTATACAGGCAGTGTGGCTTTATTATGCGAACTTAAATAGATTTTTGGGCAAAATAAAAAATTTGACTCCTTAATACACCCCTTAAAATAACATTTTTTTTCTTAATTGCAATATTATTATCAATCGAAACTCTATACTAAATTATATACACACTTCAGTAAATAATTCACTATCTGCAAACTAGTTTTTTCATAAAATTTGTAAATCCGGTCCTGTCGGGCCGATTTTATTAAAATTTCTGGAACACTTTTTAATTACTACCAGAGGGTTAAATTTCATTTTTGAAACGATTCGGAGAATTTTTTCGGTATTTTGGGGCCCAAAAACATTTTTCAACCCCTAAAAACTACCCTTAAAATGGCCCGATTATGCCCATTTTAAATAGGCTTCTTGCGGTGATGGATTTCAACACGTGGGCCAAATTTGGTTAAAATCAATTAACTCTTTCGAAAGTTATAGCCCGCACACATATATATATATATATATATATATACGTATATATATATATATATATATATATAAATATATATATATACATATATATATAAACATTTTTAAAAATGGTGCCAAAGTGTTTAGGAGGTTATGAAACGTCGAGAAATTTTGGTCCGACCCCTAGGTCCCGCCATCCGACCGATGCCAATAGTGTATGTTGCCATATGGCAAATACACTAAAAACCGCAATTTTGGCTAAGGCTACACCTAGATTGGATCAAATCGGCCGTCATGAGTGTAGATCGGACTGTTGTGTTATTGGCTTCTACTAGAGAAGAACGTTCTCCTTATTAGTAAGAGATGTGAAAAAGGCATGAATGCATCAACTTAACGAAAGTAGATCTGAAGGGAAAGTTTTTTAAAAACTTTAAATTTAATTATTGTATGTTACCATTTAATTAATTTGAAATACAGTGTCAATTAAAGTGTTTCAAACAATTTATCGCGCTAACATTTTTGATCCTGATAATATTTTCATTCAATTTACACCTAATGCTCAATGTTCATGATTTTTTTCAGATTTTTCTGTCGAACCTTTTGGTGATAAGGGTTTTTCCCGAAAAATGTAAAAAAAACATCATATTATATTATATTGTTGAATTTTTGCTTCAATAAACTTTCATTTGACGCCCTACACGATGCACTTGCAAATTTCTTTCTATTCCCAATTTACCCCCAGGTATTAGCCCCCAAAAACATAATTCAGCTTTTTATACTTCACGTTTGTATTCGGGTCACTACACCCCAACATTTTAAATTTGTACGTCAAAAAGTTTACAAAAAAAATGCCAATGATTGCAGACGGACGGAAGAACAGACGCACATAATTGTACCGCAGTGTTTTTCGTGGCATTACGTCTTTTGAAAGAAGTTCATAAATTTAAATATTCACCTGCACATGTATTTCACTATAATTATATTTTGTGTTAACTGTGCACAAATATTTGGTGATCCGATCATTCGACAAAAACACTACAAATCGATCGGCAGAATATGACGACCGACATTATTTAACACTTCTGGAATATAAGATGAAACGAGTTGCTATACGGAAATTCACTCAACAAAAGAAGAAATCTTTTTAAAATGTCGAAACGGACTGCCAGTGTTTATTTGATTCAATAACCATAAACAGACCTGTTGATTAACTGAAATGTTTATGAAATGTCATTCATGTTTTTAATTAGAGATTAATTTTTGTAGTTACGTATATACATCTAAAGTTTTAAACTGCTTGCAGAAGGCATCTTACACGCCGATAGCTGTTTGCGTTAAGACAACATATAGGAATGACGTCACACATCCGGTGACAGCTTTTTGGTCGCTGTCTGCGCGGCGGCAGTTAACAAGTGCTATGCTGAGGATCCCGACCTCCTGCACGCATCGATACGTTACCCTCGTGCGGAGCGCGCCCAGGGTACGCGACGTTATTGTCGGTATATTTTCAATTCTCCTACTATAACTAACCATATAGTATAATAATAATATTAAAACTGTAAAACACAGTGGTACCTCGACATACGAGTCTAATTTATTCGTTCCGTAACCTCGCTCGTGTCTCAAAACAAATTTCCCCATTTAAATTAATTTAAATGCCATTAATTCGTTCCAGCCCCCGAAATGCCACCCCAATTGTTTTTATTACGTATTTTTGAATAAGAAAAATGTATTTATAAATGACTTGAGCTTATGAAAAATGCTGGCGGAGGTGTTTTTCTCTTCACTGGTCTTTATCTTCTTCGCCACGCTTTCCTTACTTTCACCTGCAGGCCGTTTAAAAAATAACCTGCTCAAGGAGGTTTGTTTCTTCATCCCTTTCAGAATGTTGCGGAAATGAGTTAGGCAAGTGTCATTAAACAGCTCCGATGCACGACCAGTTGTAACTTTTTCGCTGTGTTTCTTTACCACGAGCTATGAAACTCTCTCCTCCTACATTCCCAAGATCTCCTAATCTCACTCGTAGAAGTAACCTTGTCCACATCTGGCTCCTTCTCGACATCAATTTCTTGCAGAACCTCCGTATGCTGCTGCGACTGTAACTCCTCGCTCGACAATTCTCGAGAGTGCTCCTCGACTAGCTCGTATCTCAAAGAACTCGTATGTAAGGATCAGGTAAGGTGGCTTCGATGTTTTAAAATAATGTTTATGGGCAAAATATCAGTGAAATTTGTCAACAACCAAGATATTTTAACGATCGGTTTTACTTCTATATCGATCATCACGAAAGATAAATTTATATCTAGCAGCGCATGCGAAAATAAACTCAAATTTTGCATCTTAATTAGTTTGATTTTTTGCAAAAAAAATAGTACCTAAGATAATTATGTTATTAGATATACTGTCAAACATAGTCAATTTTTATTAACCAGATCATGATTTGGCTAATTTTCATATAATTTATTTATCATCATTTTTCTTTGTCCGTCTATAATTGTCTAGAACCGAGTTCGAGTGCCAATAACTATATCATTTACCTTGCATACGGTTTATTGTCAGATCTGTATAGGCTCAATAACTAACTGGAGTCCTTGAACGCTTTTCGCGCGCTATAAGTTTAGCAATGGAATATAACATCTAGGAGGAAACGATGTAAATGTACTAAAGCAAATATTTTACGCAAGCGCGCAACTAAGCTTATTGGAATTTTTAAACACCGAAGACGACAGTGTGGTCCAGTGGTTAGCGTGCTGGCTTTTTGTTGACCGGACTGTCGTGGGCTCGAATCCCGCGTGGATGTTTTTTGTGATGTCATTCCAAAAAAGTTCACGATAATGTCGAACTGTTACCCTACAAAGTGTGAAAAATACATTAGCGACTTTATTTTTGTAACGGTTGTCGTTGAAGTTTTTTTTTGGTTTGTTTTAATTAGATCAAGTGGGTAAAATATCCAAAAACATCCTATATACATATGACACTGCATAATTGTATAACCATTTAGTGGAACTATGTACGTAAAATTAAAATAACGTTTACAGTATTCCAAGAATTTAATTAACCTATTGCAGTTTTATTTGTTTGATTATTAAATATATGATATATTCCATGTTTTCTAATACTCGTAAAATCATAGAGGTATGGTTATTAAATGCATATATCGTTGACATTACCACAAAAGAAATAATAATGCATATAGAAGCGTCACTGCCCATGTATATAATCAAGTAAACAAACTATGTTTTATGGAATATACAATTTTTTTAATCTCATTGTATTATAATTAAGAAATAAACTTTGCCACTGAAGATGGATAATGGATTACAAGTGTTTAATAACTATACTGGAAAAATTGAAAAAAACAATTCTTGTTAATATATATTATTTCAGCCACCCTCAACAATTCTCCGCAAAATCTCCTTTGTTTATGCATTTTTCCTCTAAACGCAATTTTTATATTTAATTACTCTAGCGTTAACCTATGACTACTTATGCTTTTAAATTTTTATATTATTTATGCAACTATAAGATATACATAGGTAGGTAAAAAAAAATTAACCTAACCATTACAATGGAAAAAACGACGTTATAACACATATGCGGCGATTTTCCACGTTTTCCCTCTTATTTATATGTTAAACATCCTACCAAAATTTGGTAACGATTCGCTCATCCGTTTAAACTGTATCGTGATTCATGCTCACAAACAAACAGAATTTTTTCTAAAAATACGTTTTGGGCCTCAAAACGAAGCAATATTGTAAAATTTTAAAAAGTGGATCTTGATCTAAATGATATTCCCCATTTGTAGAGTTGGAATGATAAAGAAATAAATTTGTTTCGTGAAATAATTCAAAAGGAAAAATAAAACAGTTCATTTACTTTAGTATCGTCTATGTATTTTAGACATATTACAACCGCCAACTGAAAATATTACGCAATAATATTGATTCATTTGTAAAATATGCATTCGAAGAAACAGAAATTAAAAATGCAGGTATTCATCCGACTCCTAAAAATAACGTAATTTTATAAAACTTAAAAAATGGAGATTATCAGGTTCGTCATGCGAATTTATAGGAATATTACTTTTGAAATTTAGTAGAAAAAAAAATCGTAGTTTTTCTATAGATGTTAATTTCAGTATTTTAATTCAGTTAATTTTAAGTATCCAATATAGTAACATAACTATTATTTATTTATTATCATACACTGTACACAAAAACATAAATTTAAAACTTTAAAATAGCGCAGAAGTGGATAATTTTTTGCAGCTTAACTACTACATATTTGACGGTGTAATTAAATTAGCTAGTCTGACAGTCTATTTAGAATCTAGATAGTCCTCGAAATCTATTTTTAGAGTTTGGAGGCTTCGTCTATTATAGAAGCTATAGTAAGGAGCTACAGCTGAAATATCAAAAAAGTTTAGCGCGCTTATCTACCAGTACGTAATAAGTTATAACAGCGTCCCACTGTGCTGTGCAAGTTTTCATGTTTTGTATTATAAATAAATGGCCCGTGTGTGAAAACTTCGCACCCTCTTAGATCTCTTTCTTTTTCAAATTTACGTTTTTAGTGGGATATCAATACTTTTTGTAAGCTCATTTCCTTAAATATTATAGTTATATGCTGCACTTATAATTTCATACTTCATGTATATATTTAATTTCGACCGCCCTCATTGTTTTCTTTATGAATACCCAATGATCTAACTATAGATGCCAAATTTCAAGTTTCTAAGTCAAACGAACGTTTCATTTTTTTAAAGTAATGCAGTTGGTTTTAAACACACTATATTGTAAAAGTCAAAACTGCCACACAGCTTGTAAAATATTTTACAGCCTTTTCAAAGTTTTTGATGTAAAACCGCAATAAGTAATAAAAGTCCGTAAGAATTTTAGCTTTTTTTGATTAGATGCGCCACACATGTTTTTATAACTGCTCATAAAAGCAGAGAATTTTGTAAATTGTTTAGAATAGATAATCACACGTTCTTCTTGTCGCTGATTGATGACATTCTTTGTGACTGCTATTTTTGTGGATAGATTACTGAATATAATTGTGTCTGTATCGTTCCAAATTAGTCAACAAGTCAACTCATGTTAGACAAATACTGTCGGCAGTGCAAAAATATGAACATGTTAAGCATATCTTGGCGACCATTTTTTTTATTCAATTAGAAAGCTTTTGAGAAACAAAAAAACATACATCACTACTTTTAGATGATTGTAATTAAGTTTAACAACTTTAGTTTCAGTAAAACTACCGTTGTGTACTTAAGCATTTAAAGTCGGTTAAAAAATCGTAGGAAAATAAAAAAACGCGTTTTAGAGAGGAAAATATCAGCTTTAAGATGCTTCACTCGAAATGCAACAAGAATTTTTTTTTTGAGCCTATAGACATGATGCATTTTTATAAAAAACATTAATGGATCATTTTTCTTTTTCGTTTTTCAATTCTCACGGTTCGCTAAGGGATGATAAAAAAATTGAACTTTTGATTTAAAAACTAGAGTGTACAAGCTTTAAAATGAGCTTTTGTTTTTTAAAATCCAATCACTTTTCGCGAAAATACAGCGATTTGAAAATCATCAAAATTTCGAGATTTTTTATCTGATCCCTTAATTAAGTTGAGTAATCAAGTATATACCTATATGTATATAAATATTTTCAAAAATGCTGCCAAATTGTTCAGGAGGCTATAAAACATCGAGAAATTTTGGTCCGACCCCTAGGTCCCGCCATCCGACCGACGCCAATAGTGTATGACAAATACACTAATAAAACAATTAAATGACGGAATACAAGTACCTACTGAAAGCCGCAAGCTTCATGTTTGATTACACTGATGCCAATAATAGCAGCAGATACATGGTGCATAACTACTATTAACTAGTATATTGTTTTATTATGACAAGATGACGATACGTCGGCGGAATGTGACTTAAGCAAGTGCAATAATCCCTGAATACATCGTCCTGCGAGTTTATTTGATCTCTTCAGAGCATCACGTCGCATTCATAATGAGGCTTTAACATACTTACAGAGGTATACAAAAATATCGTAAAGATAGTTACCTATAATATGACTCTAGTGTATTCTGTATGCGTTGTACGCCATTGTTTGTATTACTGCTATTGAACAATTCTTGGAAACATCGGCAAAAACTAAAAAGGTATAAAGCATCCCTAAGAGTATAAATACGTTATTGGTTTATTTTATTGTCAGTTATTAATATTCATCTTTTTTCTGGACCACAGGCAGTTCTAGTGTACAATGGAAAAAATCAGTATTTCTCATTTTCTCCCCTGTCAATTTATATTTGGCATGGCGATTTGTAACAAATAACTACTCCATTCTGAAATTGCTTTCTTACAAATCTGCCACTGCATAGTACGTATAAATTATACAACCTGATTCATTTTTTCTGGACTTTAAATTCTGCGATATGCAATAATGGTATTATTTAGAAGGAATTTCTTTCAACTAATATCAGACATGTGATCTGTTGGGCAGCCATAATCTGTGTTATGCGCAAACTTAACGTTATTTGATCACTCTCTCAAAGTTCTTATTCTGCATTGTGCAGTTTCGTTAATTCTATCTTGCTCTATCGTAAATGGCGAACAATAGCACGTTTATCTATATGTAATTGTTTTAGAATACACAACAACATGAAACAGAAGATAACTACACGCCAGTAAAGTCGCAAAGATATATTCTCAAGTGTCATCTGATTTACTTCCACTTATGTGTGCTTCTATGTACATCAATGAGAAGACAGAACCGTCTCATAGCCCCGGCATTCGATATGCCAGATTCTTTAATCCGTACTCATATCCCCCTAAAATATTAATTTTAAATTTAAAAACAACATATATAACTCTAGTGTTCTTCCTCCTTAACGTATGGTGCCCAAACCTGGTCCCTAACTGAAAATAATATAAAAAACTACAAACTTGTCAAACATCAATGGAAAGGAAAATGTTCAACAATAAATTATTAGATAAAATTAATTTTCATATCATTAGGAAAAAAAAAAAACAAAAATAATAAACGTAAAACAAAAAATTAAATATATGAAACGAGCTTGGGCAGGGCATGTAGCAAGAATGAATAATGGTAAATGGACAAAGATATTAACGGAATGGTATCTAAGAGATGGTAAAAGAAAACAAGGAAGACAGAAGAAAAGGTGGAAGGACGATATAGAAGAATTTTCCGGGAAATTTTGACTTCGTATTGCAAGAAATAGGAAGACATGGTCAGAAATGGGGGAGGCCTTTGCCCATTAGTGGGATGTGATAGACTATATGATTAATTATTATTATTTTTCATATCCACGTT
Organism: Venustoraphidia nigricollis; assembly: GCA_034508555.1. NCBI lineage: Eukaryota > Metazoa > Arthropoda > Insecta > Raphidioptera > Raphidiidae > Venustoraphidia > Venustoraphidia nigricollis. The sequence goes on along the minus strand of JAVRKA010000128.1, from coordinate 353,676 downwards.
TAGAGCACTTTTAAAGTCTCTCTCAGGGTGTTTGATTTTCCGCTCAGATCAATCCGACACTTCAATGCGTTTGAATTAAAGTATATTATGCTCTGAAAGATCTCTATCTTGTTCGGAGATTTAACCTTCTTTGATGAGTGGTAATAAGTGCTAAATAACAAATACATTTCGAAGTTTATATGTAAGAAATAATTTTCAAAAAAAAAAAAAATATGGGTATCATATTTATTCAAGAAGTAATATTGACTAATCTGTCAGATATCTTTAAAACTGATCCGCGTATTTGGGCGAAATCGCAAAACAAATATCCGCACATACGAACATAATACGAATGCGAAAGGCCGGCTCATAATGTTTTTAAAATGTGCAACAGTAATTTTTAACTTTAATAATCAGCGCATGTCACATGTTTGTTACTGCTTCCCAATATTCTACATGGCCCGATTTGCCTTATAAGAATAAAAATAAATTTTATTAATATTACATAAATACATAAATTTATTAACGCTACTTAAGGTAATCCTGTGGTAGTAGCGAGATCAAAGACAGAGAAAAGAACGTGTTTCATTACATAAAAAAAAACAGTGTAACTTACATACATTATAAGACATTACATTGGGTAATTATACATAATAATTATTCGGTTGTTTTATCGATATTTTTAAATAATTCCAGGCTATTGATAATTGTAATTTATTACCGAACTGTGGAAAATAATATTTCTGGATTATTGTGCGACGATAATCACATTTTTAATTTCTAAATGAACTGATTTTTATTTTGAGCAGATTTTATATTGTTAGACAACTTATTAAAAATATCTGGTGCAGTAAATAAAAAGTATCTCTGATGCAAAGACATTTAATTTTCTAAAACAATAACTCATACTACCCAGGCATTGTAAATAATGCCCTCATTAATTACTTGGTCCATAACATATGTACTCTTAAATAACTGCACATTGGATTACTTAACAGTTCTGTGCTGTGACTTTTACATATGAAGATATGTTATACATTGAAGAATATTTAAGTACAGATCTGTGTACGAAGCGTCGTGAGCGTCGTGTGAACGGAAATAATAACTTCGCGATGTATGCATCCTCAGTCGTCTCCCGTCGCAATTAAACGTGTGCAAAAAATGTTTGCAACTTTAAAAAATAGTTGTATCTTACACACTATCAGCTCGCTGCTACAGTATAAACAATAAAATAATAGAATATTATATAACTTTTAAAGCTAATTCAAACAGCAAACATATGCGACATGTTTTTTAAATGCTATTCAAAAATTCTTACATCAACAAAAAAAAAAAAAACCCGGGTCGCAGTGCCAAAACTCTGCCGACAATATAGTGTATTTGCTAATACAGCGAGTGTGGCTTTATTAAGCGAATTTAACTCGGTTTTTGGGCAAAATAAAAAATTTGACTCCTTCATACACCCCTTAAAATATTATTTTTTTTCTTAATTGCAATATTATTATCAATCGAACCTCTATACCAGGTTATATACATCTTTCAGTAAATAATTCACAATCTGCAAACTAGTCTTTTTTAAAATTTTTAAATCCGGTCCTGTAAGGTCGATTTTATTAAAATTTTAGGGACACTTTTTAATTACTACCAAAGGGTTACATTTCAATTTTGAAACGATTCGGACAATTTTTTCAGTATTTTGGGCCCCAAAAACATTTTGCAACCCCTAAAAACTACCCTTAAAATGATCAGATTAGGCCCATTTTAAATAGGCTTCTTGCGGTGATTGATTTCAACACGTGGACCAAATTTAGTTGAAATCAATTAACTCGTTCGAAAGTTATTTCCCGCGCACACACACACACACACACACACACATATATATATATATATATATACATATATATATATATATATATATATATATATATATATACACATACATATACAATATACATACATATTCATATATACATAAACATTTTTAAAAATGGTGCCAAAGTGTTTAGGAGGCTATGAAACGTCGAGAAATTTTAGTCCGACCCCTAGGTCCCGCCATCCGACCGACGCCAATAGTGTATGTTGCCATATAGCAAATACACTAAAAAACTGTTCTACAGGATGTTCTCCGTCCACCTATTTTATTTATAATGGGTACGGATGAGGTGAAAAGAATACGATTATATAACAATTTCTAATGACAATTAGGTGCAGAATTAAAAAAAAAACAAATAAAATATATAATTTTGCATTAAAAAAAAAGGTCGACGTCGGGGGACACCCAACAAAACCAAAGCTTCTACGCTTATGTAAGTGTAGTCGCGCGCTAATAAAGGCCGAAGTTAACGGTGACGCTGACGCTGACGTTTTTTCTCGGTTTATTCCTTAACAGTCGAGCGCGCAATGAGGCTAAGTAAGTTTCGCTTCAAAACATAATTGCTGCCCGACACTCTTAAACGGGATAAACTGTTAAAAGGAAAATATTTTCCAGTTATACAGTACATCGAACCTAACAGCTTGTGGGACGGTGATTTATCATAAACATTCTCATATTTTCGGTTTAAAATTGTTTGTTAGCTTTTCCCGAGTTACATTGTAGAAATAACACAGCTTTCTGTCGATTTCTCAAGATTTTTTATGATCTAAGTAGAAAATAAATATATTTGTCATAAGCCCATCCCTAACTCTATCAGCTGGTTTGTTTAGGTGTTTTTTTTGCAGGACAGCGCGCGTTCGTGTGTGTTGGTATGGGGTGGGGAAATAAACCGAATGGAATCCCCCCCACTATTTAGGCAGAGATTGTTAAAGTTCCTATGCGAATGTAGTTTGTGGTGCCTCCGTTCTTTGCAAGCAGACCAAACAAAACAGTTGTTGAGCCATTCCAGGCTGGTGAAGTGCCAGCGCAACGTTGTACGGTGTAATATTGTCAGTGACAGAAAAATACATACGCGCCTACGTAATTTCAAACACCCAACAATAATTATTAATAAACACTTCTACACCCTTTTAAAATTAAGTAACCTTAGCAACGCCTAACAAATGAAAATACGGTATATTTCCCAAATAAATAAAAAGAACGAATTTTTGCAATACTTTAGTCATTTTTTGTAATTCGAAATTATATAATAATTGAAAATAGTAATATTTAATTGTGATATTTTTCCTATTGGTGATCAATTTGTTTGTGAGATATGCAATTCTGAATGTGATTTATGTGTTGTCGTTAAAATTAGTTGTCAAAATTGATAGATAATAATTGCGACAGTGGAGAAGTGATTTGTCACCGATTCGTAAATCGGTAGATCCGTCGTCAATATGAACTTGATATGTTGCGAACCTACAGAACTACTACAGTGCAGAGCATATCCGGATCCTGTATTATTAAATGACGAAAGAGTATTACAGAATTTACTGAAGACTGAAGAACGTTACACGCCGTCCTGTTCGTACTTCCAATGCGTTCAAAGAGAAGTCACTCCACAAATGCGGAAGATCGTGGCTGAGTGGATGCTGGAGGTAAGAAAGTCATTTGACAGGCCTCCGGCTTCCAACTCGTGTCTGCCCGATTTATTTTAGTAACAATTTTTGCAGTATGTACAATCATGTTTGAAGTTTATGCCTATTATATTCTTGCCACCATCGCTGTCATTGTTAGTAATTGAAACTAAGGATTTTTGTTTTTATATAGATACCGAACAATTTACTCTTTGAAATAATTTATACTTAAATTATTCCTCTCAATATAAAATTTTATTTGGCTACGACGTTAAATTTGCCATTGTATACTATAGTATATTGTTCGTAAAATTATCTATCGCCGTGCTTTATTTTGAAAATCGTTTTTTTGCAAAGCGTAATCGAAACCAATTCAGTCATTTTCTTATTAGGATGTTGGTTAGTTTTTTTTTACTTTTGTTTAATAAGTATATCTACATTGTTATGCATATGCTTTCGTAATACCAAATAACAGTACTATAACATACAGATCTATCAATATTTTACAGAAATGTAGTAGTTTGATACATTTTTTGTTTTGATTAATTTTTTTCTACCATTGTTGAAAAACGACTTGTAGACATTAAATAATAGAATGGTAAAAAATATCTTTCTTGATACACAATGATATATTAATTAATGGATTAATTATTATTTCCAAATAAAAAAAGATGCATGCGTATCCAATAAATTACAAAAAGTAACTATCAAATCATTAATATACCCATTATAAATAATATTAAAATGTCGTAATCTGTAAAAAAAGAATTTTGGCGTTTAATTTATTACATAAAATCATTTTAGTTGGTTTCATCACGTTTGCCTATTAACAACAATAATTATTATCATTTACGGGTATTGTAGGAGTGTCTAATAATCAAATGATTTAAATGGACCGACAATGTTGTTCAACAGCCCTTTAAATCAAGTCCCTTTAAATTGACGATGACTCTATGTTATTTCCATGTTGCGCGGTGTACATCGACTGAATGTAAGAATACGTCGCGTCGGTAGTGTTAAATTTTGATGTACTGACATTTTTAACATTGACACTTTTGCACATTATAGGAAATAACATCACACGTTTTTACATTAAAAGCGCCGACATGCAGTTAAATTATAAAACCTGCATTAGCACTTTGAATTCTCAGAATATTTAAAGGTGCTATAGTCTACACATTAAAAATTTAAGGAGTGAGTCATACAATTATACCTCACAATTTTATATAAGCGGCACAGTTGTTATGCATAGGACATATATATATTCGTCGCTCCATTAAGGTAGTTCTAGCGGGCTATAATAAAGTGAAATCACTTTTCAACAGATTTTGCTCATTTTTTTTCATAGGCTCAAAATAACGTTTTCTAATAAATCCCGAAGTTTCAGAATTTTTGGCCGCTCAGAACGCGAGATAATTAATAACAAAGCTCGCAATTTTCACCACGGGTCGCCATTAAAAATATGCGAACTGCGTGTTTCTAAGAAGGGTACTTATTTTTTCCGCGTCTCACGTTCTTAGCTTAAAAATTTAAAAATACAGCGTATCCTTTATGAATGCCCCCCCCCCCCCTTCATCTTTTTAGGCTTATTTATGGGATAAAATGTACCTCTATAGATCCCTTCTGACACAGTCCTTTACCAGTCTTTGAAAGTTTAGCCGTTTCGAAGATCAGCCTATAGTTTTTACATTTTTTTAATTTTTACACAGTAACCCCAAATATTTCCGGGATAAAAAGTAGTCTAAATTAATCTTAGAAAAGTACTCTAGCTGTAAATGAAAGTCTCGTCAAAATCGGTTCAGTAGCTCATGAATCTTATGAACTTAGGAAAAAGGATTTATTCCGAAATCACAGATAGACGCTTCAATTTTATTTCATATGACACATACACTATTGGCGTCGGGCGGATGACGGGACCTAGGGGTCGGACTAAAATTTCTCGACGTTTCATAGCCTCCTAAACACTTTGACACCATTTTTAAAAATGTTTATATATATATATGTATTTATGTATATGTATATATATATATATATATATATATATATATATATATATATGTAATTTTGTCCACGTGTTTAAATCCATCACCGCAAGAAGCCTATTTATCGGGTCATTTTAAGGGTAGTTTTTAGGGGTTGAAAAATGTTTTTGGGCCCCAAAATACCAAAAAAATTCTCAGAATCGTTTCAAAATTGACATTTAACCCTTTAGTAGTAATTAAAAAGTGTCCCTAAAATTTCAATAAAATGGGCCCAACAGGACCGGACTTACAAATTTTTTGAAAACACTAATTTGTAGATAGTGATTTATTTATTGAAGGGTATATTTAATTCGGTGTAGACGTTAGATTAATAATAATATTGAAGTTAAGAAAAAAAATGTTATTTTAAGGGGTGTATTAAGGAATCAAATTTTTAATTTTGCCCAAAAACCAACTTAAGTTCGCGTAATAAAGCCACACTGCCTGTATAAGCAAATACACTATATTGTCGGCAGGGTTTTGGCACTGCGACCCGGGTTTTTTTTTCTTTTAGAGGCAGAATTCCAAAAAAAAAGGATAAATTAATAGCCAAAAAAATAACACATTTCTTTGGTCGATCAACTGTTCGTATATAAAAATCGTAAAATAGTTGAATTTTTCACGTAGCCGTACGATCTACGATCACATCCTTGCTAGAAATTAAAAGACTTATATTTGCATTAATCATGTTACCATATTATATGCAATGCCGACGGATGTATTAAAAGTATACTAATATTAGTAAATACAGCGTCTCAAATAATTTTTAAGTACCTAGTTAAAATGATTAATCCTAAATTAGTAATATTTCTTGAAAACTAATTCAAAAACACAAACTAAAAATAATAGTTTGAATATTAATTAATTCCTTGATTAAATTAAATTATTATATAGATAAATAGATAAAGAAATGATATGAATGTTTTGCATGAAAGCGCCTATCTGTATAGCAACGACTGGTTTTTTTATGTTTGTATAAATAGATTTTTTTTAATTCTAATATTTAAAATGCCATTCAAGCATTCATAAATATTTTTTATGTGGATGTTTTTGGCCTTTGTAATAGATACCACCGAATGCCTCTTTAATCATTGGAAACACATAAATACTATATTGAATCATGATTTCTTGTTATTGTTTTACGCATTTTTGAAAAAGCATACATAAAAATTTAGAACTGTTTGACTTGTTATCCGAAGCCATTATGGTAATTAAAGATTTTTCGATTCTCATAGATGCCAGATAGCTAAAAATAAACTAGCGTTAAACAATGTGTATCTTGAATTTTTTCACAATGCCGGTAAAATTAACGTTTATAACAAATAAAGTATGGTATTGTTATATTACTCCTATAATTTAAAAGGCACAATTTATTGTTTGTTTGTTTTACATACAATACTTAAATGAACACGGTTTTTATAGAGGCAAAGGGTATTTAAATCCCTTCTTATTATTGTGTTAAAGACATTTAAATACGTTTCTGGTCTTTCTGGATAATTTAAATTTTAAATTAATAACTAATAATACAGTACAACTTCAATAATCCGGATACATATCATTGCAGCAACTACCGGATTAGCGAGGTATCCGAACTAGTGGGTTATTTTTTGTCTTTTTTGCTGCTTTGTTTTGTCAAATCACGAAATATAACTATAAATGAAACAACTAAAGATTTTTTTCAATGAACACAAAGTATAGAGACTAAATAAAAAAAAACAACGTCTCAGCTGGTATATTTACCACGACGCATGGATCCTGGTAAATATCCAACGTTTATCCTAAACGTTTAACCATTTGGACTGCCAAAAATAAATTGGGATGTTCGTGTGGAATTTTGCATAGTTAATAATTAATTAATACGAAAGGTAACTTTTCCAGGGGCGTAATAAGATTATCAAAAATATTTCACTTCAGCTTATTGCTCATTGAGGCCATAACAATAGCTACCGCCCATTACTGTGTTCACTGGTTTTAACTTTTAACTTCTTTTATGAAACATGTAGGTACATGCGTGTTATTTATGTCTGAACTACAGGGTATATTTTTTTAATGTTCGGTAAACAGAAGGATCCGAATTACTGGACTGTTCAGGTTAACGAGTGTCCGAACTATAGAACATTTTTATTTTATTTTTAAGAGTTTCGCGTTATTACAAAAACACATTTTTGTCAAATAAATATCATTTCTTTCGACAAAAGAAGCACAAATAAATCGGTAAAAAAAGTAATCGTAATAAATGAGATTTTAATTCATTTAATTGATGAAGCTGGAAAATTGTATGTCTCGTACAAACTGGGGTTTCTGGCAGATTTCATTGAATTTTTTCATATAAAAAAATTGCAATTCGAAAGTAGCTAGATGCCTCAATTTCAATTTAAAAAAAATTGACTTTACATCAGTTTTGAAACAAATTATTGTACTCTGCGTGTAAAACAAAGATTTGATTTTTTGTGATGATTGGTGAATAGATTAATTAATTATTAAAGATTCACTAGAATTTTCTGTATCGTACTCGATACGAGGTCGTAACCTTTTTTTTTGTATTTACAGGCAAATCATTGTATTCGTTATGCAATCAATGGACAATGGAACATTACTTTATATTGCATATCTATGTATATAGCTATGGTCAAAAGACAATATCACCTATGTCGAGTTTTTCTCTATCTTCAGATAGATTCCTTTAACTGTATTCTCCGTGTGTTACGTAAAAATTCTGTCTCGACAAATATTTCAAATAATAGTACTGTAAGGGCAGAAAGTTGAAATTTCTCGCCTCGGCCATCATGTTACGCGCAGTGCAGGAGAATTTCAACTTTCTGGCCGTATGGCCGTATGGTGTATACTATTTTTCTTCATATATCCGGTCGAATGTACGTATTTTCGTATCAGTGTGCATGAGAAAACTGTTTCGGCCGCCGTTACAGACTGTATGCGAGTAGTTCCAGCAGTGCATAAATGTTAGACATTCTGCTTTAAAATCGAATCAGAAAGTATGTTTGTACTTTCGGCATGGTATGAAGAAAAAATATATTTTGCTGGATAGATGGCGTTTGATTTGGCATTCGCGACGCTGGCTTGATAAGAGCGTGGTATGAAAACATTTAATTTTCAGTGATGTCTCCTTACAAATCAATGAAAAATGCAAAGCTGAATAATTAAACTGGTTGCCACAAATTGAACAATAAATGGTTTTGCCTTTTGGCCCCGTATATAAATTAAATGATAAAGTAAAATCATATTGTTCCTGATACGGAAAATAACTCATGAACTGCATTTCCGCAATCAATTAATTGTTTACTAAAACAATAATTATATTGCCTCTACATATCCTGCAATATTCAATCGCTCAATCAGTTATTATTGTATTGTTGCATTTACTATATACACGGCTCTTTTCTTTCAGTTAGTTCAAAAGTTTAGCATATTTAAACCTGCAATTATAGTGACACTTTTATTTAATTTTTTTGAAAATGAAAGTTTCTAGTATTTGAAAAAAAGATTTTTTGTTTTATTAAGACTATATACTGCTAGACTGGCCTTATAGGTACAAAATGATTTTTTTAGTTATTTATATTCGTTAAATTGAACGTGCAAAGAGTAATGACGCTTTTATCACAACAATCAGAGGCACCTACGGGATTTACTAACCGAAACAATTATGGGCCCAATCAGGTCATTTTAAGGATACCTAGTTCTTATAGGGATTGGCAACATTTTTGGCCTCAAAAATACCGAAAAACTTCCCAGAATCGTTTCAAAATTAAAATTTAACTTTTTAATGGCAATTAAAAAATGTCCCTTGAATTTTAATAAAATCGACTCAACAGGACCTGAGATATTAATTTTATAAAAACACTAGTTTGCAAATAGTGAGTTGTTTACTGAAAGGTGTATTTAATTTGGTGTAGACGTTCGATTGATAATACTATTACAATTAATAAAAAACACATATTAAAGGGTGTATTAAGGGCTTAATTTTTTTATTTTTTTGGCCAAAAACTAACAACTTTACATAATAAAGCCACGCTGTCTGTATTAGCAAATACACTATGTTGTCGGCAGGGCCGATGCATTTATATTATGCAAATTAAAATCTATCAAGGAAGTTCTAGTCACTAGTTAGACTTTTGTTTAAATATCAGTGCTAATTGTTATTATCGATATATTGTAAGAAGAATTATCTTTCGAAACGAGAGAGATGCTAAGGTAATATAACCCTGCCTATGTAAGCTGTCAAAATTGAATTCCATGTCATGTGTATCAAGGATTAGAAAAATATTAACAATTGTTAAACGAAATCGAGTTTTTATGACCTTTTGTCATGTTTTCTCTGTTGCAAACTTCAAACTCTCACAACCGAATTTCCAATTCATTGTTAAAAATAACATTAAGAATTGGTACAAAGACTGTAATAATAAGGTGTGTTTGTTTTTTTCAATGTAAAAAGTGTTAATACTTTTGAAACTACTGCGTTTGTTTTACAAAAATATAAGATACACTGACTTCTTTGTTATATTTCAGTTTCGGACTAAAAGTGTAAACACTATTCTTGAGCAGGGAAACGTAGTGTAGTGTAGCTCACGTGAATTTGACAATAATTGATGGAAAAAATTTTTCGATGTGAATTTCGCTGAGTTATCTACACGACACTAATATACTAAACATACCTACTATTGTAAAGATTTATAGCTGATTGATAACTGACGTCATTATACTATCTTAATTGTTCTTGTCGATTTTTCGATGATTTTTTATGATAAATGTTTATATGAAAAGAACACTTTTTTTCTGATTCCTTGTTATTTTTCTGTTTGTACTAACAGCATTAAAAACCCGGTAAACCAATAGTAATAAAAGTTGATATTTTATCAATTAAAATCTAAGCATAAAGCTACGTTTTTCCTATCAAAAACAGCATTAGAGCTATCGAATCTACTAAGTAAAGCTAATAGTAGGAGAGAGAGCTGTTAGACATTTTTGGGTAGGTATTTGAGGCACTGTGAAAATTTGTACAATACCTCTTTATAGTAATATCCGAATACAAAAACACAAACCTGGCTGAAGGGTAGCGGGGCTTAACCGACCCTAAAATTTTTAAATTAGCAAAATTGTTTTCGCAATAAAAAGCCCTTGAGGCATTTTGAAATTTTAATACCTTGAAATTTAGTATTTAAGGAGTTGAAAAATAAAAAAGTCAGATTTCTTAATCGGGTCTAAAACTTAGCCAGGTGTTTGCAAAATTATATTTTTGAAAAATTTTAAAAATATATTTGAAGCACGTTGAAATTTAAACAGAGTAAATTGGTAACTAGAAATAGATATATTCAAAAAATAGATCGTTTCGGTGGGACATTCTACCTGCCAGGTGATTAAAAGTTTGAGGGTCGGTTAAGCCTCGCTACCCTTCAGCCAGGGCTGTGTTTTTGTATACGTATATTACTAAAGAGGTATTGTACAAATTTCGACAGTGCAGTGCCTCAAATACCTACCCAAAAATGTCTAACAGCTCTCGGGCTATAAAGCTTTCCTCATCCTTGCGTCGGCAAATACCACACAGTTACACACGTTCACTTTGACGATAGAATGCCGTTGGCCTAGACTGGCCTTGGCTGGCCGAACGATCAAATAATGGTGTTAAATTAATCTGTGCGTCGATGGGGCACCTCGTCACACGTCGGTGCCTCGGTGCTACATAGAATGAATGAGCGAACAGGTTCGCGCGCGCGCAACCCAAACGATTCCTAATTGATTATTGAGAAAGCAATCAGCAGTTCTGTCTGTCGTGTAATTTTAGATAGAGGGAGAGAATTTTTGGAACTGTCGGTGATGCGCAAAAGTCAGTACTCGGACGACGTAATTTTATCTTCAGAATAATACTTAATAATAAAAAAAAACTAAAACAACACGCTTTTATGAACTAAAAAATGCAAATAATTTGACAACAAAATTAGCTTTACTGTAAAAAGCTTGGGGTTCTATCTACTTAATTTTTAAGATAGTTCTACGTTTACAATTAGCTAGTAAATGAAAAATTTATTTCCAATATTAAGCACTTCACGCTTTTTACAGTAAAGCTAATTTTGTTGTCAAATTATTTTGCATTTTTTAGTTCATAAAATCGTGTTGTCTTAGTTTTTTTACACTCTAATTTTAATTATAAGACTAACAAACAGTATTGCATTTGACTATGAGGTAGGCAACTTAACGTACCGTCACTGTACATCGCGTTAGCTTGCTTGCTGTAATTTTTCAAGCTTTTTTTATTCTGAAAATCCCGGTCAGGATAATGGAACAAACTTATGAAATTATTGTAGTGTGCAAATGTTCAGTTTAATCTGACGTTTTGAAGAAGTAGATGAATTTCACGTTCAAAGATACCATTACGAACATACAAACAAACAAACATGCAGGTGAAGCTAATAAAAGCGTGTTAAAAAAATACTCAACGCACGTTCCATAGACAAAGCTAGTATTAGCGTTAATCAATTATAGTCTGCATCATTTCGTGAACAGAAAATTTTAATAAGGTCTGTCAATCAGCTCCAGTTGGAAAAGAACACAAAACTGGTACACTTATATTAAATTCCTGCATTGTTCAACAGTCTATTTCCGAGTAACATAGACAACATATTATTACGCTAATACAAAAGGGGGATTAGCAGTGAGCGAAAAGCACACCGGGGTTCCGCACGCGATTTCTGATTATAGATTACTGTACGCAGGACAAATTATAAGAGATTCCTATATAGTAAACTATATAATGAAACATCTGTTGCCCTTGATTGTTCGTTGTCTAACCAAAATTTCGCCGAGCGAAGCCAGGCCCAAAAGCTAGTAATACAATAATAATGATGTATAAGTATAAAAAAATAAAAAAAAATATTTTGAATCTTGAATTACTTACATATTATTGTATTTATTATAAAGATTCAATTTTAAAATTTTGTTAACAATTAACATTTTCATAATCTTTTTATAAACAAATTCTTTCTCATAGCCTTGACGATAAATGATTTCTTAAATCGTTTTTGAAGATCAGTAAATATTTACATCTATGTAATATGAGCCGTTCGGCTTATTCTTTGGTTTGCAGCGACATATTAAAATTTATATTAGTGCTATGAAAAAATCTCGCGTTTTAAGTCAGGTGATTAATAACAAAATTGATTTTATCTTTAAAATTTTATTGCGATTTATTACTTATAACTAATAAATTTTTCGCAGAATTTTCGCCTTTTTTATTTAACGCTTTGCTTAAATCGGATATAAATTATAATGAAATTTAGCGCCATGAATGGATCAAATGCAAACATATTTTAAATATTAAAATCGACCTTTGAGTGGTAGCCCTAATTAAATTTTCATATTAAACTTGATATGAACTTTTAATGACTGAAATTTATAAATAAAGATATGACTTTTAAGTATTATATATCGTTACATATTTTTTTACAAGAAATGGGAGTCAATAGGTTCCTATTTTTTAATAGTTTTATTGAAATAACTTGAAGCTATGTCACAGCTGATATGTCACAGCTGATATTCAGCTATTGTTACATTTTACACAAATAACTGATAACATCGCATTCTTAGCATACGTCAATCTACGCTGAAGAATGTAGCTATATTATTTTACAGTGAACTTTACCCGTGGCTTTGCTCGGGTTAATTTCGTTTTTGACAGAAACCATATTTTAACTCGATCGTAGCCGGACAAACGGTATCGTTTACCTACTTTAAGTTTGAATACCAGTTCATTGCGTATCAAGTTTCGTTAAAATAGGTTTATACGTTTTCGAGTAATGATGATACAACACATGTGAACACGTTTTCCGGTTAGATATCACACAAAATGTAAATTAAAAAAATCAAAAAACCTGACTGCGAACTATAAAAATGGAAACAAGAACATGTAGTCGGAGGCATAGATGCAGTAACTAATAAGTTGAACAGAAATACCGGATGTCTCCGACTGCATGCAATCATTTAATCTTTTTTCCATCTTTATAGTTCACTTTTAACGCAGTCGGGTTTTTATGGTTTTTCTAATTTACTTTTTTTATATTTTCAGGTAAATTTTGTTTAGTCTACTCGTATAATGCATAATATATAGAAACGTTTTATCTCTACGTATATAATTAATGTAGAAATCAGAAACGGGGGCTATGTCTTGTTTTCTTGCGATTTTGTTGTGATATCTAGATGAGAATTTTTGTCCGTACGTATTTCAGTATATCTTGCGTATCTGTCTCTTTTGTGCCTCGGGCGTAAAGCGTTTTTGTGTCATAGCTAATTAATATCAGGTGGTTTAGTTTTGATTTGATCCATTTATCAAGGTGCTCTATATCCTCGTTTGAATAACGTGTAGGTGTATCTCATTGCACATTTGAATAAATAATTAATTTCTTCGTTGGTGTCCAGCCATAACTTTTGTTTTACAGCTCTAGACTACGTGTTTGTTGTCCGAAGCAAAATACAAATTCAGCTGCTTTAAGATATTAACTGAATAACGTCGTTTTAGGTACGCTTAAAACTATACTAAGCATCTTTATTTGACAAAAAATGTTAAAAACTTTGTTAAATTTTCAAAATGAACATATTTTTAAATATAAAAATGAACAGATGTAAATTCTAGTCAATTTGCTAATTGATACTGACGTAAATTGGCTGTTAATGAATTAATTTCTATACACACTGTAAAAGATATCGTTTAACACAAATTGGTTCGGTTTAGCCATTAATTCCTATTAAAGGATAGCCCCAGGCCTTGAAAACTTCGAAGTTAAGGATTTTTTTTTAAAACTATTAGTGATTACCTATTAGCAAGCACGATCGTTATAAATGAGTACTGTGTCTTGTTTAATGTTGAAATGATTATTATTAATGGAGCTTATACAGTGCTATTTTATGTTCTTTTAAATCAAATAGTAAACATAGTATTTTTGTGTAGGCACTTACCGGTATGAATTTTCTATAGTTTTGTTCAAAGTTCTGATTGCCATTTTATTGGTTCTGGTCGTTGGTGTTTTGCAATTTACTTGGCTGCTTGACAAAACCGTTTTTGAATTATTAAATGTATAAACTGTTTAATTTTTTCCGCAAATGTTAACACATACTAGTACGTAAGGCACATAAGACCAATAAACATCGTTTGAGTAATATCGAACTTTAAGTGGAATTATTTTCATTTCGCTAGAAACCAACAGTAGGTACAGTTTCACAATCTGCGTAAATCTCAGTTGCGTAAGTCTCAACTTTTGTAGGTATATGCATTGTTTTAAAGGACATGCGAACTATTTTCAATTTTTTGTTACCTCCGAATTATGAAAACGCATTATTAGCGTGCACTAGAATAATTAAAAGATAACGCGGCTGTCAAAATCAAATTTTAAATTAGGTAATAAAAAGCCAATCCCTCTAATATAATAGTACTTGATTTCATTAATAAATCATTAAATCAACGAAATGATTCGCAAAAAATCGTTACACGTGCTTAAATATTTTTCAATCCAACCTTTTTTAAAACTTTTAACAAATCCTATAGGAAAAACTATGAAAAACAACAGGCTATTGAAGTAGCGATGGATTCCAGTATGGTTGATTTTGCATGTAAAAATAAGAATAAACGATAAACGGCATATTAATCAAACTGGCAATTATAGATGGCGATTGTAGATTTTAGTAGTCTAGTGAAAAGATTTTTTCGATATGTTTTGTTATTTTCCAATAAAAACGGATTTCTTTATTTTATTAAGCTTTCAGGTCACGGCACTGTTGCAGGCTTAATAATTTATTCAAAAGACATAGGTGTGCGTTTCTGAAGTGTATTTCTAATTAATGTTTTCCGACTTTCTAGGTATGCGAAGAAGAAAAACGTCAAGAAGAAGTATTTCCGTTATCAATGAATTACATGGACCGCTTCCTAAGCGTGTGTTCTATCAAGAAATCACAACTGCAATTATTGGGTACGGCGTGTCTACTGCTTGCATCCAAACTCAGAGAAGCCAAACCAATAGCTGCAGACACTCTAGTCGTTTACACGGATAACAGTATCAGCTTAGCTGAACTTTGGGTAAGTGATCTTTTTAAAATACATAGACTGCCGTTTCGATAGCTTTTTCGTTAGCTTAGATTAGAAACTCAAATGTAATTGAACCAGAAAATAAGTAGATATCAAATTTTCAAATTTAACGAAACGGTTCAAAATCTGAAAATTTGACATTACTTATTTACCTACCCATAATCCTACATTCGAAGTAAATTTTAAACTTTTTATGGATGTAAGTTCATTCGTAAGATGTTTGTAAATGAACATTCAATTTTAAGACTACTATATTCTGTAACCCTGTGAGGGACTGTGGTTAAAAAACAACTTTTGTATTCATGTTGAAAAATGTCGATATGCAAATTTTAAAATTTAGAGTTTGGATTCTGTTTCCTTTGGTCGAATCAAGTACGTATAATAAATCATACTGTGAAATAATAAATGCGGATAAATAAACTTTTTTTGGGTATTTCAGAGAATGTTATGGCATAGCATATTTAGACCATAACAGCATAATATTATGTAGATGAAAAATTTATGCATAATGTATTTCTCGGAAGACATTTTAATTTTAGCATCATTAATAATTGTAATTAATAACAAATGAGAGATAAAATTAGTGAATGGCGACAGTATGATTCGTGACTAATGTTCTGCGAATTTCCACGGAAGATGCATATTTTATTCTTTACAAAGGACATACCTAAATATGATAGTTCCATAAATTATGACAGTAAGATAGGTGCCAGGGATTAACGATAAAATTATTCATCATATTACATAAAACTTCGATTCGGAAATGTTCCACATTTCCTTCACCTTAATCATTGTTATTGTTATTAATGCACTATATAGTATTGAATACCTACGACTACTTATGTATTTTATCTGCGTCTGTTCTATGAAACAGTGTATGTAGGTGGCTTTCTCAAGACTGACAATCGAAACCGAGAGCAAAATTATTCATTCGCATCGCATCTATTATTATGATAATACATCACGGGAAGGAATCATTTCAAGTGAAGCATTCGATTAGCGATCGTTCGATTATTAAAATCATTCGATTATTCTCAAGTCGACGGACGGTACTTCCACTTTTCATTGCAGTGAAAACCGAACAGTCTGAATAGTTAAATTGCCTTTAGTCCATTTTTACAGAAATGTACACATTTTGCATTACAACGTCAGGACATCCATAAAGTGAAACACATACAGTCAGTTTGAATAATATTATCAATGACAAAATATACATAAGTAGTTTTAATTTCATTCATAAATATAAATTTGTTATTGTATATTTGAACGCGGGTGACACCGCTGAAACCTTTCAACATAATGCCGATTGTGATTACTGTGTGTTTGAACTTACATGTCAGTAAGCTTATGTATGTATTTACGTACTTATGTATCTCTGCATACGTATACCTACATGGTAGAATCGCAATTGGTGCGGTCTATTATAGCTGCAGTGCTGCACACAATCAGCAGATTCAGTGATGTCCGGACCTCCGTGCGTTTGCAATTGTAAAAAAAAAAAAAAACAGGCAAGACAAATTTGACACTTGGTAATAACAACGGACAATGTGAATAATAACTCTGAAATTGATATGAAAATAAAATGATGTTCGAATTTTTTGATCGAAAATTATATTCATATTGATGTATTAAAAAGCACCATGGGGCAATCAACATTTAAATAAACTGTTAGCACACTCCAAAAAAAAAAAAATTGAAGTAATTATGGATGCGTAGGATAATCATTTATCTTTCGATTTCAATCAATAAGATATAACAAATGCTTGTTTTGATCGTTCCTTGTCTCATGCGGCTAGAATAGTTAAGTCGTTATATACAGTTCAACGTGGCCCACTTGGAAAACCGAAAAAGGCACGAAATTTTAATGGTCAGGGAAATGTCAGAATTTTTATGGAAGTCGAAGATTTTTGTAAAAAAAACGATCGAGTACGAATCTAAGTCACGCGCCGAGAGTCAAATGCTGTCGCCAAATAATTTAAGTCCCTGTCGCCATACAAAATTTCTGCTTTGGTTGATCGAAAATTTCTATAAATTTTGAACATCAATTGTTTATTTCTGTATTTGTTGCTAATTACGTAGGTATGTAGTCAGGTAAAAAACAAAAACAAAAAATCACTTAAAAACCAGTAGAAGCTAAGAAGAAGTTATTCTGGAGAGAAACTAGTCATCCTGATAATGCTCTTTTTGGTGAATAACACAGATAAATCAAAGTTCGCTCCTGGTCTTTGATCTGTGATAATTTTTAATAAATGACGGCATATACCCCATTTCCGTTGAGATTAAATCAGAGTTAGTGCAGTAAATTGAGTCAGCTAACTAATGAAAATATTATAATATTAGTTCAGAGGTCATTTTATTTTTATTTTTACCAATTTTATTATTAATCGGAGATGATTTTTTTCGGTATTTAATGCACCAATCAATCTTTTGTTATAATATTTGAATGACATGTAAGAATATAAGTGATAATGTAAATCGTTTCAATTACGACCGCAATACATTTTGATAAGACTGATAACAGTCCGTCGTTATCGCGTATATAAAAATAGAAAAGGCGGTGAGATTTTCGCGCGCGGAAATGTTTTTGTTAAACCGGAGTCGTTTGGTGTACCTTTGGCGATGTAATGGCGCCCCAATGTCCTTGATCTCTTCTGCAGTATTACGTAGATATATTGTGTATGGTATATAAGCAGAAGTACTATACTACTTTATATACCACACTCCTGTAGAAGCCGATAACTCTCGGATATACACGATAGAATAGAATAGAATATCATTTTTATTTGTCCCAATTTAAAAAATTGGCAAAACGTCATAACATTTGTGTTTCCAAGAAATCCTTAAAACTATATAGACATATTTCCATTAGTTGCTTTTTGACGACTTTTAAAAACATTCCGAAAAGGGAACGCGTTTCCAAAGGTAGAGCATTGCAA
Source organism: Venustoraphidia nigricollis (assembly GCA_034508555.1). Lineage (NCBI taxonomy): Eukaryota > Metazoa > Arthropoda > Insecta > Raphidioptera > Raphidiidae > Venustoraphidia > Venustoraphidia nigricollis. Next base: position 335,164 of record JAVRKA010000128.1, on the reverse strand, counting down.
AATTTTTGTAACCAATATTTAGGTCCATATTTCTGTTTGCTAACAGAATGAAAATGCACTGTTATACTCTCGCACCACGTGTTTTGTGAGAGTGTATTTCCTCAACAATTTGGAACTTGGATATAGATTTTGTTTGACGCATAAAAGATTAACGTAAACAAACATATTGATCATTTTCTCCTGGGATCTATTCAAATTTAAACGCATTCTTGTGTGCGGAAAATGGTGATAAAATGTTCAACAGCTCTATTATGCATAAATATGTAGCTATAATGATCGCGATTCCAGGGCGCCAACCGGAGCTCTGAATAAACATAAGGAGGCCCCAACTGAATATGTATGTATAATAATTTACCTACGTGTGCTCGTCAACATAATATTAATAATACTACATTGTAGATGTACCTTATACAGTAATACATATACATAATATTCCGTAAGTGAGCGGTTATCGCAAAATACACATGTATTTAGTCAAAATGTATGAAATTACATGCCATGGTCGTATGAAAAATATAAATTAGTAGTACTAAGTAGACGTACAATATATAAATACGCTAGTTTCAAGACTACGATGTATCATCTTATGATATCTGATTTTTTCTTGAAACATTCCAAAATAATAATACATAGGTACTTATGTTATTGTTGCACGACTTTTGGAATAAAATTAACCCCAAATTGAATTATCAATCGTTTTTCTAAAATTTTTCAACAACAAGTCAAATTTTGAGAACCTTAATACTTAAACACAGCTAATAACAATATTAAAATGAATTTCGCGACCACAGTTTGAAATTTTTCGAGAGCATATTTTACAATCTGGTGAATCAGTAACTTAAAAAAAAAATTTTTGAACGGCTTTCAAAAAACGCCAATTTAATGAAAGTACGTCGGTACAAAATTAAATAGATGCCGACCTTAAAATTTTATTATTTTACGCTTTTTAGTGACTTTTTTTGAAGGTTGTTTTTTTAAAGTTTTTTTTTTTACTTTTAGCTCTCAGTAACTTGATTATTGTTAAATATTTATGGTGAAGATTCCAGTGCTTTAAAAAAAATGTCCACTGATAAACGATAACCCAATTTCAATATACAGATGATTTTTATTATCAGTTTTAAAGTTATTTACTGAGTGCTGCCAGTCTGTACTGTAAACATTTATAACATTCATAAATATAAAAAATGATGTATTGGTACATATTTAAATAAAAGTAAAAATGATTAAAGAATTTGATGTTAAGGATGTGAAAACTAGCGTATTTTAAAAACGTTCTGACAGTTTCCTTAAATTGCGATCGAATATAATTAAATTCAGTGAAACATTTGTGTTGACTTCTCATTTTTAAGCAAAATTCGTAATATTGCTTTTATAAAAATCGGTATACGCTGCATTTTAAATAATCGTTTGCACAACCATAGAAAGATAAAATAAGCTTAGTTTACCAATCAAACATAAGTAATTAAACAATCGCACCCCTAAAAGTGTCCCGGTGAACACGAATTCCGTAGATAAAGTATATTTCTATTTACACAATTGTTTAGTAATGCAACCATATTACATAAACACTGCCTATTTTTTAAACGCAAGGCGTGTTCATTAAATAGCCTGTTTAAATATCCCGTTGCAATCTTGAACACGTGGTCATTTAAAATTTAAATACCTGGAATCTAATATACAGATGCATTGTTGTAGCAATAATAAAACCATCCGGCTAGAACTTTTAAAATATAAATAGTCTTTTAAGACGCACTTGACTTGGCTTTAAGAAACGTTAATTTTTTTTTTTTTTTGGAAAGTACAAAAAAACATTTTCTCTCCATTATACCATGTGAGCAATTAATTTTCAGTCGGCGTAAAATATGAGAAAAATTCCAGCCAACTTCATAATTATTGACATTTATGCCTTAATATTTTCGTTATGATTTTCCTGTAAACTATGGGTGAGGCCCTATATTCCCTATTTTCTTCCCAAAATTTTAGGCTCAGTAATTTCGGAGATAAGGGGAGAATATTTTCTTTAAGGCTATGTATTTTAAAATATAAAAAAAATATAATTGTATTTCTCTTAACGAGCCCTTTCATTTGATACGTTACAAATTGCACTAATGTTTAATAAAACCATATTTGTTATGGCTTAAAAACTTTTCAATTGCATTTGAAATGTAGGCCAAATAGAAAAGTTCAATACTGATAAGCCAAAGCTTGCAAACAAAAGAAACGCAGCTAACTGTACATCGACAGAAATAAAATTTCTATTGTCGTTGTTATTCAAATAATAATAATCATTGTTAATCTGCAACTTAATGAAACACCTCTTCACTCCTCTGCTTATGAGTTTACATAAAAGAAACAATAATCTGGCGGATATTATGATACAAATTGATAAGAAAGCAATGCGGTCATTTGGTTTCCCGCATTAAATTTGCTCGCGTTTCCTAATTTATGGTCACGTCCACTTTTACAGTCTAATCGAACCGAAAAAAACTGCGGTCAAGAGCAAGTCACTCACGCACTGAGGATTCCGTACTGTGGACAATCCTAAAAGCTATAAAAAAGGCGAAAACAATAGAGGTTGTCCGGCATCGAACGAGTAATCTTTTGCTTTTAACGTCCACCGGGCATGCTTAGTAATATTCAGTAATAATATATATGATACCATGACGACTCAAGACAAGTTAGACGCTTGTTAAGATTTTGCATTCATAAATTACTTACAACTTTTTTTCTATTGTATAATTATTTTTAGTATTTATTGTTATATTTGTACATAACTAAAATATGTCTAAAAACCATGTTTTTGATGCCCCATTTAAGTCAAAAAATGTGTCCTGTTAGCTAAGCTCTTTCCAACAATACCCCACGAGCATAGATAGAATAAATATTTTTCCCTGCTTACATGTATCGAATTGTCCTCCTTCAAAAAAGGTTTTTTTTTTTAACCTTATAAATACGATTTTTGTCTTTGGGCCAAGGATTTGCAATTTAATTGTGAATTTCAACTGATCTCATTTTGTTTAACAGTTGCAAGTCTCTGATAGATGGACGGATGGCCAGCGTTGCCACAGCAATAGGGGACCCGTTAGATCCCACGGTTTTATCAAACGTCAAAAAGGGATTATTTAATTGCAAATGTACGAAATGTTTTTTGTATAGTATTTTCTTTGCTTAAATGCGTCCACTATTTACAAAATTATTAAACGGAGTTTTTATTGTTTATGCGATAAACTTTATCGAAGTAACCCAATTTTCATGCAAAAATAAATAGCTTTATAATTAAGTGACTAACATAGTCGATAAAATAGTGATTAGTTAGTAAATAATTTAGCGAACTACTGTGCTTCTAAATTTAAAAATTCAATCACAAATGGCAATTTACCGCCAAATGTTTAACTGATTATGAATTGAAATTAAGTGCCAATTTTTAATCATTGCGAAAATGAACAAACCTGCATGTGAAACTCGGCAAAATTTTGCGGATTTGGTACCGGCATCACTTTACTATCAGTTGATATCAGAAAACTGCCATATAAGATACTCTTTACCCGCGGTTATGCTCACATATTTTTTGTGTTCTTTTTTTTAATATCACATCGATTGCCATTGCCGTAGGATCAGCGGCGCCTTAGATGAGATGAATTTGATTTCGCGTTCTCAAAAATTCTTTTTTTTTTTTTTTTTGATGTATTCAAATGAAATAATTATCATTCCGACATCACTGATTGCGTCCTTCGGGGCCTGCGTCCTAATTACGGCGGTGTCAGCACAAATTCTTGGGTTAAGATATTATAGGTTTACTACAAAACCGATCGTAAGTGAATCGACATTAAAAAACTAGTAAGTACCGAAATATCGAATAAAACTTATATCTCAAAAAAACTAAGATTTTTTGTTACGCAAAGTATTTAAATGTACCTATAGAATATCAATTAATTGCTACAATATAAATTTTAAAGTTATGTTAGGCATTTTAACCGAAAATCTTTTAGTCAAAGATAATTCTTATTCGTGAATAGCACCATGGCAAGCAAGAGGAAAGTGTGGATATGGAAATTGACAAAACCAAGACAAATACGGCTAAAAAATCATTTATGACAACTTTCTTCAGTCATTTCTTAAAAATTATAATAATATAGGTACTTAGTACCTTCTTTGTTATAGTTACTTCAAAATAATAAGTCGAAATATAAGATATATAAGCGGATATATAATAAGCAAATATTTGAGGTGTTTATTTGCCAATCTCACCAAAGATTAGTTTGCTAAGTTGTTCTTAGAACCGTTGCACATTAGTTTAAAACGGTTAAAATTACATAAGGATATAGGTGGAGTACGGACCAGTGATAAGAAAAAACGGGCTATTTAACTTAATACGCAAATAAACTTTTCCATTATAACTACTAATAATAATGAAGTACGTTAAACTAGCAAACATTTTATATGCAATCTATTATGAACGAGTTTTCTAAACAGAATTAATTAGGCACCTTATTTTGACATAATCCGCTATTTCATTTAACCTCCCACATTTTTTTCTATAATTTCTAAAATTGAATTACCGGTGTATATAAATTAAATGTGTTGTTTTATTACCAATCTGAATATATTTCTTCAAAAATAGTTGTGAATGGTTTTTTTCTTTATAGCCGGTCGATAGTACGTACTTTCGGCTTCGAATTTAAGGCATAAAGCCTAACATTTATGCACTGCTGAAATTACTCGCACGCAATCTTTTACAGCGGGCCGAAACAGTTTCTTCGTGCACACTGATACGAAAGTACCTACTTTCGACCGGGAATAACGAAAAATAGTATAATTATGAAAGCATTAGTAATGTTTCTTTTCCCGATTAATATAGTGACCAAATGCTACAGTGCTTAATACATAGCACGTCACATTTATCTAAAATACATTTTTTTGCAGTTGCACTTCCTATTTCAAATTGTTAAGCACTAACTTTTTAATTATTAATTAGAATTTTCAACATTAATAATAATTTGAAGAAGTAGAATAGCGGGAAAAAGGAACCTTAGCCAGTACAATTATATTATTTTATTACCAACGTTTCGTCTAATATTTCCCGCTATTCTACTTCTTCAAATCACATAAGAGGAACGAAAAACATAATATACGATGAATTAATAATAATCAAAAACTTACATTTAATTGCAATCGACTGTAGACTTTAACAACTTCTGCAGCGCTCTTTTAAGACGAAAAAAATCCACACTTTCTCCTTGTAATCGTAAAAAGTTTATCACAAATTGTTTTTTCAAAACTATAAAATAATGAACAACTGAAAACTAAATCATAACAAACACTTAAATCGAATGAAGAGTACATATTTTTTTAAGTCCCTTAAATGAAATCGATCATGCAATGTAAAAAACCAACATCGCTGTTTCATTTATTTCATTTTTATAATGTTGAAAAAAAACTTTATAAATATTTATACAGAGTGTCCTCTTTATATTTTTGTCTTTCAAAATAAAAATGCGTAGTATCAGTTGAACTAGAAACTAACTGAATGCATTTTGTTAGGAAATAGGAAGTATTTTGCGAATACTTCGCATAATCGTCAATATAAATTAAAAAAAAAAAATAGATAATGCTTTTTATTGAGTGTTCTAAAAAGCAGAAAATAATAAATTAATCTTCCAAAGAGATGATATAAAGTAGTAAAATTTTCAAAACTTAAATAATTTTGAAGCAAAGAGATGAAAATTTCTAGAATTTTGTGACATTGCAGTTATTTTTTCAACGTCATAACCTATTTATTTCAACAGCTGATTTTTAAGAAATTAAAAAAGAGCCTCTAATCTACAATGTACATATATTATCTATTTAAGAAATTCATATAAATATAATATATGTATGCACTGTTTTCTCAATTGTAATTAACAGTACATATTAATACATTTTATTACATAATTGCAATTTTTATCACTAGCATGAATTTGCACACATATACATTATTTGTGGTGATAACATTTTTGTTTTTTATCTTTTAAATAACTCGACATTAGATTAAAGTCAACAAAAGTGAACTGATCTTCAAACTTCATTTTGTCATTTTGTGTGCACTATGTTGCATATTTTCTAGGTATTTGATAAAAACAGTATATCTTCTCAATGAACCGTGTTTAAAAGAAAAAAAAATCATGTAACATAATATTATTTGCAATAGAAGACACAGTGCCACGTTCAAGGAATATATTCTTTTATGTCACAGCACTGTCTGAATTGCTACTGGACACGTATAAACCTCAGTTTCATGCCAATTCGGCATTAATAATCTTTTAATTTTTAATTCTAATTTTTACATGAAACTAGTGCAACTGCAGCAGTTGTTGGTCGCCATTACAGGCCAGTTATTGGAATTATTTATTAGATGCAGAAACTGGTATCGCTTGAATAGAATTAGAAAACTATTAAAAAAAGAAAAACAAAAAAATAATTGACTGGCAAATAATTAGCTTAAATTGGTGGAAAACTTGACAAATTTAGTAAACTCATTCACCACTGTTGATGATCAATTTTATGTGAATTACACTGCATAGATAATTATCTAGTCCTACTTTTAGTAGGAGAGCTATTAAACATTTTTGGGCAGGTATTTGAGGCAGTGTGGAAATTTGTACAATAACTCTTTAGTAATAACCGAATACAAAAACACAGACCGGGTTGAAGGGCAGCGGAACTTAACCGATTTTTAAATTTTTATGCAATAAAAAATCCTTGAGACATTTTGAAATTTTAATACCTTGAAATTTAGTATTTAAGGAGTGACAAATAAAAAAGTTAGAATTCTTAATCGGGTCTCAAAACTTAGCCAGGTGTTTGCAAAATTATTTTTTTAAGACTTCAAAAATATATTTGAGCCACGTTGAAATTTTAACAGAATAATATTGGTAACTAAAAATAGATATATCGAAAAGACAGGTCGTTTCGGTGGGACATTTTACCTGCCCGACGATCAATGTGTTTGATAAGTCGGTTAAGCTCCGCTACCCTTCAGCCAGGTCTGTGTTTTTGTATTCGGATATTACTTAAAGAGTTATTGTGCAAATTTTTACAGTGCCTCAGATACCTACCCAAAAATGCTTAATAGCTCTTGGCCTATTTGTACTTGTACGTCGTGTATTTCAGATGTCATCGGCCTGAATGTAATGCACCTATGTAGATACACTAATATGTAATAACTAATAACACTAACAACGTGTTGGCCCCACACACACACACACACACACACACACACACACACACACACACACACACACACGGCGTGTATTGTATTACGTTGTAAGTGTTATTGTTTGTATGTAAATGACACGGTGTACGTATGCAATGATTGTCAACGCAACATGTCACGAACACAACTGAGAAATGTCTCTTTCGTTAGCTCGTTCAGCAAACGCGTCTTTTGCCTTACTGTTTTCAGTCGTTACGAGTTGCGCTTTGTCGATTTTATCCTTATTAGTTGGTGTTGCTTCTAAAGATAGATTCTGGCATGGCAAAAAGCTACATGTGTGACGCGACCAAACTCAACAAAAATAGAAGAACAGTGGAAATTATAGACACATCTGATATAACGACATCTGCAATAACGACTAAATATTAAATTTCCGTTTAAAATCATTTTTAAAATAATAAAAAATCATGTTGCTCATAACATCATCAGTTTTATCATCACTCCAGTGACCATTTTACTTCTTAAGATGTTATAGTTCTTTTGGCGCGTTATGAAAAAATGATGAGTGAATTTTTACGACGTAGCGTCAAAATTGACAGGATGAAGTTGCTTGCAGAAGCGCGCGCATATTATGACATCGAAAATAGCGCTATGAAGTTACTGCCACACGCGCTTAGTCTCTAAAAGCATTATTTATGCTAAACTCACTCCAGCCTTTTTAATATTTTATTTCAGTAAATTATTTGCATGCAAAATATCAATTACGTTTTAATTATGCCAGAAAAGTATGACTTCTACCACGCGTACAGTACACGCATTCATCTTTTTTTTAATTGTCGGTTTCTTGATCGTCGTTTTAAACGATTTCCACTGTTTTCTTGTTTCTGTTGCGTTCCACTAATGGCTACGCAACGCGGTACAATATTTATATAGTTCGCGCTCACACAAGGGCATATTATTTATGTATGAGTGGAACAGCTGACTGGCGCGACGTTGCGCGCGGCCAACAACACTGCTTGTCACGCCAATCAGCTGTTTTTAAGCAGTCGACTGTCTGTCGTCGCGACCCGCATCGTCGCACTTTTCTCTTATATCTTTCTCTCTCTCTCTTTCACCCACTCAGAGAGAAACGCCGCGCTTAATTCCCCGCCCCTAAACAATGCTTTCCCCTCTAATCAAACACACGCGAAAGTATTATTTAGTAAGTTTTCAACGCATTCTGATTAAATTATTAACATACTAGCGGCCCGCTAATTATGTATAGCCGGAAGATTTCGGGTGGACGGATGGGGGGGGGGGCGGTCATGTGACGAAATTTTAGCAGACACCTATAGGTACGGTGGCCAGCATTTCGAGCTGTACATTAGCGAGTTTGAAAATCATAAAAATGGTTATAGATTCACGTAGTACGTACTAACTACTGACAACGATAAATAGAACTATCTTACCGATTTTAATAGAAGAGCTGTTAGACATTTTTGGGTACCTAGATATTTGAGGCTCTATGAAAATTTGTACAACACCTCTTTAGTAATATCTGCATATACAAACACAGACCTGGAAGGGTGGAATTAACCGACCCTCAAATTTTTAAATAAGCAAAAATGTTTTCGCAATAAAAAGCCCTTGAGGCATTTTGAAAATGTAATACCTTGAAATTTAGTATTTAAGGAGTTGAAAAATAAAAAAGTCAGATTTCTTAATCTGGTCTAAGACTTAGTCAGGTGTTTGCAAAATTATATTTTTGAAAAATTTTAAAAATATATTTGAGGCACGTCGAAATTTAAACAGAATAATATTAGTAACTAAAAATAGATATATTCAAAAAAGCAGGTCGTTTCAGCAGTGGTACATTCAACCGCCAGGTGATTAAAAATTTGAGGATCGGTAAAGCCTCGTTACCCTTCAACCAGGTCTGTGTTTTTGTATTCGGATATTACCTACTAAAGAAGTATAGTATAAATTTTCACAGTGCCTCAAATACCTTCCCAAAAATGTGTAACAGCTCTCGGCCTATTCTGTTGTGGTATTGTGTAGGTATTTCACATATTGGAGAGTAGCATTTTCCCACTTTTAAAATCACACAAAAAGTCGGAGTCTTTTTCCTATGTCGTTTTTGTTTTTTTACATTGTATGTCTCAAAATAGTTTCTTTTTAATGTAGGTATCTATTTTTCTTATTTAATTTGGGTAGTAAGTCAGTAATTGTTGTGAAAGATCATCTATTGAAATGCTCATAAATTGCAAGTTTGACAATTGCAACATGCAACCTTTGCTTGCTGACGGTTCATTGAATGAAATAACCTCGCTGGCGCCGTCTGCGCTCAGCAAGGCTTTTTTTCAATACTCAATAGATTTCTTTGCTCACATAGGTTTTGCAAAGACTGAAGGTAGAAATCAACTAGTACCTACCCAATGCTATGGTCCGTTCGCTACATTATTATCGTTCTGCCAAATTTAGACAATAATATGTTATGGGGTGTGACCCAACAATCGGTTTGTATTATAAATCATGCAGTTCAAAAAGTCGTTTTCTTTATTTCTTTTTATTGTTAAAACTTCTATCAATCGATTGTTATACAATCACAACGCACAGTATAACTTGATTTTTTTTTTTAGATTCAGTTCTCGAATGATTGTTGAGTTCTCCAATTTCACTCACGTTATTGTTGGTTTCAAATTTCAGTCCGAGCTTACTAATCGGCACAGCCGTTCTAATAGACAAAAAAAATCCGGAAACACGTGCGTTCGCCTAGGTGTCCTAGAAAATGTCCAAAAACCAGTAAGGGGCCGTTCATAAAATACATTAGCAACCAGTGGGGAGGGGTATTGCCTAGCGAGATGAGATGTGACAAGACTGATAGGGGGGTGGATTTAAAGAAACGTGACGTTCGCTGTTCATTAATTTTATTGTAATTTTAATATTTTAACTTGTGCGTTTTTTTATTTTATTTTGTTCGTTTAGCTTTTGTTAGGGGGTTGCAGAAAATGTGACGCAACAAAAAGGCAAAAATTTAAAGACAAAAAATCCCGTCAGAATGTTATGTATTTGAAATTTGAATTATTTATTGATAATAACTAGTGCACCAATCAATATCAAATAGCCATTAATTATGTCCCATTATCACCGACTTTTTATTTGAACAGATCTTGACATACAGTTGCGATTTGCATGGTTGTCTGTTTTAAATGCCAGTCTGTGCTATAAAATTTATTGCACTAGATCATCAATAATTACAAAATCGTTTCACACGTCTTATATGTAATATAATCGAAACTTGTAGATTGGGATGTCTCGCTAATGGAAGTGATATTTATGTGTGTACAATTCATTACATCTTCTTTTTATGTATATAGCAATTAGTGTTATCTGCAGCATATGCGCTAGGCTACATTGTATATGCATTTACTCACATCAGGATGTATAATCGCGCGTTTGACAAGCAGAAAAATAATACGAAAGATTGGTTTTCAACAAACACGTCATGCTTTCCTGAATATTTTGGGACATTAATTATTTTATTTGATATCGTGTATCGTGCAAAATTTCAAACCTAAAACTTCATTTGTATGTGTGAGATATTGAAAACACAATCGACGTTAGAAGAATAGAATCTATATTATAAAACTGAATTTAAAATGTTATGTAAAATAACACGATTATATATACATAGCGTTTTATGTAAAATATTAAAGTTAATATCAACTTCCGCTTCAACCGGAAATATTTTCATTGGATAGAATCGAATTTTGAGAAAAAATATTTGAGTTTGAGAAAATATTGTGGTACAAAAATGTACATTATTAGTACCATCAAATAGTTCAATTATCAAAGGTTTCTCCAAAATTCGAATATATTTCTCTCGATCTGTGCGCAGCATTCGGATTTTTCTTTTACAAGATTACGTATCCAATTGGTGTGAAATATCGTGTCATACTGAATGAAGTGCCGCGTAACGCCAGTCGACGATCTCTGATATAGAGGATGTGTTGTTCACGTGTGAACTGTTAAGATTACGTCAAAAGTTTCCTGCTCTCATTCACAGAAATTGATAATGTACAAATAATGTAATGTTTGCACTTTATCTTTTTTCCAACTACAAAAAATAATCAAATTGTGTTTTTAGTTGATAACAGTAGTTATAAATAAACATACAAAAATTATTATTCATAGATCATGGAAATTTTCAGTCAATAAAATAACGTACTTTGTGTATAGAATTTGTTCACGAAACCGCCAATAAAGAAGGTTTTCCATTTCTATTCTGAGTAAGTAGAACATGTTCACTAGAGCTGTGACTATTGATCTCTGATTGCGGATGTAAATATACTAAAAGTAAGCAGATTGCAGTTTATAGACGCTCGACATCAGAGGTCATCAGCGTGAAGTAAACACAAAAACAAATATTTTCCCCGCATGTCTTTTTTAAAGTTATTCGCTTAGTCATTTCACAATTTCTGTTTAATTAAATCACAGTCTATTTTCTTATGAAATTCCTAAATTACAGTCAAAATGTCGGTTTAAATGGAACGCAAATTTATAGATGTTTCGTAAGCAGTTTTAAAATAAATTTAAAAAGGCAGAACAGGTATCTCTAGTATTTTTACGTACCTGTCTTTTTAAATTCACGCGTCTATTCGTAGATGGAATTCTTAAACAGTACCCTTTTTAAATAGCTAAAATACACCCATCAGTTTTATTTAATAATTGTTTTATCTGATGTCGGCACACCGTTTTTCCACAAATGTAATCATTAACAGGTTCTAGTTGGGCTTTACAGTAGGTACTTAAGGGTTGTGTGAAGTGTTACTGCAAAGTGCAAAGCTCTTTTCCAAGCAAAGCTAACTCCGGGGATAGGTAAAAAAATTACTTCGATAGTGTTGGAATCCGTTTACTATAATAATACAAATTATTAAATGAATGTCTTATGTGAATACTTTTTTAAAAACATTTCTACTATCACCGATATTTTCAGGGGCTTTCGGGTATTTGATATGATAGGTGGAGAACAAATTTACTAAATATGCGTCACTCAAAAACGGCACTAATTTGGATGAAACATGGTGCACTATCTACAAATCCCAACTTAAGGATGCGATTGAGTGGGGTTTCTGTCAAAACCGATATTAACTGCACGAGTGAAGCAACGTGAGGTAAAGATAGAAGTCGACTTGGAAACACAATTTTGGTTCAATTTTGCCATCCCTATCTCAGTGCACTCACTCACATAATGTTATGTATCCCCTGGTCAGCTGTTGTCTTCTTATAATATGTGTTTATATAATATACGTTCTGTTGTCAGTTTGCCCCGGGGCTACGTGCACACGTCGGAATTCCATTCGCAGTCGACACTCGACAGGTATTCCGACTGTCCGAACTACACACATATACGCATTCCTACACAATGTCGGTGCTATGCCTGTGTGTGCAATTGCATCTATGTAAAACTGAAAGGCACCATGACTGAGTGTTTGAGGGGATTTAAAAATCTTTTGAGAGAGATCATCTGCAACCCCCGAACTATACCCAAGAAAAAATCTGTGTATGTGTATATATAATCATTCCATTTCTCGGAATCGTCTTGATAAGTTGTGAGGGCTGGGTGATTTTTCTGATCAATTTAATTTTGAAATAGGTACCTAAACATTAAAAAATGTTTTTGTTTTGTTTTTTTTTTTTTGGTATAGAAAAAAGATCCATTTTTTGTTGATCATCACCATCAGATAATTTGTTCTTACTGATTCCTCTATATGACGCTACGTCCTTTCGAGGTAGTGATTTCAAATAGAACTTTTCCCACCGGAAATAGCGAAACGCAAAATTAATCGTGGTAGCATCTCGCTCTTATACATAATTTGTCGATGGCCCTAAAGCAGAAGTAAAACCCTTTTCTTTTTATTTTCATCGATGTCTAATCAAAAGAAGAATATTTTCTGTGTGTTTAAAAGGACAGCCCTAATATCGGTGTAACCGAGTGGTACGGCGAATACATTTTGCCTCTATATGTATAGCTACACATAGGTATACATGCATACTTCATATAAAGCATACCTTCCAGGTTTTTGCTCTTTAAACTGAAGAATAATAGAACCTGACTCTGACACATTACACGTTTAGTTTGATATAATGAAGCCGGTGGGTGGGATGCATGTGAACACCTTCTATGACGTGTGTACAGGCTGTAACAAAACCTATCCAAATTAACTTGTTTGAAAAAAAAAATAACGTAACTATAAAATAAAAGGCAAGAGAAAGAAAAATTATTTCTTTTAAGTTTCTTTTTTTGTCTTAAATACTTATAATTGAAGATAATTGGAAAAGTACACAAATTGTTTATAAAATTAAAATTTTAAAAATAACCCTTTATTCTTTCTATATACTGGCTATAAAAATTTAAAAAAAAAACGTATTTTTTATTACATTAATATATACGTTTAGTTTAAATAAGCCCTCCGTATTTCTTCGCATCCAAATATGAACAATGTTCACAAATCAAGGCAAATCGGAAAAAATGTCTCTAACTTATGCTGGACATTTCTGCAGTAGGAAATTCCGCAAACTGGTTCAGGTCCAATGACTTTTTCAGAAGCTCCTTGTCTGGCAAGGGTATCTGCTCTTTCATTGCCTCGAATTCCTTCATGATCTGGTACCCACATATTTGTGAACTTTGTTTCTCTTACCCATAGGTGATGTAGAAGTCGGTAACGATTCCAAACCAGCTTAGAGCTGAATTTGTAGGATTGTATATATTTGATCTAGTAGGTAGGTATCTATATAATTACTCATTGTAACTCTCTGGAATCGGATTTCATCGTTCCATTGTTCAATTATCTAGGAACAATCGAATAACTATTGCATTACTAATTACGATATTCAGTTTGGTTGTGATTATTTTGTTACCTCTGTATAAACTGGCAGGTATCAGTGCGTTACAACATTGCAACGGGACAAGGGATGACTATGATGCGATCACCGCATTGTGCTATGTTTGCACATTTATTCGAGTAGAACTGTAGTCAACACAAATGTAGGATTGTCTTTGGTTTATCTGTAGAAACATTAAGCATTATTTTCTTTTTTATGCTCCCTTCAAAGCGGTGTTAGTTAAAAATATATTGGAAAAGAATTTACAACAAAAAAAGTGTATCTTCAACCAGCTTGATATGTCCAGGTTAGTTTATATTTGTGTGTGCGCAAAACACAATGCAATTTTTGTAGAAAGAATATAATCTGTGAAGATTACAATAAAATTAGTGTGTTGAGGAAAAGTTTGGTTGAAAAACAATTTAAAAAGAAGTTTTTAGCGATGTTTCGCTTGTGGCCGACGTTTCGAAAAATGTATGCGCTGACTTTATTTCTATAAGTTGAGTTGCACAACTATAACATAGAACGTCTTTCATCAGATCATTCAATTAAGTATTTAAAACTGGTACGATCGTATTTTTTTGATACGGAATTTGCCTTTGCCTGCGTGACTTTGATTTTCGTCCAACAGCGCTCGTTGTCGTCGACATTCCGAATGATTGAAAGGCAGATACAATCAAACAACAGCGCATTTCTTCGACGTGTTGAATTTTAATGAATTTCTTAAAATCTGTATGCAGCAGATTTGTAAAAAATAGTTTACACGTTGCATAAAGATGCGAGATGCCTAATAATTTACCATGACTTCTTAAATTTTTAAGAATATAAATGCATCCATTGTTGAATACATCATTATACGGGGTTATTCGCAATAAAATGACTATTTAACATATTTGGAATGTTGGAGCCCGTTGATGTGTCATTTTAAATAAACCTCTGACAGTTCTCTTTCAGAACGAACAACAGCTGTATAGGATCCGCTGAACATTAATTGTTATCATTTATTTTAAATCATTGTGGGTAATATGTCTTACATTAGTGTACGAAAACAATATATAGTCGAACCTGGATAAGCAAGAGTTCAAGGAACCGCGATCTTTTTGTCGCGTATGGAGGTTTTTCACTAACCCGGGTTTCTAGCTTATATAGAGGTGCAGGAGTGGCCTTTCTCACTTATAGAGATCCACAAAAATACAGCAAATATGTATAGTGATAAATTTTAAGTTTATCTATCACTTAAAGACAACACTTTAATTTTTCGTTTTAACATTATGAAATTTAAAATGGCTTTGATGAATTCTCATGCCGAGTGCAATGAACCTCGTTGGCGTTTGTTTTACCCTTGAATTTGGCCGCCATCGGTAAGCGAACACGGAATGTTTGAATGAATAGGTTCAATCCGTCGTCTGTCCGTCCGTTGAATATCCACTGCCCACGCACAAAATGTGTATTTATTAAAATACAGCAAACTATGCACGCTATATTATTGCAAAGTTATGTAATATGCGTGTGGGATGTATATGATATGGGACTTGTTGAAAGTACACCAGCCAGCGCGCCGCGGAAGACACGTCATGCCATTGATACGATAAAGATTCTAATTATTATGATTAATTATTGCGATTTGTAGCTAACGAACGTTCGACTCGTGTAATAAATGATTTATAATTAAGTTATTCTTTTCTTATACATTTTCGATAATTTTTTTTCGTGAACTGAAAAGTCAATCCTATTATAAGGATATGTACTATGCCACCCACAAATACCCTCCTCACTCTTCATCGCAAATCCTTTCCCTCCGCCTAAAAACGATTGAAGCTCTCCTGACGCTATTTTTAAAGCTATAAAGAGTTCGGCTAAGCGCCAATTAACTGAAAGACCAACTACCAAGATCCTACAGACGAGATATTGAAGAAGAAAAAATTTAGGGAAAACACAACTTGAAAAAATTATGTAATCCTTCACAAGTAACCAAACCTTTTTTTTAATTTGCCTATAACATTGTTGTCCTTGGTCCTCTATTTCGCGTTTACCCGAACTCTTTAGCTGTAAAAACAGCGTCGGGAGAGCTGTAACCATTTTCAAAAAGAACTTGTGATCAAAAAGCAGGTGGTATTTGTTGGTTGCATATACTTCTTAGCACGTGCATAGCCAGTTAAAAAGTAGATAGACATATTCTAAATTTTGGAAATATATATGGAATATATTTTTCATGAAATGTATTCGAAGGTAAAATCGTATTTATACCCGGTATGTACAATTAACTTATATTTTTTCTCAAGTCCAAAACATACTTAGGTAGGTACTTATTTTTTGTTCAATAACGCTTATATAATAAAATGGAAAATTTTAAAAACGATGTTTTTTTCATTATAAATTTTAAAGTGCGCAATAGTATAAAAAACTTAATGAGGTTTTATAAAACGTATTCGTTTTTGGAAGAAAATTAAAAAGATGTTAATGAAATTCGTTAATTGGACAATATAGTTTTGAAAAACCAAATTAATGGCATTTAAATTAATGTTAAAATCTCGCTTCATTACATATTATGGTGTTAGAAAGGACGAACGTATTTAACGTGAGAACTTTTGTAAGACAACTTGTCAGCCAATAGCGTGAATAAATTCAAGGATAAAATTGTAATTTGTTTATATTGTATATTATGTCGGGCGGATAAAAGACAAACGTATCAATTTTACACGTTGATTAGTTATTGAAGAAGGAGGCGCTTGGTCAAGATCCACCCCTAACACCCTCGGGGCACCGCGATCATTGTACAGGTACGTTGACATTGTTATCGTGTGAGAGGAACAGACCTTGGATTTGTTGATCGCCCCCCGTGCACACCACGTTGTTTGGTCTCTCTGTGTGCGCGATTGCTGTACCATCACACAGGTGGGTCACAACGGAGCTTACCACGATAAGTTTGAAAATGTTCTTACAAAATAATCGCCATTTTTCCATCATTTCCGATCTTACTGGAAAGTGCCAATTAAAGTTTTTAAAATTTAAACCATTTGTGACGGCATTTTAGTGTTTTTAGGGTTCCGTACCTCGAAAGGAAAAAACAGAACCCTTATACTTTATAGGATCACTCGCGTGTCTGCCCGTCCGTCTGTCACAGCCAATTTGCTTCGAAACTACTGGACCGATTGAGTTGAAATTTGATACACGTATGTAAATCGGTGGCCCAAAGACGAACGTGTAACGTAAATAAATGAATTTTGAACATGGGGGACAAATTGGGAAATTAAAAAAAAAGTTTTGCAAACTGTACCGTGTGACATCAAATGAAAGGGCTTGTAACAAGGGTCTCAAAATATTTTTTTTTATAATTTTAAAATAAATAGTTTTAAAGTTATTTAAGAAGATAGAATTTTTGGACAGAACGGTTTAGGAGTCCCCGTTTCAATTTTTTCGTAACCGTCCATTTCCCATTTCGCGTAACACACCGTCGTAACGCGTCACAATCTTAACGCGTCACACATCGTCGTAACGCAAATTCCAAACAGATACGTCGCTAAAGAAGTTATATTTCAAAAGTTTAATTATTCATGCCTTTAAATTTTTGCTATTGTAAAATAAAATATGGTCCACCTGTACAGGCTGCCGTGACATACCTCTAGCAGTCGCACGGCGTTTTTCAATGAATGAATCGGCAGACAGACCACACCGCGATGTAACTAAAGTTGTATTAATCACGTGTTATTGAAAAGAACACGTACTTACATAACGTACCAATGTATCAGCGGTGGCAAGCTATAGGGACTCATGTCGAACTTCTGAAATTATATTTATCTTCAGAACATTATATTCTGTAGTTAGAAAGCAGAGCGATATTTTATGTCGAATTATTACCCATACTTATAATTCTCTAGCTAAGAAGTCTAATGCTAAATTTCGAATATTTTTTTATACCTTCTAATATACAAACAAGGTAGTCGTTTTTTGTGTAATGATGTGAAAAGGTTTGTTGTCTATTAATAAACCGTAAGTAAAATTTAAATTGCAATACGAAACAATTTAATAACACTTCAGTGGACGGGTAGATCGCTCCGTAGTCGTAATTTTCGAAATAATGAGGGGTATCGGACATATGCCTAAAATAATGCCTAAAATTTGGAAAGGAGATAGATTGCATCCTGACTCCTGAGGAAGGAGAACGGCAACCATTTTGTGTAAAAAAAACTTAAGGGGGTGAAATAGGTCCCGATATCCCCGTAACTAGTAGACCTACAGACTTGAAATTCGGCAGGCATGTTTCTTTTGTTAAAAACGGGTTTTGCGGAAATCGACTCCCAAGGGGATTTGCGGGGGGCATTATAGCCGTTTCTGACAAAGACATTTATTCTTATTAAAAATTTATCAAATTTATTAAAAAATTATTAAAAATGTAAATACGTTGTCGAAGTTTCCACTAATTTTGGGCGCTGGCGTGTAGCAAATAAACACACTATATTTTCTGTTTCCTGCGCATATATATTTAGTCTTTTCGGTGTCAAAACCCAATAATAATATCTCTTTGTACTAATAACTAATTAATGCAGTTTTTATTTATTCCGTCATCCGTATTTCATCTTATCTAATTTCATATAGGTATAAAAATTGTAAAAGTTACCTTTCTTTTATCATTCCAAAGCAGAAAAAGGTTTTTATGTACACATATTTCATCATTATAATTTTTTAGATGTTTTTTAATAAGTACTTCCTTCGGCACCAAAATTGTTTTCATTAAAACATAAGAATGTTGTCAGGTTTCCTTTAACTGTTGGCGAAGTCTGTTATTCTATTTAACAGCGAGTACAATTTCCGCCATAGTAAAATTGCCCAATACTTTCAGTTTGGACACTAGTTAATCCAAATATGGACATATTTGGATTAACTAGTGTCCAAACTGAAAATGGGTGGACATTGTCCAACCATTTTCAAATGAGGCTGGAACAAACAAAATTGCCTGCAAAGGGATGTGTATTCTGCAAAACTGGAACTAATCCTTTGGAATTTAGTTTTCTTGCAAGATTTCCTGCAAGTATGCAATATTTGCAGAAAATCTTGCGTTTAAACAGGGTTTCTAAATTAGTGTTTAGTAAACGGAGCCTTTATTAAACTTGGTGCACTATTTATATCCATCAGGAGTTAAAATAAGAGTCTGGTCAACACTCTGGTCTTTTGACTTCAAATGGTCCCTGCAGACAAAAGATTGAGTGAGTCGTTTTTCATTTTCCTTTATAGAGGCAGTCGAAAGCACAACAATGGTGACTGTAATTCGCCTACTGATTTTGTTTACCATTATTAATTATGGATTAAAATTTGTATACATGACATATAATTAATATCTACGTATTAGACTGTAATATTCGCCCACTGGTAAACTATATGTCGGTAGTTTGACTAAAGCCGACCGAGCTAAGACAACACCCTGTATATATTATGCGATGCTTTTGTGCCTTTCGCGTAGGACGAAAAACACGGAGAATAATGGAATATGTGTGTATATTTGTCTGTCTGTGTGTATAAAACACATTATAATATAGCGGGTTATGTATATGAGTTGAAGTATTTCGCGAATCCAGTTTAAATAATGCGTCAGGGCCAGTAGGTCACACCTTTTGATGGGTTTGGTTTCCTTCTCGCGCCTCCTTATGTATTTACTTGTATGTCCACGCCGACATCCTTACGAGGACCAATCAAAAGAATCATAGAAAAACGCTTTCTTTTTCATATAGCTATCTCGATTGTTGTTCACGTTTCGAAGATAAACGGAAGCGATTGTTTAGACCATAATTCTTTAGTTTTTTATCTTCTAAACTTTACTTAGGTTTAAAAACAATGTACTGTTAATTTTAATTCTGACCAACCTGACGTTTTGAAGCATGTTAAATTTGTGCATTCGCAGACATTTTGTACAATATAAATAGTTATTTTCAGATTCATGTTCATATAATGATATAAGAATATTATCTTTTCAGTTAATTAATTATAACGCCACAAAACACCGGTACGCTTCGAATCGTAAAAATGACTAATTTCCGTCTTCTGAAAAGACAGGTCGATAATTTCGCAACTATATACCGACACCATAGTTTTCAGAAGGTTTAAGTAATGTGGTTATAATTTGTTGTAGAGTTTTAATAATAAAAATAATAACTTGTAAAATGACAAAAATATTTGCCACATTGCAAAATTTGAAAAAAACAGCTGCAACTGGACGTTTATTAAGCAGCCAATTGACTGCGCTATATGATTGCGTTTAGCTCGTTAAAATTATTCAATTCAAAAGAAATCTTATCAGTTGATTAACTAATTGCTATGCATATGAATTGTTGTTTGGAATGCTGAGCGGTTAAGCCAGTGCACGGACCCTCGTAACGTGTTATACAATATCCGCAATGATATGCATGTATAATTTACACACACACACACATACATATACACACAGGCAGAGGGAAAAAGAGAAGAGAAGAGAACCAGAACCACTCGGTTCCCACGTCATGCGGACAGACGGACCGGACAGAGGACCGATGTGGGCGATTCGCGCACAACACCGCGGCGCACTTCTCCTCGTCGTCGACGTGGAAGTCCTCCTCTTTCCTTCTCTATACTCGCGGACTTGGCTAAATATTGTTTCGGTAAAATATCGAACGTCGCTGGCCATCTGACCGCGTTCACGTACTTAACATTCATAAATAACTTAGGAGGTATGTACCTTTGTAAGTCACGGTCAAGGTTACGATCATGTGGGGGTA
Organism: Venustoraphidia nigricollis; assembly: GCA_034508555.1. NCBI lineage: Eukaryota > Metazoa > Arthropoda > Insecta > Raphidioptera > Raphidiidae > Venustoraphidia > Venustoraphidia nigricollis. Next base: position 314,362 of record JAVRKA010000128.1, on the reverse strand, counting down.
GACAAGTCTTGCAGCTGAGGCGAGGCAGACAAGTGAAAAGTGATAAGTGATAGAGAGCGTGGGTTTAGTTTCGATCGAAAGCAGCAGATTTTTTATGTGATTGACACTTTTCAATTTCGGCTGCGTGCTGGTGAATGTTTAATACGTATTGAAAAATTGTCTTCAATTGGTTTTATTATAGGAATAACAATGGATGTCGATTGCTATAATGATTGACTTAATAATTTTTGATAAAAATTAAATACAAAAATTATCTATAAGGTTGATTGTAGGCATATCAGCTGTTTTCAAGCATTTGGCTAAATTATACGTTCCTTACAATGCACTGTTTTCCTTTAATCTATGATCCAGCTGTCAATTGTTCTACAGTAATAAAGGACGACACACACTTATTAAAAGCCTGTTATGAACGATGCGATCTTTTTCCTTTAAAATGAAAAAATAGACAATTGTGTGACTCCTGCAACGGACTAACAATTACCACATTGTAAGAAAAATATATGACTGTTAAATATAATTCTGATTAGAAGAGAAATTTGGTAATGGTTGGTATTACAATTTTCTGAAATTGTAATGACTATATTTGTTCAATGTTACGTGGCTCTTTAAAAAGTTTTGAAAAACTTTCACACGGCTATTAAAATACAATAATCATTTGTCATCATTATTATTTATATAAGTGTATATGAATGTAGTCGATGGACCGTTGTGATGTTGTATGGTCAGAAAAGTAGGTGTCCTTCGATTAAGAGCCGATGTGTGCTAAATTATTGTTGGCCATTTTATATGTTTGGTGAGATAATAGTAGAGATATTTTATTCGTTTATACATTTGCTCTGACTAATCCGATGTTTTATTGCAGTGTAAATCATATTTTTTATAGTGAATCAATTATAAAACCTACACTACCTACTATATACGAGTACATATGCCAGTGGATTTAAAAAATTCGTTGAAAATAATACTCAGCGGTCAGAACGTCAGCTCTTTACTGAAAGAAAAAAAATAGTTGGAAGCTATATATAGAATAATTGTTTAATAGTATACGATTTTTGAAGAATGAATAAAAAATGCAGGGAAACTGCAGTACTAATGAGGGATGTATTTGACATTTTGTTTCTGCGGTAAATTATAATAGTTTGACGTACACGCGAGCGAAGAAGCGTACAAAAACTAGACCAATATACTGCAAGTATAAAGCGGGTGATTGAATTTATTATGAAACGATTCGGAGAATTTTTACGGTATTTTTGGATCCAAAAAGTTTTTTCAACCTCTAAGAACTACCCTTAAAATAGTCCGTTTGAACCTTTTTTAAATGTGCTTCGTTCGGTGATAGATTTCAGCATGTGGGCCAAATTTCATTTATTTCATATTAGATTGCTTTAAAGTAATCCTGACAATCCGGAGAAGGAACGGTTTAAAAATTAAACCAACAACTGAGAGTTTAGAGACGAACCGACTTCGATATATTTTGGCAATAATAATAGCAGCATTTCAACTGGATCAGGGTTCGAAACAGACTGACTCGATTTTCGAGGGTTCGATTTATGCACGCATAAAGCTGAGATGCCGCAAATGGAATGGAATTCAATGCCGGTCGTATTTTCTCTCTCTCTGATTAACATTTAAATCCACATATCAGTCGGTCGGGTCGGTCGCTGTGCCGTGCTCACAAGAGAGTGGCCGGGCATTGTAAATACATCTCCCTTGGGGGCGATATAGTCAGATCGTGATTGAGATCTGAACAGAACATTATACGCAACTATACAATCTCTTATCTATAATAACATTAAGGATGTGCAGGTCAATGAAATATGGATGGATGAAGGCGGAGCACATTATGGATGAAGGTGAACCGAATGCCCAGTGTGCATATCTATCTCAATAATCTAGCGCAGGTCTATGAAGGAACAATCCCGTGCCATTACAGAAAGAAATGGAAACACAGGAAGGTCCGAGAGTACTGGAACCAAAAATTGTATTTTCAAAAGTCACTCTGTGGATTTCCTGAACGAAACTCATTATCCTATAATATTTGACGAATTTTAATCTTCTGTAAAAAAAACTATATAATGATTTGTTTCTTTTCATCATTGTCTTGCGATTTTTCTGGAAATCGAGGTGTTTATACTTCACTGAAGCTCGATAAATATCGATTTAAATAACATAATATGCAATATGTATTTTAATCGCGGTTGACTCACAAAAATGTGGACAAGAGTTACTTTTATCAGTTGATAAGAAATAGAAAGGATTCCGCTTGGCTTTAAACAATATCTATTCTTAGGAAAGTGCCACATTTGACCATTCATCAGGTGTTTTTGTGCAACGTTTGTCGACGAGGTAAACTGGGCGACGGGATAGATCGTCGCAATGTTCACTTCGACCCAAGCTATGAGGCTGCGATGCTGAAAGTAAAAACCACGGGCCGCCACCTAGTACATAGAATACAGTGACCGCTCGCCTCGTTGTAGAGTCGATCGGACCTTATATATAATATTATATATATATATATATATATATATATATATATATATATATACACATACATATTATGGTGTATGTGTGTGTACAGGTAACAGGTATGTGTGTTCCTTCTCAGAATTAATGGACACATTCCTCAGGAGGCTTTGACTTCGCACACGTCTGCTGGCTCACTCTCTCCACGGTGCTCTCTTTCTCTTTCTACAAGGTGTTGCTAACCAGGAATGTCTTCGGCGGCGATGACGTGTGCTCAGACTGCAGCCCAACCGGCAACAAAGTTTCGCTATAGCAGAGCTGTGTAGGGTTTGTTGTTGATAAATGCTAGCAATGCGTCTAATTGATTATTGGATAGTTAAAATCGGTTGTGAAACGATGTGACCGATCTAACATGATCATTATTTATAATATGATATAAAGACTGCGAAGAATTGTGTAGATAGTATTGATAACGTTTTGAAATATAGCAAAACGTCGAGCTAATTAATAACTTTGCATAAAATAAATAATTGAGTGAGTTAGTCTCAAATACTTAATTTGAAAGAATGCTGTTTGCGTGTCGTTGTTTTTTTTTCTCAGTTCGGTTTTCATTGTATAAAAATGTGTTGAAAAAAGTGATGCGCGATAATATTGTAAGAATATACATAAATATAGTATTACCAACGGAAATTCTAATTTATGTTTTCCTTATTGCTTTTCAAGGAAATGTGTAAGTAGGTATAGTGTGTGTTAATATTTAACGCATATTTTTTACTTTGGAAGAATAACACCTTGCCATGTACATTCTACAATTTCACAAAAAAAAACACCGTTACGGCATATTTTGATTTTGCTCGTCTTTGTTAATTTGTTGATATACCTATATTGAAACTGTTTGGGGCCTATTGTTAAAATCATTTATCTACCAAAGTTCACTTTATCCCATGACCGCTTATAAGCCGTACACCCCGTATAAGTATACGAACCGACGCATGCTTACCTATAACTTCAGTTCTTGTTCTTCTCGACCTTGCCTCCACATATAGAGGTAGACAGCGCACACCGACAGACAGACAGACAGAAACAGATACCTCGAGCGCATATTTAGCATGGCTCACCTGTACAAGATGTACAATTCACACACATATATAGGAAATCGTGAAAAAAGAGTTGGAGGAAGGCTGACTAATATAAAAAGTTTCCTATTTGCTCTGAAAGATTCTTTAGCCTTAGTAAGGTACATTCTGTTATTGAAAAATGCATTGTAATAAAAACAAGTGTAATTATGCTAAGCAAGGGCAGGAATTTCAACTTTCTGGCCGTGTAGTGTATACTATTTTTCTTTATACTCGGTCGAAAGTACGGTAAAGCCTCGATATAACGGACTAGATATATCGGACAAAAAATCCGGTCAAATGTAAACGTCCTGTTAATATTATACGTGCTTAAATTGAAGTGTCGCCGCGTGGAAACAATTTTTAACGGCCATGATAATCGCGTCATACGTCTAGCACTAGAATTTGAGTATAAAGAAAAAATAATTGCTTGAATACTGTGATTCTTCATTTTCGAACGGTGAATGTTTATTTTAACATTCGAGATATTCTTCTCCAGTTTAAATGTTACATAATTTATTGTAAGCGAAATATAACACATACATAAATGAATCTCTTGTCATCATCAAAGTAATTGATGGGCTTTATTTTATAAAAATGTATCCAAATGTGGGTAATTAATTTCCAGTATCAAGTTTAATTATTTTTTGTTTAATTTCGAATGGCATATTTACCACTCCTGTTGGTTAATGTAACAGTGCCGCAGCTTTCCCCCATTTTATAAATGTAATCTTTTATATTTAACTAGGTATATATACTTTAAACTTGAATTAGTGATTCATTCGTGAATTCTACATAGTATTTTATAGGCACATACTATTGGTACCAATACTGAATTGTTGAATGAGTGTATATTCTATATAAACCATTTATTTCACTATATACTTTTTGATATGCGGTAAAAATCTCAATTTGTCTTAGCTCAATAGTTTCTAGGTAAAAAGTTTTTTTCACTGCCCCCTATAAAATGGCTGCTTTACATGTACGTATACAGGCATGTAAAGGGATCCATTACGCACTAGTGCAGTAATGTAAAACAATACTGGTCGCGCTTTACCAAATCTATAGTGTATCTCTGTTCGAGTGTCAGTTGTTCTCTCTGTACGGCGGTTTTTCTCCGAAAAAAGTTAAAATTTGGTACATACATGGAGTTAGATGACCAAATCATGGACATGTAGCATAAATAAATGAATTTCAATTTTGGAGATTCATTTTGGACGGCAAAAAAAATTCAAGTACATCATGTGACATCAATTAAAAGAGATCGTTGTATGAAAAATACAGCTACATATATGTTTTTTATCATTTTAAAATGCAAATAATGTGAACTGCTGTTATTTTATAGGAAGCTCATGAAAAAAAAAACATATATAGTGTTACGACTCGTGTGACTGTTAAAAATCGTTGTCGAATTAATCTACACTTATAACTTTAACTTTAATCAGTCTTTTATTTCAAAAATGCCATTTTTATAGTTTAGACACAATAAATGACATTTTTATAGTATACAAACGTTTCCGAATTTAAGACCTGGGAAGGTACTGTTCTAATCATGCCTTCAAATCTCCACACTTTTCAGAACATACACCGGTTGACCGTGACTGCGACGCCTACGCTTTTGATATGTATATTGCAAAAGAAAATTTTTTTACGTAGTGTGGTTATAAAATTATTGTTATTTGAGGTCAGATCTTATCAAAATGGCTACGATAAAATTAAGTGCGCAATGATGACTCCGTAACGATTTTTTTATGTTTGCCGTAACATATTAAGTTCTCGGCGAGCTCATTTAACAAGTTCTATATTTTGGATAACATACTGTAACATTAGATTAAAATAAATTAATAATGATTTCTCACAGGCAACGCGTTAATTTTAAAACACCTCTATATACGAAAATATTTTACGTATAATTAAATAAATAATAAAAATCACATCAATCAAGATTTGGATTTAACTGGCGGGCATGTGTTTGTAGTCTGTGCGTTATAAAACAATCTAATTAACATTATCAAGGAGGACCTGACTGGGAGCGGATGTTGTAAATAACCAGAATCCAATTTTTCATCATCGCGTTACACAACACTTTGGACATTTCGATCGAGTGTCCTCCATTATTTTTACATGTTAATATATTATATTGGTGGTTTAAGACTAAACAGCCCATGTAAGAGTCTCATCAAATTCGTATAACATTGAAATGAACTAGTACCTAGTTTACTACACAGCCATCGCAGATTCCGTTTTGAATTCATTCTGCACCAGCGCTCAATTAATCTAACTTCATAGTTTTTACGCGATATTACACGAAAGCCTATCTAAATATATAGAAAAATTACGTACGCTGTTGTGTCTTGTGAGTTGTAACCACAGATGTGATTATAATACATATTATACAAGAGATTCATTAATATTGTCAAAAATTCAAGGAAAGCTATAACGGATTTAATTTTTTTTCGGGTTACTCGTCTGTTGAAGTCTTTTGGTTCATAGAGATTTAAACGATAATATATATTTTATCACTTTACTCGTGTATAATGCAAAATATGAAAAATTTACATGTTATCGAAATTAAAGCATTTTACTGAGGAAAATTGTTCCCGGCAATAGATTTTTTATATACAGCTTCGTTTACAAGATACAGCATGAAAATATGTTTTTTAAGAAGTTTCGTATTTATTGTTAAATGTTCCAATAAAACTTATTTTTCTGAACAAAAAAGTTCCTGTCCAATAATAGCAAAATACAGAAAATAGATAAGTTGGTAGGGATTTTTTTCGGGTTTTTACCTCTACAATTTCCAGTTCCTAGATAATTATACAATCCAACAATTTGGTTGAAATTTCTCAAAAAAAGTGTTTTTGGATATATTTTTGAGCTAATCAACATTCAATCATGTACGACAAATAAGGTGGGGTAATGTATACTACCTACTTACACATTAATGGACATTCGGTACACGTAATTAAATAATCATTATTTATAAGCCCGATATAAGAACTTACCCTATCTTCTCTTCTTTGTTCTTATCTAAGTTGTTTCGTGCCTTATTATTATTTTTTTTTTTTTTGTTTAGTTTTCGCTAAAATACAATTTTTCACTATATTAAAGAATCAACTGTATGCAATATTTATGAGTAGAGCTGGAAATGTTATTATAGAAAATTATTTAATAAAATTTATATCGATCCGTAATTAGGACCATAAATTTCAGTTGGGTTATAAAAAATAATAATTGTAGGTGTTCCACTTTTAAATTTATTTTTTAATTTTTTAATGATAGTCGACATTCTGTTACAGAGATGGGAACTTCTAGTCTTATCGAAACTAAAATGGGACGTGTCGTCCATAACGCCGCAGGACTTCCTACGTCATATCCTACAAAGATTACCAATTCATCCTGTTTTAATGGATGGCAGTATGGTGATGAGGCATGCGCAGACGTTTATAGCACTGTGTGCCAGAGGTAAGTCATTTTTTTTTTTTATAAATTCTGATATACTATATTTTCTACATTATCTACATCACTGCAGCATCTTATTATAATTCAGCTCTAGTATAAAGTTATGTTTAAAAAAAGCACACACGGGAAATATATTATTAATTTAAACGTATGCCTATAAAAATCGGAAGAAAATATGTAATCACTTCGTTTAAATTTTTGGTTAACATAGTTATTTCACCGATAAAAAAAAACACTAGCTATATGTTTAAATCAACAGTTTCGCAAAATTCACCATTGCCAATTTTAATATAATAACATAATAATTAGTCTTTGTTATCGTTATTATTATTTCTGTTTCTTACCAATTAAGAAAGCGTTAAAAATAAAATTAATATTTTTTGAGGTCCGAACTGCTTATGTTTTTGGTTTTAATTGTCCATTAAGAACATTAAATACCTACAAATACCTCTTGAATTCTTGATTTCAAATCCTTTCCCCTCTCCTAAAAACGATTAGAGGTCTCCCGACGCTATTTTTTAAGCTGAATCGCACTACAGATCCTACAGATGAATTTTTTAAAGGCAAGTTTTGGCGACGTGAAATATCACGGAATTATTTTTTTTTTAAGTTCTAAGTTTTTCTAGCAGTGTATTTTCAATTGTCGGTCCCTTCATTTGGCGTTTGTCCGAACTATTTAGTTCTTAAAATAGCGTCGGGAGAGGTGACGATAAAGGATTTAAGCTAAAGAGTCCAGGGGCAGATAAGCAAGATTTTCTCATTTTTATGAAAGGGCGCGTAACTTTAATTCACACGTTTAAATGTAGCAAGCGTGTGTGTTGAATGCAAGGCCCAGGGTCGGGTCGAGACCGCCAGACGTTTTTTATGAGAAACATGATCACCGTGGCCCAGGGCGGACGGCGGTCCGATTGTGCGCGAGTCCAACCTCTCAACCTTGTAATAAGTGCAGACGTCGGCTTAATAATGTTATGTACAAAGAAGTATGCTTATTTTACTTGAATCGGCCATTCATTCCGCTCTCTTACAGTTGAACGTGATTGCGGAAGGTACATAATGCACAATATATTATGTACATCATGTATATAATGATTAGGGCTGGAGTAAGAGGTGCAATCGTGAGTAGTATTTTGTTCGCGATCACTCACTCTCACGAAAAACTTTTCCATTCACGCACGTTCACGTATTCGTACATTTTATTTAATCACAGTCACACACTCACGATTTCATCGAAACTTACATACTCACACAGGACATTTCACGCACGATTTGCACCTCTACTGTGGGCAGTATTCAGTCAAACCCTGAAATAATATATAAGTCCATTATGGACATGAGGTCGCGGTTTACTTCGACGGCTAAATGTAATTCTCTCAACAACAAAATCATTTACAATATTAGCTATACGTGCAGGGTGCTATATATGAATATTGACATTGGTGTTTTAAAAGCCAACTTCAAGAATGTTGTTAGATTTTTCTCTTTGCCATACTATTTCTTGCGATTTCTATACAATACGAATTACCTAATTAAATGGAGATATTTTATTTTTAGTATTGGTCGCAGTTATTACTTAGCTTTAAATTATTGTAAATATTACCGTTCCTTGCTAATATTGTATGGTTTTCCATTTATAGATTATGTATATATTTTTGTTCGTTAAAGACCACCAACTGGTAAGAATATCTGACATGAGCCAATTCACATTTCAGATTTTTTATTTTCATTATAAATTAAACATCTAATCTATACGGTTTCAATTAAAACCTGAGACGAAATTAAATAATAAAGTTAACCGTACCAGTAACTACATTATTCGCATCCTATATACAATGATAAAAAGGTTTAGCTGAAATATCATTATATTTGGTAATTCGTTTTACATATTATATTGTAAAAGTGTCGTTATTGTTACATTGACATTTTTTTTTAACTCGTTTATATTTTGTCATGTTAACGAAGGCCTTGAAAGTTAAAACGTGGTGACCGGTGAGCCGTATAGAACCACCACCTCAAACGCTTGTGCCTACCTACTTAGAATTCATATTATATATAAAAGTAGATTAGAAGAATACTTTGAGACTGAGTTCTAAAACCGAAATTAAATATTATTTCATTATTAAATATTTTTTTGACCCCTACTTTTACAACTATGAAGCATGAAGATAGTATTTAGTGTATTTATTGCAGAGTTTCATGGATCAGTTTTCTGTATAGGTTATGTGAAGCTGAAATTGGCCTAAAATCCAGTAATTGTTATGTGCTAGATTCGCTTGGACTCTTATAATGGCTATACTTAATACTGAAAAATTGGTTGCGAGATCTGTCCTACTATTGTTTAAGGAGCAACGTTTGTAATTTGTTCGAAATATGCAGTACACCTGCACTAAACAACTAGGTTTATTGTGAAGAGTCAACGCACACGCTATTTTTTTAATCGAAAACGCGCAATTTCGCTGCTACACATCGCGATTTGACGATTACTCAACTTCCAACAGCATTCGATCTATTGATGCGTTTATTTCCCTGTCGAAAGATATTCGACATCAGTTGTGTATTTCAGCGAAGCTAGCGAGTTTGCGGCTTTCCTTATGTCAGCCAACTGATAGAATTTATACTCCCTGCAGTGACCGTTCCTAAATTCGTCAAAGCAAGCGAAAACCCCTGTAAGCAACGCATTGTCATTCAAAATTGACCTATATAAAAGCCGGCCACCACCGCGAAGCTTCATTTCTCTAATTTAAAACGAATGTATATCAACGTGGGTGTTGTTTCTAAAACAGTCGGTATTGAATGTGCACAAAAATGGATGCGTGACGTTTTCAGGTAAGCTATATAGAACCTGATAATAGCACATTGCGGTCCATCAAGACCTCTCTTCAAAGCATCTGTATAATCTATGGTCTTGTTAGCGGCATCAAGGAATGCGATTATATACCTACAAACTATAAATAAATAATATGTCTGTAGGTACTTCGCTGGTTATAAGAGCGGGAACGCACTGGTGATTTTACAAAGAACTAGAACTTCTTGTACATGCTCTTTCTCTCTTCGTGTCTCGCTCATCCAGACTGGCCGGTTTTACCGGGACAAACAAGAATATAACAAGCCGTGAGACCCAAGAAATCTTTTTCAAAAAATACTGAGATATACTTGTTTGCGATCTTTTTGTTTAAACAAAAAAAAAAAAAAACAGCTGGACCGATTTTGGAAAAATTATTTTTGATCATTTTGACGATAACACGATTATGTTGGTACCGACTCTTAACAAAGTCAATGACATTTTTCATTCTAAAGATTTCCGTATATACTTTTATGCAGTATTTTTGTTTAAACAAAAAAACGACAGGATCGATTTTGATAAAACTTCTTTTGGATCATATTGACATTAAAACACTTCGATCGGCACCCTATCGAAGGCAATATCATTTTTTATTCGTGAGATTTCGTGCAAAATTTGCAGTCTTTTTGTTGAAATCCAGTTAATAAATCCCGTGAAAGGCCGTCGGTTCGTTTAAAAATCATCACTGCATTAAGTCTTTTTCCAATTAACAGTTAAGATTGCTCACTTGTATTTTAGTTCCTGCGAGTTCGAACGAGAAACCGTTCAGACTTTTTTTACCGTTTTATTATTTTGTTTGCAATTTAGTTTTTTGCAGTAGCTAGATATCTACCTATTTCTGTAATTTTCGACGTGTAATTAAAATACGACTGAAATAACCCGTCGACGTCTATAATTTACTATTAACTCATTCATTCATAATTTAAAATCTTATTTTAAACTAACAAAACCAATTCCTAACTACGGGCTTTGGGAACACTTTACAATTAAATTGTAAAGTAGAAATCTAATCTCGAAACGTAAACATTAACAGAAAGGAAAAATATAAAAAAAAGCGCCATCCACATCAGTGTGGTAATCGCGAAGCCAGTCGTAAACAACGAAATCCAGTGGACTGTTGATTTTATAACAAATCGGCGTTATAACAACAATAATAATTATATAGACGGCCGCGCGCGCTCACGAATTCTCGTGGCTTCGTGTCCGCATTGAGGAAGCTCGAGTCGACGCAGCTCGGTAGAAAAAGAGGTACCCTCTGAGCAACGGTAGGCAGCGAGCGCTTTGCAGAAGCGAGTTGGTCGCGCTAACAACGCTGAACAGTGCGCGCGGGTTAAACCTTCTGTCGGGGTCCTGGCTTACTCTCTCGCAGCCGCGCTCTCTGTACGCGCGTGACTGCTGCTGAATAACCTGGACCTGATCGAGCTGCGCTGACCGCGGCATAACGCGCGCGCTTTGCCGACGGCGGTCAAGATTTACTTTCCCATGTAATAGAAATGTGTTGTATGTTATGCCACCTACCTATTGAGCTGACGCAGTGTGGTCTAGTCTGGACATCAACGATATGCGTACGGTCCAGGGATTGAACGAGCCAAGCAGTTCGTCTCAAAATCTGCAAAAGATTATTATATTTTTATTTATATAATAAAAGATTATTGTCAATTTAAAAGAGGCCTGAACTTCAGTCTTTTCAAAAGATGGCGCCGCCATATTACGTAACTTTCATGCAGCATCGTAGCTTTTATATATTGAAAGTACAGTAAATTTATGTGAACATTGAGATTCAATAGATGATAAAATTAAACTATTTTTGGTTCCTGTATTGAAATTAGTAAAAGCAGAGGCATTTAGACATATACGATACCTAAATTAGAAGACAACACATGAACTAAAGCGTTAATAATAACAGCAAGATGCTGGATAAAAAGTCACTGATGACAGCTACTATTACATTCTGGCCGCAATCGGTCGGTAAAAAGTATAGCTATTTAGCTAGAGAATGAATGTAATTTCACTTTGTCCAAAGAGCAAATAGAAAAGAATTTAACATCAATCTGTTTTTTTTTTGGTTTTTATAGAATTATTCTTTCAAACATAAATTAATAAAAATACTTGCTACAATTTAAATAGTTTAACGTTTACCCATCCCCAGTTCACTTATGTTAGACACAATATATTAATACGAATGTGTGTCATACGGATCATACGTTGAGAAGAGTGGCCGCGTTCGAGACACGCTGACGCGCGTTAAGGTTCCAACTATTACACATGCAGACACATTCAAACAGAAGATGCCGACGTATACCCAAGTCTCCACTACTCATCTCTGTACGAGGTGAAATTCAAAAATATTCAAAATAATTTTAGAAAAAAGAACTCTTAAGACTGTAGTTCTTTAACCTATTTCCGAACTTGGAGCACCAGATTGTTACTTTGAATACTTTTTTTGTAAAGTACACAGTAGCTCACACAAATCTTAAAAAGTAGTATCGTACTGTTATTTTTTGACAAACGGACCACTTATGGTCTCAATTTGGTGTCCGTCCGTTCGTCTGTCACAAGCTCCCAGAGTCAAATCGTGGAGACTTGACATTTGGCATAGTTAAAGCTTGCTATATTACCCAATCATGCGGTTAGATATGAATAAATTATTCGGATAACTATCGTTAATAATGGGCGGTCAAACAGGCTATGAAAAAATGAAAACAAGTTCAACTCCATCGAGTGGAGTGTTCAATGAAAGCTAATCACTAGTGAGCCATAGAAAACAGTAATATATTTTTTTTATTTATTTGGTTCTTTTTTGTTTAAGAAAACAACGACAGTAGTAGTGGAGTATTCTGTTCCACCGTAGTACAGTTTTACAGTAAATCTCAAAGAAAAAATCACTTTCAGTTCCTCCAGAATTTTCCACTTTTCCGGGCAATTTTTCCAATGTTTTTTTCCCTAAAAACTTTATTCGGGCCACTACATACATCGTGCGACCACCTACATTTCGCATGAATTTAACAGAACTAAGTGGCATGAACTAGTACGCGACGCTGTTCCAGGCGCGCTACAAAACAAGTAGTGCTGATTAGGTTTTCTAAATAACGACTGCGAATGCGAATATTTGTGTACCGCACCTCGCATCATGCATACTTTCTTGTAATGTGCGTGACGATAATTGGATAGGACGTGTGGCTAAAACACACACTGTATAAATAATAATAACATTTATTTTCATTATTGTACCTGATTTAAATTAAATTTAACACACAAATATTTATAATATACATACATGTAGATAAATATATAGGATTATATCTATGCCTCGAGTAATTATAATATAAGTATAAATACGTACGTTTCACGCAGGCTGTCAGTATGAAGAGTTCATAATAAATACAGATAGTAGGCTTTTTTTGTAAATGAACTAAAAGGTCGATCTATCTAATGCAGTAATACTGCACAACGTATTATGTAGAATACAGTTCCCCACAGTTCAGAAAAGTGCCAGAGATTTCGTAAAAAAAATAATCCTACGTATAATTTGCACTGATTTTTCACTCGGCACTTGGTAGAACATAGATTATTACTAAAGGACTAGGCGTACAGCCTGTTAAAAAAACGTCGGCATTTAAATAATATTTAAATGCCGACGTTTATCTAACAGGTTAACTGGCCAATTTAACATTTGGGCCATGACATATATAAGCTGTTGAGTTACTAAGGCAGATATGCCGATAGACGATGTGCCGTGTAGGGTGCAGTGTATATTATGTGCGTAGAGTACAGAAACAGGGGTGGTAACTGGTACCCAACCGGTCAGCAATAATCTTGTATCGGGCCAGTGGGCGGTGATCGTGATGGAATGTGGTGAGCTCGCGGCCGGCGCTTATTATTATTCCGATGCGAATATTCACTGTAGCTTGGCTCAGTTCACTTGCACCAATGCGAATTTGCCCAGTCGACCTATTCTGTATCTGTGTCTGTTCCTTATCTTATTATTACATAGTATATTACACCGTCAGGGGAGAAAGCTGAAATTTCTGCACTGCGCGTAACATACTGTCCGGCATAACTCTGTGAGTATAGGGATTCAAGATCAACCGGAAAAGGGTTAACCTAGTTAATTTCACCTGTCGCATCCGAAATATTTTTTTGCCCGAAAACGGAATAATCATGAAGCTCTAAGACCATCTTCCATGCGTGTTAGAGATACATATGTTCTTTTGGATAGAAATCCGGGTAAAAAGCTGTAAGTTTTGGTATCAAGTTTATCAAAATCGGTCCAGCCGTTTTCGAGTTAAGCCGGTTCAGACATTGTAGAAACCCGTTCTTCTGTCTAGATATCATACAGAATACTCGTAAAACTTGCGAAAAAAAATTGCAGACAGAGGTTCCGTTTCAACTTTATATATACTGATATCGTCCAACCCAACGCGCAAAACAATTATGTGCCGCGGTATAACCAGTACAGACTACAGACGAAGGAACCCGCTGATTGCTGACTGTGCTGTGTTATTAGAGCTCCCACAACACAGCGTCGGAGGTTACAATTACATGTGTTCATATAATAATAATAATAATAATATGTATGTTGTGTATGGGTACCATAATATTATATGTTGTAACGAGACAAGGTCCTTCGGGATGTATATTGTCAACACGTCTTTGGCCTTTATAAGTCGTGGAGATATGCTAATTCGTGTTCGACAAACTTGATGAATACAGTAAAAATATTGTAGTTCATAATGAGATCTGCATTTTTTTTTATTGTCGACGAGTGTGATATAGTGCTAATGCAGGGCCGGGCTAAGCAGTTGTGGTATCTTCAAGCTACATGAGAACATGCCTAATCATTGTAGGTATCTATAAATTTCAGTAGACGGAAAAATCTTGAGTAAAATTTAAAAAAAAATCAAATTGATAATAAATACCATGATTCGTTGTTCCGGATAGAAATACAGCTACATTTTTTGCGGTGTTTTTTTCAACTGTAGGTACTTGACATAGGTGACACACGCGATGCGAGCGACCATTTGCCAATCGGAGTCTTGAACATTTAAATATTATACATCACAGAACGCCAAAAATTTTGTCATCAGTGCAAAGTTTCAGTTTAATCTGACGTTTTGAAGTGGTGAATTTCACGTTCAAAGATTCCTTTACATAGCATACAAACTAATTCAAGCTAATAAAAGCGTGTTCTCTACCTGCAGATTATATTTTCATTTTTCGCTGCAAATTCGCCTCCGCTTTGCCAAGTAAACGCACATTCTGCATTTATGCATGTCGATAGTTTTAGATAATAGGGAAATAACTAATATAAATAGTAGTTTATACAATGCTCAAGGGTTAAATTTGTGACAGTGTTTTTCGTTACATTTATTTTATCTCCACAAATCGACAAGGTGCCGCATTAGAAGTTTCATTTCAAAAACAACAGAGTGTGAACATGGGGAGTAATCGAAGTGAGTGATATGATCAACATTGTATCAATGTTTATGTGAAACATTTGAGAAACACTACAAATGGCAGGTTAACGTACGCGTTTCGATTTTTCACACAGACGCGGAATAATTAACCTTTGTATTACATCAGTTGGTAAAAATTTCGGAGTGGCGATGACGGCGTGCATATTTTATTTTATTGCTAACATATGTGAATTATTATTATTATTATTAGTCATTCATTGGTCTGTATTTACTCACTGTGTACACATTATCACAACGTTACTGTATCTGCGGCAGCAAGGCAAAATAGCTTATACCATTTGTTTGCTGATTATTTTTTTACACCAAATATATAAACCACTTAATTGGCATATGACCAACAGGGCTGTTTTTTCCAATAGTAATAGAAAGTAAACAACTGGATTGCTATATATACCGATATATATGATCGTAATCTACTTATCGAATGATTATATCATTGGCTGTCTCATTTTACAAAAACTGTGAAATAAACCGTTTGGATTTGTCACCACAAATACAGATTATAGACAGTTTTGTGGAAAGACACTTGTACCTTAGCAATTTGTTTATTTCAGCGCAATGTGGTCGAGCTTTGAATTCGTTATCAAATATTTATTTTAAAAACGTTTCTCACTTCCTTTCTCATAACGAAATGGCTTTGAGTTAGGGATTAGAAAACTAGTACACATTTTAAACGATTAGGCAAAAATAAGCAAAACATACATTATATTTGAACAAAGGAATGAAATAAAAAATTTCTTCTGTTCAGGTCAATATAGAATATTTTTTATTTGTTTTTCCTTTTATGTATATAAATAAAAATCAATTTCCGCATGTATGAAAGATCATCACTTGAGAACGACTCGACCGATTTATTTAGTTTATGCACCGAAACTAGTAAAAACCATTTAATATATTTTATCTTTATAAACTGGTAACGAAAATAAATAACCTATCAAGTAGTATCTAATTAGCAGAAAAATTTACAAGTGGTATTTTTACTAATTAACACAATTTGTTCACATCTTATTTGTTCCGTAGAAGGATTTTAAAAACCTTGAACCGGTTTTTACATACAAAACATTTATTCCATAAGTCTGTTTGTACCCTCCGGTACGTCGTATAATTTAAATATATGTTCAGTTTAATTTTGCATTAAAATGTGTCCAACTAAATGTTTGGAATAAGCGAAAAATGTTTCCGTTTCCAAAGATAAAATTATAAATCATACAAACGAAAAATAGGTGGATTATATATTCCACCACATTATACCCTGCGCCTCCACCATCTAATTGAACCAAGTTTTTTAAATTAGTTAAAGTTAACTTAGGTTGGAGGGATTTTGTCATTTTCATAAATACATTTGTCACTACGGTTTCCTTGAAATCTGAAATTTGTCCCAGGACTAAAAATCCGCAATAAGTTATAAAAAGCATATTTTATTATCGTTTGTCATAAAATACATAATGTGTGTACTTTGTTATTAAAGGAATGAAATAAAAAAGCTATGAAAAATAATGACACATCTCAACGTAAAAAAAAAATGATCTACTAACCTTTACCCGCGTCTATGCGTCTGTGCAAAAGCCGATCATAACCGAAAAAAAAGTACCGTATCCCGTAAGTTTGGGTATGAATTCACCAAAATCGG
Organism: Venustoraphidia nigricollis; assembly: GCA_034508555.1. Taxonomy (NCBI): domain Eukaryota; kingdom Metazoa; phylum Arthropoda; class Insecta; order Raphidioptera; family Raphidiidae; genus Venustoraphidia; species Venustoraphidia nigricollis. The sequence continues at coordinate 297,376 of JAVRKA010000128.1, read as the reverse complement.
TTTTGACTGATGCTAATGCACGCAAAATAAAATTCTGGAAAAACGTTTTCCCGCTTGAGTATCATAAATTACCCACAAAAAACAGCGAAAAAAAACTAATTTACAGACATAAGTCCGGTAGCTATTGCAGAATACATTATTGTATTGAAGATAAGTGTAATGTATTAATAAATATAGAGATTTGATCGCGTTTTACTTGACAGAAGATCAAGCGACGAATATGTTAAACATGCTCGTCGCACATCTATACTATGTAAACAAACACCACAAAGTATGTGATAATTGGCAACGCGGAATGTTTATGAATTTCTTCTTATATTGGAGTTGTAATTATTCCAAGTTCGACCAAAACTGCAGACAGTCGCGCCTCGCGCGCTGCTTGCTAACTGTTAAGCGATATTCTGAAAGAGAACTCAATGCCCCTTTGTTTGACCGTAGTCTAAATACCCACATTATGTTAAAATATACGTAACTTGTCATTTTTTTCGTGTGTAACTTAATCCAAACTGGCTAAAATTAAATTGCTCGTTTATTGTATTGTCCGTTATTTGTAGCCACAACGTAAATCCTTTTAATAATGGGTACTTAAAATAGCGTTACCGTAATATATTGGCCGTTTGGCCGTAATGTGATGGTGAATGACGTAACAAAGAGCGTTTGCCGACATTCCTTATTTTTTCAAAATTTCACGTTCAGTAGTTTCGGAGACAAGGGGGAGATGGTCAATTTTAATTTATTTTCTTTAATAACTTTAGAACTATTTATTTTAAAATTATAAAAAAAATATTTTGAAATCCTTACTACAAGCACTTTCATTTAATATGTCACACGGTACAGTTTGCAAAACTTTTTTTTTTTAATTTCCTAATTCGCCCCACAAAAATGACCTCCATGTTCAAAATTCATTTATTTTCGTTACACGTCCGTCTTTGGGTCACTGACTTATATATATGTGTACCAAATTTCGACTCAATCGACCCAGTAGTTTCGGATCAGCAAATTGGCTGTGACAGACGGATGGTCAGACACGCGAGTGATCGTATAAGGGTTCCGTTTTTTTCCTTTTGAGGTATGGAACCCTAAAAATGGTAAGACGCCAAAGAGGAAAAATCTAAAATCGCCGACATCAACTTTATTAAGAGGCTACTAATGTATTTCAGATAGCCTGTTAGAATACGAGTATCAAAAATGCAATTAAATGATATTAGAAAGAATTTATGAAACGTCTCCTATCTTCAGTTCTTGCTGTCACCATTATTTCGCATTTTAATCTTTCGCTCATTGACCACAATAATTTGCCGGTATATTTTCATAACATTTAGGAGATACGTATGATAGTTGATAACCTACTATTCGTAGCAATAACCTCAATATTGTGCTTTTATCTATTTTGCAAGTAACAAGAATAATTTTTTCCGTTTTTCCAGGTAATTAATACCATTAATAAATGCGAAAAAGTCGCAATAAAATGCATTCATAAATATATAACACCTAAAATTAGATACTGTTTTGTATTATCCAATTATTATAATTTCTATATTAGAAGCTCAGTTTGGTACCTTAGTGTACTATTAAAAAAACAGAAACAAAGAACTGACAACAGTTTTATGAATGGATTCATGAAGAATCGTAAATATATTATATACTTATAGTGTATACCATACGTATTCAAATATACCGCATGTTCGTGCAAAAGAGATTCATACGGCGAAATAAAAAAATACCACAAGCGATGAGCAAACAGAAAAAAATGAAAAATATAGGGACATGCCTACATATATAGAAAAATATTTGGTAATTCAAAATTATCAACCGTTTTTTTTTTTTCGTATTTTAGTAAGTATTTACGTACTGAGGGATGTATTTAATTTAGTGCATATGCTGGATTGATAACAATATTTCAACTGAGAAAAAAATTATTACTTTAAGGGGTGTATTCAGGGGTTAATTTTTTTATTTCGTACAAAAACACATTTAAAGTATACGTAATAAAGCCACAATACCTGCATTAGCAAATATACTATATATTGTCGTCAGGGTTTTGGCACTGCGACCCGAGTTTTTATCTGTAAAATAATATTGGTAGTATAAGGCGCGGTTGTTGCAACCTAGCCGAGAAACAGATGAGGATGAATACTTATATAGTAGTAACATTACTTATCATTTGCTAATATTCAAAACAATGAAATTTTGAACAGAAAGCGCCATATGTTATTCCTAGAATGCTCGTGTAATATAATTAAATATCCGCTCGCTATTTTTTTTTCGGTTCGTCTAACGAAGTGTGGTCTATATGCATGTATGTGCGAGGTCAGTGGAGGCCTTGCCATGTCCGATATCGCACCAACAACGGGCTACAACAATTTCATTATCATTTATCATGACCGCGACTTTGACTAAATACTAAAATACATTCATAATTACTTACGAACATGGCGTTGGCCGCAGGAAGTTTGGTATCAGATATCGGGCTCTAACTATAGCTAAAAAAAACTATACATAATATAGATTATAAAATATACTATGTATGAAAGTTTTATGTGTGTGCTCTGTATAGTGCGTCCTGCTTGAAAAGACACCATGTTGGGTTACTGAAAGCATTGGCAAAAAATTTGATTTGACAATCACCGCAGATTGTGATCATATAATTACAGTTTACCCAATACATGCAGGAGTAGTCTAAGATCAGACTCCCTGTCATGAATATTTGAAAATAGAAATTAGGGCTAGGATGAAATAACGGTAATAAAAATTCTCACGTGGTGTCGCACTGGGGCCCATGAGTGAAAGTTCACTCAACGATGTTAGTAACAATCATTCACCATTTAGATGAAGGTGTAACTAGCTGTCCATTTGTAAGATCTAAGAGTTTCCCATTATTATTAGCAAAAAAATAAACTGCTTTTGATTACTCTCCGAATGAAGGTAACTGTATTGATTGTGCGTGCTCTGAAAAAATATAACAATCAAATGAAAAAAAAGGCTTGTTTCTATTATATCAATTAATTTTATCCATTTATAGGTTTTGTGGGAACATCTTTAATTCAATATTTGAACAAAACTTTGTTAAAAATAGAATATCTCAAAGGTTAGTTCGTGTTATTTGTGTTTAAATATTTAATATGATGTAAAACAATATTTATTCTTTTAATAACACACAATTTGTTCGCATAATGTTGAAATCTTACAAAATCACGTGCACTGAATTTCAAAAGAATATGTTTTCCAACAAAAAGACGACTGCATAATGCATTGACGTAATCTTATCAAAAATAGTAAAAACTCGCGATATTTGATACGAACTGAATTGATCAACGATCACGTCCCAAAAGTCACATGAATCAAAAATACTAGTACAGCATATTTGCATCTTATGTTACAAGAATAGCCAATTAAGCAAACGATATAATAATCAGAGTAAGTCTAAACATATACGTTAACTATATATAAATGTATTATATATATTTGTATATATTATTTGCTCATAATACAATCAACACTAATATATAAAATTGTAGCTGAACGTCTGTCTGCAGTTCCGTTATTTTTTTTGGTTGTTTTGTATGATATCTACAGAGAAGAAAACATTTCTATAACGTTCGAACAACGGTTGAGCAGATTCTGATGAAACGTTGTTGCCCAAGCTTAAAAGACTTTTTATTCAGATCATCCTCAACTTAAAAGAGAAATCAAAATTGACATTAACTCGAGCAGATTTTTTACTAGTAATTTTTATTATTGATGTAAATAACAAAGTTTGAATTTCAATATCTCCCATTTTCTCAGAATTGGTTAAACCACATCTATGTATGCAAAGTGTTTGCAAATTATTTTGAAGTGCAGAAATACGTTGTGTAATCACTAATCAGTTATACAATGTATTGAACTCGCTTATACGTGGGCTGTTCGGTGACATTCTTGTGCAAATCATCAAAGAAAAAACACACCTTGACAGTTGACAGTGCTATTTGAACGGACCAACGATCAGGATTTATGAAGCATTGCACTCCCGCTATCCGCGTCTGCACTTTAATATTTCGTCGTTTGGTTACACTCAACGATAAATGTACTGTCAATTTTTTATCACTTTCTTACATAACTTAAAGTGAGACTGAAATTTTACAACGCCGTGCTCATCTAACGATGTTACAGAAACGCGTCATAAAGCGTGGAAATTCCAGGACATTAAGCCACCTACTAACAGGGTAATCTGGGACAAGTTATCTATTCATATTTTAATTTGTTGTTGGTTTTAATAATAAATTAAAAACTCAGTTGATACTTCCACTAGTACCCAGAGAATGATATAGGAGTTGTAGACATTCCGCTAATTAGTTATGTTTTATACTATACCGGCGTATACATTTGTATATTTTTTTTGACCTGAACTAATTTGAAACTGTCAGTTTTTTCTATGCAGTTTTTTTTAAGATAAATATCATCCAATAATCCATTGATTTGACTTCTATAGAAAAATGAGCATCACAATTACAGCGTGACTGAAACGACCTTCGACTGTTTAATCGATTTTCTTGACTCTATTATTAACCAATCGTCGATAAACAAAATTTATCACATTATAATGTAATTGATTTACAGATCAAGTGCAAACAGTTTTCACAGAGGTATATTTTGTAATCGTCGATCGTTTTCTTAATCTGTGTAGTTAATGTAATTTTGGTAATCGTATATTTATTGCCACAATGTACAAATCATAATCAAACGAAAAAGATGTGACCTTGATCAGTTTCTGTCCATAGAACTTGTAAAGACGGACTTGCCTGCAAAGTTATCAGGTTCATAAAAACGCATTCTAATTCTGTAGACGCCTGAATCGTTATTGTATATTGTATTAATACAAAAAATACGACATCCTTAACTTTTTCCGTTATACTAAAACTTGGAGCACGCCATGGATCACATTGTTGATTACTTTATCCTAATAGTCTTGTCAGTTTTCCGCTCGCACTACATGCAGTTAGTATTTACCGAGGAAAATTGTGATGACGGTTGGAAAAAATCGAGTTTTTTGTTTAGCATTTTTTTATTCTAATAACCCTCAAAAATACGCCGGAAAATGGGTTTACGCTTCGATTTTTTTTTTAATAATTTCAAGTGATTGAGGAGCGATGATATAATATGTAAAGATTGAGGAAGTGTATTTATGAATTCACTCAAACTAAATGTGGATTTCCTGTTCTGACAAAGTGGTTTAAATACATAATTCCATAATAAAACCACACTGACTTTTTGTGCGTTTTGTCGCTCCTGATAAGATAGTATAGTTGCTAAAGTATAAATATTTGTATTGACAAATCATACAGCTACACTTCAATTATTTACCATATTTTCTGGTGACCATACACTATTCGAATTCCTGCTGCAAGGTGTGGTTCCAATTTTAACAAATGAGATGGAAAACCTTGTTTTTTAATATCTACTGGTGTAATTAAAATCGGTGCTTTTATCTTTAGAATAATTTTGGAAGCTTGTATTAATTCTTTGTAAAATGTGTACATTTTATATAAGGTATCCATCAACTGATATTGATTATGAAAGATCATTAAAATAATAAATAGAGTTATTGGACAGTGCGATTGTTTAATCATTAATCAGAGATAATTCGCGGCGCGATTAAATCGCACACATGTATGACGGAGAATTGCGGGGGGGGCATCATCGTGCGCCCGCCCACGCGCGGGTGCGGTCGATTGTATACTCCAGCGCTATATGGTCACGGCTGTGCAGGGCTTTCAATTCGGACATCCGGTTTTGTTTTAAAGATGTCTAATATAACGTCGCTATCCTTGCTAAAAACATTACGTCACTATCCTTCTCGGTTAAGTCGATGTTCGATAAGTTAGCGCTTATTTCTTGCGCGCCATGATCCATCCTCTTTATGACGTGAATTCGAATGTTAGATTCAAAATAAAGATGATATAAAAAAAACTCGGGTCGCAGAGCCAAAACTCTGCCGACAATATAATGTATTTGCTAATAGAGGCAGTGTGGTTTTATTATGTGAACTTAAATTTGAGCAATATAAAAAATATAACCCCTTAATACACCCCATAAATAATGTTTTTTGTCTTAATTGCAATATTATCATCAATCTAGCGTCTACACCGAATTAAATACACCCTTCAGTAAATAACTCACTATCTGCAAACTAGTGCTTTCGAAAATCCAGTCCTGTGGGGCTGATTTTATTAAAATTTTAGGGGCGTTTTTAATTGTTACTAAAGGGTTAAATTTCAATTTTGAAACGACTTTGAGAATTTTTTAGGTATTTTGGGCCCCAAAAACATTTTACATATTTTCAAAAATGGTGCTTAGAATGATCTGAAACGTCGCGAAATTTTTGTCCGACCCCTAGGTCCCGCCTTCCAACCGACGCCAATAGTATATGTGCCATGTTGTGGCAAATACACTAAAGAATGGCCCCTCAATTTTGTGTAACGCGTTCAAATTTTCCTCAGTTGTGCCTTGCGATTGGCAACCCTAGCGCGCGCAAACATAATATTAGTATAACTATTGTAACCACACAATAACAACAATATATTATTGTTGTTATAATGTAACCCATAGGCATAACCGGATGTGTGCTGTGAACTGTCATGGTGACGGCAAGTATATACGTCGAGCTCACGGATCATTTTATTGCAATCATGTATATGTTTGTATGTGATTGTTGGAATAAAGTCTTCATTCATCTCAAAATACATATTTATTACTGTATATATTATTATAACGCATGCAGATTGCTGTCAAGTCCCCATGTACGCAGTACGCAGCTTTGAAGGCTGGTTACGGGATGCCCCCTCCATTTTTTTGGGTTATATTATCATTCAGCGCAATGCACATAAACATTCAAATTAGTGCTAGACTGCGACGCTAATGTCTGCCTTTTTTTTAAACTACAGTAGGTACCGGTAAATAGTGTAAGATTTTGCGTTGTTGTGTTTCGCAAAAGTGGAGACTTAAAACAACAACAAAAACATTATGTTTTTCTTTTGAGAGAACCCTGTTTTTTCCGAACCGTTAAAACATTATTCATATAACATGAATGTGTGGTTTCTTTTAATGAATTATAATTGCCATTGAAACTATAAACATTCTACAATTTCTCTCTGGAAAGCACATTGGCTCTTCTATGGAGCATTTTTGTGAAAATGTACGATTATTTTAAGATTGTTTAGAACAAGTTGAACATATTTATCAGTATGTCTCTAATTGAGTTTCCGGTTCATATAATTAAGCAATAAAGATTTTCAGTCAAAGACCTGTATATAATAATAATATGGTAATTAAGACTTTTTGTCGTTGAAAACAAAACCATATGTGCAGTGTACACGAATATATTATGTGATGGGACCTACCACGCGTATATTGTGCAATTACACACCGATTTGTCAAAGTTTCCAGATTACAACACTTTGGGACCGGATATGTAGTCTCGAAGCGCGCTGGGCGAACATGTGAAACACTCGCTATTAAGTAGCAAAAAAGTTTGTGATAAAGAATAGCCTTTTTTATGATTAATTGAACAACCTCGCTACAGTATTTTTAAGGTTTCAATTCCGTTCTCGAAGCCCGGATAAAATAGTTACCAACAAACAGAGTGTAATGCTTATTGCAAAAACTGTCTCTAAAGAAATGCTCTTTCACAAAATTTGATTAGCAGATAAATATACGAAAATGGCACAAATCCATATAGAAAATTCGGAAAGGATCGTTATAGTGTGTACACTATAACGAGTCTAAATTGCGCTTCGAGATTACACATCCTGTGCGATTTGGCACAGTCGGATCCTTTAACAAACCCATGCACTGTGCAGACTGTCTGACTAGTTCAGTGAAGTTAATACCGATTTCTGTTCTCGTTAAACAGTTCTAAGAAAAACGCTGGTTCACTGTTCCCTTAACTATTAACAGAAATAATTTATGTAACGCATACTAATTTTGTAAATGGTTGATTTGACCAGTACCGAATTAAGGGCTCTGGATAGCCGAATTAGTGAAAGAATTTTTCCAATCGGTTCAGAAGCTTAAACGTTGGTGTTAAAGCAGCAAGAGCGTCCTCGTCTACTATAAGTTTCAAATTCGAAACTGTATTTGACTTCTTTGGCGGAAACAAAAAATGAAGTTTCCCTGAGAAAGCTAAGTAAATTTTTCAGTGTATATAAAAATACCTAAATCTATTTTTGTATGTAAAGATTATTTTTCACACGTGACGCCTTTACATTTCAGTATAGCAATCCAAAAAATGGTCGAAGTTAGGTACACGTAATACATTGTTATCTGTTCGCAATTTTTGTTCACATAAATTACTGGCGTCGTGGGGCCCCCCAGTTCATGCAGCAGTCTATAAAGAAGTTTGTCGTCACTTACACTAGAATGTTTTGGACAAGGTTATGACTGAGGGATGAGTAAATGCACTCGTTTGAACTCGGCAATAAATATCTATTGTCTAATTATTGAACATTGATATTTTATAAGGCTTTACTAATTCAGATAACATATTTTTTCCATTAAATATTTCTTTTTGTCAGTTAAAACAGCCGAATCGTTGAGAATGAAGATGCGGTTAGTCTGTTACAGACTCTCAATTCGACAGATTCTAATTTAAAAATTGTCAAAAGTATCAATTGAATTTTCACTTTTTTATGTGAGCAAGAAGTTGCAAATATAAATTAATAATAAGAACAATTTGAAATAGAAACGAACAGAATATTATACGGAACATATTACAGCAGTTCCACAGCCAACCTCCCACAATATTAATTGCTAAAATAACTGTTTTAATAATTGATATATTTTTTGCAAATTCGAATAACATAGAAAAATATACAGTCTAAAAATAACAATCATAATTTTTAAATGTAAAAAATGTATTATTAAAAACAACTGAACCTATAGTGAACTTAGCAAACATAACGATAACAAAAATCTATTTTTTTTTAATTTTTATTTACATTACAATAGGTACTATTAAGTATGAATAATCTGTACTATACATGACGTTATTAGAACTTTTATTTTTGAAATTACTTATAAATGGGTATATTCACACATACTTGATAAAAAGACGACTTTTTTTGTGTGTATTTTATACGTTTACACAAATATTTTAATATCTGTCTTTAATTGAAAATAAATCTTCAACAGTTTAAACTAAAAGTCCATACTGGATTAAAAATTAAAAAAAAAATACTATAGCCACGTATATGTTGTTCTCAGATACACTTAAGTGTAGTTCGAACTCTGTTACTATTTTCTGTAAATAAATTGAAAATTTAATTGAGCTCTCAGATTAGTACCTGGGAACTAGGGGTTTGTAATAGAGGAGCCATAGAATCCTCATAATATAAACAACGACTAACGCGCTCGATTATTCTCAAGCCCCAATGTTGAAGTTAAAACTTCAGTTCAATTAAAATTGACAGGTTTAGATGCTTAAGTTATTGTGAAGTATTCGGTAGGCAATGATCGCCCATCCCTATTGTAGACTGAGGCGGCGGGGGCGGCGGTCTATCCGACAAGAAGGTGACGTCACTCGGCCCCCATAAGGTCGCTGAACCATTTTGGCAGGCAGTCATATTCATTACTATTATTATTGAAGCGCTCGTCGAAATATTTGCTATAGCGACACCATACCTACACTTAATATGTACGTACATATTATAAGTATTCAGTATTGGGTACTTTTAACAGTGTATTATTTTACGACAGAGCTCTTTCTTCCCGTACTCAGCATTAAAGCTCCCAAGCCGCGTTCGCAGAAACGTTCACTCGAGACAATTTATAGGGCTCTCACTTTGGATAATTGTCCCGTCAACTTATTTTTTACACCCCGACGCTCTCAACCTTTTCAGAGCCACCGCCTCTTTAGAAGAAAAAAAAAACCAACGTCCCGCGGTAGTTCAAAATAGATAATTTTATATGAAATATATTTTCAAAAAACTAAATTTTTTTTGGACGTCATTGTCAGGGTTAAGGTTAAGGCTTAATAAGCGTATCTTATTCTCACAACTAGTTTACCAAGCATTAGATGACAGCCTGCCACTTTAAATCAATTATTGTAATTGCGCGTAAATGAATGTACATAATTACATGTAAGAATAACAATCTGTCACTAGTTTAAATTAGTTTGATGTTAATTAATAATTACATTCATATTTTATATTGTTGAAGCAACGTCGTTGGCAATATTTGGTGAATAGCTGAATCCCACTTCGAAAAAATAATAATTTATCTATCTCGTACATAAACGCAGTTATTATGTTACAAGCAGTGGCGGATTTAGGTTCGATGCTGCCCTAGGCCCCGTCCGATATGACGTCGTTTTTGCTCAATGGTAAAGTGATTATTGAAATTAAACATCTAATGAAGCCAGAGAACCGTAAATCCGTTGTCCAAATTGACGGTTCTCTGGCTTCATTAATTAAATTAATTCTTAAATTTCAACTGTCCTTACATTGTTTACTTTTGAAATTTTGTCGTCTCTAAATTTTGCCGGCTTAGGCCCGGCCCTCATGGGCCTAGGCGTAAATCCATCACTGGACACCGTAAATTGTTATTGATAATTCTGAAACACCTATTGATAGATAAATTATGTTTCATTGCAAGCCGCCGAACGACCACGGAATCTTCTTTACTTGTTTTTTTTACAAATTGTTTTGGAATTGCATATAATTTCGTACTATTGGCACAAAAAATCAAATATAAATGCTTTTATTGATTTCAGTGCAATTTTACTTTTTGTTTCTTGAATCTGTACATGGAAATCTAAGGATTCCATACTTTTTTATGTATTGTAGTAACCATGTGTCCCCCCTTTTTGGTTTCGATGCAGTCGGAAAAATAACGAGTCATTGATGTAATTTGATGCTGAATAAGTTTACGTATATAAAGAAATCATAGATTTACTCATAATTTTCTGAATTAGCACAACCGTGGCTAGTGATACGTTGCCACTATAATAATTATTGTAATAAGACGACAACTGTCTGTAACTTAGCTTTTTTTGTGACTTTGTATAATACCTAGACGGGAGAGGTCATTTCCAGTATTTCTGTCTGCCTGTGACGACATTACATCAGTTGCTACCCAAACTTAAAGCACGGAATATTTATTATTCGACAACCCTCAGATCAAAACAGATAAATAACAAGTGCTAACATACGAGCATAAACGATATTCATGCGAGCGAAGCCGCAGACAAAGGCTAGTATGTGAAAAAAGTACCATCGTTATTTTGGTCTTGTTTTTTTTTTTGTATAAACTTCTCTTTTCACAGTTGGCATTTGCTCGTGTTTACGCAACAATGCAAGCGCCCGGTTAATTATGTATGTGTCTCACATAGGAACTGGAAACGGCCAGACAAGTCGCGGTCGCAAGGACTTTAATTTTTAAAATGCCATCGTCATCTAATATCAGCACAGCATGAATACTACACTTTTTGCAGACATTGTTGTTCACTATTGGAGAGGACTTTGTTTTTTGTCTGAAAACATTCGCGTGTTCCAGATTCGCGACATGAAGCGAGTGGTCAAAAATGATGTTGAATAAAATGCAAATAACCGTCTTTTGGAATTTTGATAAATAGTTGTTCAGGTGTCATAAAAAGAATAAACCCAGTATAATTGGAACGTACGAATTATAATTTACCTGAATTTTATCGAATAATTCTGCAGTTAGGACGATGTTAGTAGCTTTAACAATTGAATGATTAAAACAAAATAGAATATGCTTACCGCAAGTCAAATTCATACATTCAGGGACATAATTTTATGTATGTAATTAAAATTCATGATATTGAACAGAATTTTCGTCAAGTGAATTGCGAATGAGTGGTCATATTTTGTTGTGTCAGTTTCGAGAAAAAAACATGGTCGATTTCTAAGAAACAGTCTAAAACATTTACATGAATGAATGTTACGTGTCACCAATTGTGTATCAGATAAATATCAAAATGGTGGTACCTACGAGTTATTATAATAATATCAGTATTCTGTGCAACAAAATCTGGTCTGGAAATTTAGCTTGTTTGCCTTCAAATAAACAATTGCTTTATTATAAAGATTGGATTCGAATTCTATTCTATCCCAAACGGAAAAAATGAGGTTCTAATTTTTATGGTAGTGGATAGTATATTTGTGATTTTTAATCGTTATTTTTACAACTACAAATACAGCAATTTCACCGTAAAGCAAACCAGTGTTCGAGGTGAGCTTACTTTGGACATAAAAGAGCTTACTTGTTTTTTGACGGATAGTCAATACGACCTTATATAAACAGAGAATACAAGAGAGTTAATTCTGTATATTAGTTATGCATGTACTGTAGTTATTAATCCGCACAGCGCAGCGTCAGTAGATCAGTGAGCTTGGAGGCCAGTGGGAGTCTAGGAGAGAAACAGCAAGCAAGTGAAATATTTCTCACGGACCAAGTTTAGTCAAAACGACTTGCGTACCTGGTTGGCGTGATCCAACTTAACCATACCCAAGGTTGTTCGGCGGTCTTTTCTGCACACCATTGTATACCGTGTGTTATATTTCGTTGTCGCTATATATAACTGTTTTGTTTTTGCTTAGGAATTACTTCAAAATTGATTTGAGTTTTGATTTGACGAAGTGAATGACGTTATTAGTTGAAGAAACTAATTTAAAATTCTTTTCTTCATACCCTGTCAAAAGTACGTACTTTCGGCTTCGATTTTAAGGCAGAAAGCCTAACATTTATGCACTGCTGAAATTACTCGCATGCCGTCTGTGTAACGGCGCGGCGCGGCGGGCCGAAACAGTTTTCTTGTGCACACTGATACTGAAGTGCGTACTTTCGACCGGGTATGAACAAAAAAAGTATACACCATACGGTCAGAAAGATGAAATATACGATTTTGTACTTCTTTAGGTTCTCTTTTCTCAGACCCTACGATATGCGGATTAACAATTCAATTGTTATAACTCGTAACTGTGGACGCAATTCTTGTGTACTTTTTAAATTTGAGCATCATCTGGATACACGTTGATGAAATTGCGAATTGCGTTAGAACTTGTCATTCAAATGAATTCAAATTTCATATACACAAATCCTAATTGTCATCTTTTTCTTTTAACAGTTAAACTGTTTTACGTGAGTTAACGGTGAAGTTTAACTATTTTTTTTTTTAGTTTCCAAATAAACATTAATGCATCTTCTTAACCAATTAATATCTATAGTACATCCTCTAACTGTTTCTCTTTCCTCGTGCAACACATTGTATATGTTACATGTGAGTATATAATGTTCGCGATTTTGTGGACGTCGGAGAATGTATAAGAATATTGCGGCGGAGATGTGGGGACATTGTTTATGGTGGTATTGTTGTTGAATAGCCGACACGGATGCCTGCTTGTGCCATCAGTCGCTAGCGTTGAAACAATGCCCACCGATTTGGTGCTTTCAGACCTGCTTGTTTTAATTTTATTCTTCTCAATGCTCTTCTTACCGCGAAGCGATCTCCAAAATGAGATTACATTTCGGTGTCTATTCCTGGGTGATATTTTGGTTCTGTCATAAAAAACGCATAAAAAGTGCCCGTGTAGCTTGAAAGAAGTGGTTTGAAATTCGAAAATGCTTACTATAATTTTAACACATCGTAAATAATTTCAAATGATTGAAATTCATGGAATTATTGTTAGTACAATGTAGAAATGCGCTTTTTGATGTAAATATTTTAATACTTTAACACTGCATTACATCTGCTGGAATGTGGATACAACAGAAGAGAAAGTCGTAAACTTGCTTTTTGACCGTGACTTAAAACTTTTTGTGTACATTTTTCATATCTCGAATCGTAACTTTCGAGAAAAGGGGAATTGTTACTGAAAATTGAAATATCTATGGCTTCGTAAAAAATCACTTCGAATTCATGACGATGATTCTTTTTGAATCAAAACGTTAATTACGATAAGCACATTAAACAGCACTTTGTTTTAAAGCCTACAAACCTCGCGAGTCGCGACTCTAAATTTAAAGTCGTTTGTTAATATACGATTGTTCACATAATATACATTGTGCCATCTGGTGTTGGAAAATAAAGCTGCAGAGGCTACAAGTTTATAATTCGGGGAATTTGTATATAAAATATTAAAAAATTGACAATAGTTTTTATTTTACAAACGCAAACCGTTCATTTAATGTTTTTTTCTGTAACGAAACCATTATCAGTGAATTTCTTCTGAGATTCTAAACGCACAAAAAATACGTAAATAGTGCAATTTTTACTACAATAGTACTGTAATAGTACAGTATATACTATGTATGAAGAATGTAGATATTTATGTATGGAGCGGCACAATAGATGCAGTGTATCACGACGGAATTTCGGCGAAGTGCCCGTGGTGCCTCTGCGGCGGTGTCTTTTTACACAAAACGTGCTCGCTGACCGACAACGAAAGGACAGACGAATTATTATTGCCAACTTTGTTTTGCATAATTCATATTTGTTATGTCGTAGCATATATCTTTGGTCGTAGCATAGTTATACGTGAGTACAGTAGAAACTCTATTGTTTGAACCACATGGAACCCACGAATGTTCCAATAACAGAAAGAAAAGTCATTTAGAAATACTCATTATTTTTTGTAGAGGAAGAGTTTCTGGTGGAAGGATGTTGGTGCGATTGCGTTTTTGTGGATGAAAAGGTGAGGGTCTTAGGGCGGAGCTCTCCAAAAACACTAACGCGGAAGAGTGTTGGAAGCTAACTTATTGTGCGCGTACTTTTTGATAAAAGCATTAAAGACACAGAGTTACCTATTTATATTGTTAAAAGAGACAGATGTTGAGGCACGTGACATATATCCTATCAAGGAAATAGGGGTAGTAAATCGTTTAGAGCAATAAATTTCCTATTAATTCCGAGACGGATTTTTTTTATTCGCTATAAAAGGTATTCGTAGCACGTGTCAAAAAACATGTAAAACTTTATGATGATTTTATCTTTGACTGCCTATATCTTCTCAGTTTTTGATTCGAGACAAAAAAACACTGCTCAGAGCGTTCTTTGCTTTATGAACACAGGTAATTTCGATTTACAATTCGGTAAAGAACATGATAAATAATGGTGCTGAAGAGGACATTACGTTTTAGCTATTGGTTTCCAAGGCGACAAAAGCCAGAAAAAGTACCAAGCTTTTTCTGGTTATACATTTTCGCATATTCGAAAATGTGTAAGAACCAAATTTTTGGTCTTCAGCCCCATTAAGAAGATAAATGCAACGTAGAAAATATAGCAGGACCAATATTTTACTTTTGTTTAAAAATCAATTTTTAAATATCTTGCTTACACAGGTTTCCTTCAGATATAAAAAGAATATGTCTCTAAGAGAAACGAAGTTATTTTAAAGCGATAGAAGAACCCATTTATGTTAAAATAAATTTCAGTCCAGAATGTATCCAAATCGCGCACCACGTTTGCGAAAACCCGACCCCAATTGTACAGGTACTATGGAAAATACAAGAACAAGAGCATGGTACTCATTATTTGATTACAATCTGATAAGCGAGATGCAGGAATGCTTGTTCGCTTGTAGAACATGTATATTGTAGGTACCTACGTATATACGAGTAGTCTGAATGCGGGCGCTTCGTTTATTGCATGTACGATAAACCGCAAAAATGATGAACCGTTTTAAATCTTATTTGCGTGGACTCCGCAGTCTAGGTCTGTAGAGTTAGTTGGACGATGAGAATATGAAATAGTGTTTTTTTTATTCATAGAACTGTCTTGATTTTTTTGGTTTCGTCAAAAACCCTCGACTGTTATCTGTATAATTACAAACGATGTGACTTTTAGGAATTGTGATTTTTATTTGCGCGTCTTTTCAGTTTTTTATTTTCATGTCTTTTCGAATATTAATAATGGACTTATCAAAAGCAGATTAAAAACTGGTTCAAATTGAATGTGGTTTTTTACTAGAGACCGATAATCGCTTTCTGGCACACCTGCCTTCCTTATATTTGACTTTATCTTGTATTTTATCCTATATGTATATTGTATATGCATTGGCGATTTTAGCGCAACTTGATATTTAGATTATTCTTTTAGAAGGTCATAGTTTTTTTTTTTATTTTTATCAGTCAACAAAACGTTCTGAATTTTCGACGCTTCAGTCAAAAGAGTGCACTTTTTCACTTGTTTCTTTGATAATGATAATTGATTCACATACATGACTTGTATTATTATTGACGAGATGTGCGAATTTGACTATCAAATATTGTGAAAGTGTGAATGTCTAGAGACACAAATCTGAATAATTGGAACACGGATTACCATATTGTTTGCTGAGACAATGATTCACTACTTAGCACACATGTATTTATATTCGTATTTTTAGAAACAGCTTTTTATTTTAGGCGCCTCTTTTATTAATATTCGATATTCTAAATCAGCACTTCTCAAATTATGTGACGACTTGTTATACTGTGTCATGAGAAAATTTATATTTTACTTTCGTGTGTTTGTGTTTCAATGACATTTTGATATTCCCGTTAATTGTGGTCTTTGGGCTGTATTACGTCATATTTTCAGCATTTGTGAACTGATTTTGATTAATTTTTTTCTTTTTAACAGGGCATACCTTCAGGGTGCTCTAATATAAATTTTAGTTAAATCGGTTCAGCAGTTTTTTTTTTTAAATTAGTACTAAAATAGTAAGGGAGAAGACCATTAATAACGTGCAAAATACGTATTGCAAAGCCAGTAAAAAATAAAAAGTTAAATAACTTGAAATTGGAACTCTTAAGATTAGGTATTAAAAAGCGTAAAATAACAAAGTTTTGAGGTTGGCGCCAATTTAATAGAAGTACCTACATAAAACGTTATAGAAATTAAATTGGCGCCGACCTCAAAAGTGTTATTTTACGATTTTAAGTGACCTTTTTTGAAGGAGGATCAATTTTTTTTTGTGGAAAATATTTACTCTGAATACTGAGATGATAATATGCTTATGATAAATATTTTAATTGTTTCTTTTGTAAATTGATTAGCTTGTTCCTCAGTGCACTAACAGTTTGTCTTATAATTTTCAGATTTCACATTTTCGAGGCACATGCCAAGCATGATAGCAGCGGCGAGTTTAGCGGCAGCGCTTCACGGTCTTGGTTGGACGAGTCGGGGCGGCTTATCGTTGCCGAATCTTCTACTGGAGTTGCATCAAATCACAGCCATCGAACAGGTACATACATTTTTTCGTCAAATGGCGCTTACGGAGGCGTCCCTAAACCACGTAGCTCGATCAGGAGGGAGGGGGGATCAATTCGAAAGCTACGCTGACCTACGTGAGAGGAGGGGGGAGTTCTTTTTTTTATCGGAGCCAAAAATAGACAGTCGGTCGTAACTCGTAACCTATTTGATCGAAATCTGACAGAAACCACTTTTCTGCAAGACCACAGATATAGCGCAAGGCCATTCGTGACTTCAACATTTAAGTTCACAGTAATATGATACCCAGTTCGTATCTAGTCTAGGATGAATAAAGAATGCGGAACGCACCCTGTGTTTCCAGAAATCACAAACTGTAGGGGTGAGAACTGTGCTCTTTAGCTTTTGCGAACATACGTAGGGTAAGCGACACAGCTATTGACATTATGTTGTAACAAAATTGGTTATGGTTAAATTTTTGAATTAAATTTTACTTTATATTTTTTTTTTTTTTTTGTTCAAAAAATATTACTTTTTTAGGATTGTTAATTTGCGCGAATTCAATCGCTTTTAATCGTGAATGTTCAAAAACCGAAAAACAATCAAAATTGCCAAAAAACAAAAAAAAAACTGTTCACAGGATCACTCGCTGGACTAATCTAAAAATTGCCTGAAAATCTCATCAAAATCGGTCGAGCCGTTTGGGAGTCTGTATAGGGAACATGCATACACACGTCGATTTTTATATATTATAGATAATTGTATCAGCATAAAATAGATTAATTATTCCAAACATGAAGGACGTGGTGTCTATTAAAACTACTATAAGTATAGTGAATGATATCATATTAGGCCAACAAATTTTGCTCGCTTGCCCTATAGATTATGAGTTATTTGTCGTTTCTAATGAGTGTCTAAGCGATGACGAGTGTACATATTATTATGTCGCAGCGATGTATGCCCTGTGTCCCTGGGATGCGTCAGCGCCGAGTTCGTAATTGCTATAATTTAGCGTATCTCCGTGCGAGATGACTTTACTATGGGCAGCGCGGCATGGCAATTACTGCACCACCACGGGTCTGCATAATATGAGACACGTCTTGTGCATGAAAGAACAAAACTGAATGAATGTGAAAAAACAGGTGGCGAACAGATGTCGCACTTTTTACATTTCTTTCTCTCACTGTCTTTCTTTGGCTTTTGGTTCAGGGTTGACCTAGTTATCTTTATGCTGGCCTTTTACCAAATTGTTCATTTATCGTTGCCGATAATGGAAAAGTGGTATCTGGTTTAGATACAAAGACAAAACGGATCATATCCAAGTGTGTAGGCTTTCCCGGCTGGCGTTGTTTTAAAACTTCTTAGTTTCCGGGCTTGTCCACCGTGGTCCAGTGGTATTTCTACCTGACGTTTAGTCTACAACTGCGGTAGACATCGCCTTTGATAATGTCCACCGCAGTTGTAGACGAAACGTCAGGTAGAAGTATCACTGGACCACGGCGTACAAGCCCAGAAACCAAGAAGTTTTGTTTGATCATAGTCATGCGATCTTTGTCCCAAAAATAGATCATAATATGCCTTTTTTAAATCGTGGTAACATTCCTAATATGCTACGCGTAATACGATGTAGGTAATCGTTTTTTAATGTTGGTTTAGATGGAAGTATTTTGACGATGCTAAATTAGTGCACAAAACAGTAAAACACACTTGTGCTCAATTGAGACGGTGGCTGAAGTGCCATGATCGGAAAAAGTGGTGGAATTAAACGAAAACTGATTGAAAGATTACAGTCCTACCTGTTATAAATCGTTGTCTGTTAAAAAAATTGGTCTTCAAAATTAGTGAAATATTTTTCTACAGTATTGTAAATTTCTTAATTCAAACAATTTTCAACGGTCAAAATGAAAGGCATGCGCACAAAAAAAATCAAGTATATGAAAAGCTCTATTATCGTAGTTGTAACGTAAGTCTATTTTGGGCAACCCCGATTTACCATTAACAATTTAAAATCCTCATCTTTTTTTAAATTCTCTCGTTGGTAGCCTACTTTCTTTGCGGACTAATGAATATCTGTTATTTTCTTTAGTTAGACGACTTCTGTTGACAGAGACTTGTCGATGAGTAATTTAGCGTTTTTCATGCAAATTTAACAGTTCATTATGAGAAACTATATTAAAACACTGTTCAGAATATTATTAAGATAATTCAAAACATCGTATTGTTCTCATAGATTTGTATAGTTGACACAAATAAAGCGCTGTTTAAATAATCATTATTATTTTCTTAAAAATTCTTCAGTTGCCGATTAACTTTTTGATTTTATACTCATTGCTTGTACCTCTTTGTACGGGAAGAAGAAAGCTTTTAAATAGTAAAATATGTTTTAATTCAAACTGAAATAAAGATTTATTTTTTGTATAAGTATGACGTATAGTATTAATTTTGTTTTTAAGGTTCTATTTAAATTAAATATTTCTTTTTTAAATGTTTACATTATACGTATTATACAACGATCTGGTGAGTTCTTATATAAAACGGTCAAGAACGTGTCTTGTGCGAATTGTGCGACAAATGTAAAAAAGTTTGAAAAGCGATCTCAATGTTTACAACCTTGAAACTGTATTTATGCAAAAAAAATTAACAAAAAAATATGTCCAGCGCATATGTGTTTCATATACTGTAGAGCAGCGTTTCCCAAACTGGAATTCGCGAACCCCTAGGAGTTCGTACGAGTACGGTCGGCAAAGTCAGCGATCTGGGGCGCAAGTGTGTGAGTGGACAAAAGTAGACATTTCTGGATGTTATAAATTGACATTTATACTTAAAAAAATACAGTCGAATCTGGATAAGCAAGAGTTCAAAGGACCGCGATCTCTTTTTCGCTTATGGAGGTTTTTCACTAACCCCAGTTTCTAGCTTATAGAGGTACAGGAGTGGCCTTTGTCACTTATAGAGGTCTATAAAAATACAGCATATATTGTGTATTATTCGACAATCGACAATTTTTCGTTTTAACATTATGATTACGTGCCGAACCTTTCTTCGCAATTAATACTTATCAATTGTAGTAAGTTTGACAAATAAACGCACATTTGACCATTCGAATAGAATACGAAAAACAAAACCAATGATACAAAAACAATGTTAGTTAGCTCAGCTATTTATGATTCATTCTTAAATTTCGTGGAACTATTTTTTAATACTGATTTTTTAATGTGTGTATCAATAAGAAAATAATTCATAGTGGTATTATTCAGGTCTATGTAAAATATAAATTAAATAATCAGTTTGAAAAGACCAAAATTTGTTTTAATGTTGATTACACCTTCATTAATGTAATAAAGGTGTAATCAACATTAAAACAAATTTTGGTCTGATCAAACTGATTATTTAATTTAATAAAATAATGTTAATAATTCTAATGTAAGTTTTATCCGGACTCATTCTACTCTGTATTCGCAGTATTTAAAGAATAAAATATATTTATAAAGTCTAAGAGATCGTAGACGAAAAAGTTTGAGAAACGTTGATATTGAGTATAGACAAAATATCACGATATGTCATTACTAAAGTTTAAAAGCAGTAACGCGTTAATATTATGCTGGAATTCTAATTACACAGATGTACGAAATTAAAACGAATTTGGTATCTTCTCGCATGCATAACGTGCAATAAAAACGAATAGCGACAGATTCCTGTCTGGCGTCGCAGTTGGGGTTACATAATGAACAAGTCGAAGGAAAAAACAAATTTAGTTTAGATTATGGGAGATGTGAATGGCCTATTTTAATATGGTACACGCATGCCGAAAAATAAAATACAATCCCAGTGCAAAAATATGTAGTCATTTTTTTTAAGAAAAACTTTTTTGTGAATTTCTCGAAGGGACTTTTCGATGAGCTGGCGTTACGAATAAATGTGATAACTTTTAAACTATTCATTTTAAAATTATAAAAAATATCTATTTGAGACCCTTACTACAAGTCCTTTCATTTGATATGTCATACGCTACAATCTACAAAACTGTTTTTATTTCTTTTCTAATTTACCCTCCAAAAGTGGCCCCCATGTTTAAAATTCATTTATTTACGTGACACGTCCATCTTTGGGTCACCGACTTACATATGTGTACTAAATTTCAACTCAATCGATCCAGTAGTTTCGGAGCAAATTGGCTTTGACAGTGGGGCGGACAGACACACGAGTCCTATAAGGGTTCCGTTTTTTCCTTTTGAGGTACGGAACCCTAAAAATATGGACACGTTTTATCTCCGTTGACAGTACACTTGACTTTTTTACATATGTAGTGACATGTCGATTACGGGTCCCAATGTCAAGACAGTTATTCCAAATTATGTTGTAATTATTTATTTGTATTTCAACAAGCGGCGACAAAACCTTTTACTGCATAGTCTATCAACCGCTCTATACATTATATGCAGTACGACAAAATACAGCGAACCTCTTTTTTTTTATATATTTGTTTTTAGTTACCAATATTATTCTGTTCAAATTTCAACGTATATTTTTTTTAATTTTTCTAAAATATAATTTTGCAAACACCTGGCTAAGTTTTAAAGCCGATTAAGAAATCTGACTTTTTTTTCAACTCCTTAAATACTAAATTTCAAAGTAATAAAAATGCAACATGCCTCGAGGGCTTTTTATTGCGAAAACAATTTTGCTAATTTAAAAATTTGAGGGTCGGTTAAGCCCCGCTACCTTTCAGCTAGGTCTGTGTTTTTGTATTCGGATATTACTATAAAGAGGTATTGTACAAATTTTCATAGTGCCTCAAATACCTACCCAAAAATGTCTAACAGTTGTCCTATTATCGGTGTCATAAGAACTTACAAATTCATTTTATATATTGTTTGAGGGGTGCATGGATGTTTATACATGAAAAATGCTTTGCATAATAAACTGTACATTTATTATTACCCAGTGACAAAAAAAAACAGAGACAACTCGTTTGTGTTAACACGTTAACAGAATTTCCTACTATAGATGTTGATGACCCCAGCTGTTGAGCGTCTATAATCTACAATCTGTCTGTCAGAATTTCTTAGACAATTATCATACTATGTCGTACTAAATTCGACAGAGATTGGATCGCCATGCAAAATTTTAGACGCAATTTTTATGACTGCAAACACAGAGCTGTTTTGATCCAGTTTGTAGAAATGTGCCGACATACTTGTATGTATTTATAACTATGACGCAGTCGCATACATAAATCAGCCGTCAGTCAGTTGTTCGCGATTCTGTTCGTTGCCCTCGTCGGTCGTAGGGAGCCGCGGACGACCTTAACATCGCAGCATACTTATCACCAGCCATTGACTTCTCTTAATTCCATGTACATGTAATATTCTTTTTTGTAAAATAAAACGAGCGAACTGCTTAGATAACAAGACACAGACAGCTTTCTTCAGCTATAGTTTGTCTGTGTTCTTTTTTGTGGACAAAAAAGCCGATGTTAATTAACGCGTTTTCCTTTAACAACTCGTTTACATCTCATAACGTATATTTTACAAGTGCCGTTGTGACTATTTAAAACTGAGTATATACTTCTGTTGTAACCGAAAACATCGTTCTTGGCGAAGGACATACAGTTCACGAAAATGTCCCTTAGAGTCAGCGCCAAACAAGACACTTTTTGTATCGAAAAAGCCCGCGATTGAGAACCCGCAGCGCTATTTAATTTCTTGTTCAACAGCATTGATACCCACTCGCACTTTCGTTCAATCTAGCGATCACATGGCCTTATGTAGCGCGAAACTGCGAATAAGTGTGCTGTATCTGTTCTACAATCACGACCTTGCGCTGTTTATAGATGCACCTGACGAAGGCGACTTAATCGTACAATCGTGATACCAAATGCATGTGTGCGTTGAAATTACCAAAAGTCTGATGTAGCTTACCGTTTTAATAAAAAAAAAATGGATTTGAAACCACCTAGTACATACTTGGGGAGTAAACTAACCCTTTAAATCACCCTAAATATAGTAACAACTAATGGTTGAAAGCCACTATCAGATACGTTGAAGTGATTTACCAAAATATTATAGATTATTACCAAGATGGTTATATTTTGTTCAGATAATTCTACTAATCAAAAAAAATAAAAGCGAATAATACAAATTCAGTTGTACACACGTAGCAATGTATAAAAAATACCGTTAAAGCATTATATAAAACAATAAAGTGTATTTCTATCTCGAGTTAATGATTTTGTTTTTATTGAAAATCTTCATTCCCATTTCCCACAGAATTATTATTGTTAATTTACGAACACGTATGACCTCTTGACATTGTATATATCTATAAATATTCACGTGCTACTAAAAATGTGTTGGCCAAGGCTTTGTAAATATTTTTTTGTGTTCAATACAATGCAATATTGAAAATCGTAACTAAACCACAAAAAACGTAATTTTATTTTTACACGTTCTCGCTGTTAATCTACTTTATAAAATGTATAGGTGAGAATAATAACAAAATTTTGTGCGTAATAGAATTTTAAAAAAATGTACCATTAGCATCAGGGTTCTTTCGCAGATAAAAAATTTCTGCACTTCCACCATAATAAGTCTGCCTTGGTGAGCTGTTGTAATTATTAATATTTCATCTTTTAAATTTATAATTGTTAGTATCTCAGTCAAGTTACCTTTGAATAAATATAATAATCAGAGACAATTTAAACAGGTAGGTAAATCTATGAATCAAAGAAGTAGAGACAGTACTGTGAAGATGGTGGGAGTGCTGGAACTATCACACTAATACATATATTATATAATATATAATATAGTGGAGGCCTGCCAGCTTTCAGTTTTGTCGAGAGTTCTATCTGGAGTAGGTATCCTAACAAGACCTATATTTTAGTGCCAATTAGTAGCGCATCGAGGTTTTTCAAAATCGACTCAGCCGTTTTTGTTTCATTTCTAATAGAAACTGGCAAAAATTCTGGAACCGCTTGCTTCCGTATAAAAAAAACAGAACATCTATTTTAAATAGATAACTAGCGTGTGTGAACGCCATTATTATTTGTAGACTATGTATTGATTTGTAAATTGAGATCACTCACAATTATTTATTAAATAACACTTTGTTCTTTTTGTTGCAGGAGTATCTGAACGAATGTCTGTTGCAAATCGAAGATATGGTGTCGTCGACAATAAACGCGCGATCTGCGGTCGTGGTGACGACAACAGTCCATTCGGCGTCGGTGCCGCCAACGTCGTTGAACGTGATGTCCGTCGACGGGCATCGCGTCAGCGGAGGCGGTATTTCGGCGCCCCCCTACGGGGCGGCGGCGGAGTTCAGCACCGGCCACCCAGCCGCCGCCCCTCTGATGGCGCAGGACAAGCTGCAGGAACACGAGAAGGCCGGCACCCCGACAGACGTCCGTGACGTGCACTTCTAATTTATCCGATACGTCCGAACAATTTATTTGCACGCCGCCATAGCATACAGCGCGGCAGCGAGGAGTTTTATATACGCCTGGCGATTTTCCTTTTGATATAATATTCTGTTAAGGAATGATCGTTGTGAGTTCGAAAAACATCGGAGGCGAGAATGGAACTCGCTATCGACCATGCATTTAAACGACTCGATAATAATCAAGTACAGAATGCTCAGTGAACACAGTCGATAACGAAATCGATGTGTTTTCGCGTCTTGGGTTATTTTCATTTAATAATGTTGTTAATCGTTCGTATCACCGTTTTCTGTAAGTAAACTTATCTGCAATGGATATTTTTAACACGTTTGTATAAAACAAATATCGACAATTTACATTGTAATCGACATTGCTTAAATGCAATTATTGTCAACGCAATATTTACATATTTCATTCGTTTATGAATAGTGTTGGATAATCAATCGATTTTACATTGTAATACGGTGTCTGTTCAAAGCCAAATTATTCACAGTAAGGATTCACATTTCATTGTTGAGCATTTTCCACTTTGAAAATTTATATAACAAGTGAACGGATATTATGTTACGTACCTATTCAACACTTGACTTAAGTGAGTCAAAAATTGTATGTACTATTGAACTATTTATACGAACAGTTAAGTATTTTATACTTCAAATCATCATAAATGAATATCATTAAGAATATTATACTATGTCTCAGGAAGTGCGCAATGTATCTTTATTACAAAAAATGCAAAAAAAGTCCTCGCTTTACGACGTATGTTTTAAAGTATCAAATACTAACAAAATTCGAAAATAAGTGCTATTCTCGCTTTACAAGTTTTCGTTTTACAAAGTTACACTAGAAACTGTTAACCCGTAATGCGTGAACATGTCTGTAATTGAGGAGTACAAAAGCGAATATCAAGTTACAAGAAATAAATAAGGGAATCGTGACTCATAAGAGAGTATATTGTTTTCTTTTTTTTTTCGTTTCGAGTTGCGCAGTTCTCGGGACAGCCGTTATATATCCGACTACTTGTAACACAATAACCAAATAGCGCATGTAAACGCACATAATTTTATATAAGTTTTATGTAATGAGCACAATAGTTCCCAGTCGTTTAATCAAGCAGGTACTAACTCAGAAAGTACTAGCATCATCGATATGCATAATAAATTATTGTTTGTTTTATGATAAACAGATGAGAAACGTTTTCTCTATAATTCGAATAGTTTGTGGCAATTGGGTCACGTGCTGTGAACATTGTTCTAGGATTCCAGAACTAGTTAAAGTTTAATTTTTATAAAAATATGTATTCCTATAAAATTTAGAGTTACGGTATATAACATTTACATATCTATTATATTATTTACTGTGTAAATACATAAGTCAGAATTTCAAAACATTGGCCAAATTTTAGTAATTGTTTTTAGCCTGCAAGGTTACGATATGTGTTTTGTAGTTTTAGTAAAAAAATTATACGATTAAAAAAAAAAAAACAAACAGTGCCAGCAAAGAATTTATTAATTAAGTAATTTCGCTTTTATGTTAAATAATTTCTCATAGGTCTTGCAAAAATCATTTTTTTTTTTATTATGAAAAATTCATTGTACGTAAGAGAGATTTTAAAATCACCTATTTATAAAATTGACGCAGTTTAAAATATTGAGGTTGTGCTGATTAAAAATATGCATGATTAAGAACTTCCAAATTCGATCTCAATTATTATTTCACTACCGTATTTTTAATATCTCCTTAATCAATATATGGTATTCAATAATTGCAGATATTTAAAAACTCATAAATACTTGAAATTGCATCTTCGTTTGCGTCTTCGGTTACGCAGTAGTACAGTTAATTTGTTGCAAATGAATAAGTACATTTTGTATTTCTTTGTTTTTGTGGTACCCGCTTACAGAACATTATAAATTGTTAGTTAACCAGTAACAACATTATTGTTCTGTATTATTGACACGCACTTCATTACAATAAAGTAACTAGATACTGTAAACCAGATTACGTGTAGAAATATAATACATGAATAATTATTGTGCAAAATATGTGGATTTAAACAACATGACCTTCGGTTGTTACTTTTATCAAAGAGTAGGTATTCTTCAAGAGGTGGCACTCGAACAATTAAACTATTTTTTTCTACACAGAAATGCGATAACCAATTTAAAACTGTGGTTAAAATATCGATACCGTCGCGAAATTATACACGTCTTATCTTTTCAGACGATGGGAATCAATGTTTTAAGGTCATGGTCATTAAATTATGCTAAACACCAGAGAGGCCGCTGAAATAAAGACTGCCTAGTCTTTGATTTGATGATATAAATGAATTAATAATTATTATAAATTAAAATACTTAGTTGGTATTATTTACCAGTGAAAATTAACGCGTAATAAAAAAGAAAGGAGCAACATACATGAAAACTTAATAAAGACTGAGAAGATTCATTTGCAGAGAGGAAAATTTGTGTCCAACTGAAACATTTCAATGAAAGTGACAATTTTTTTAGGCTGCGGGGGAAAATCACATACTACGCTTTAAGGTGAGCATTATTTTATAATGATATAGATCGTGTAAAACATTTAGACATATATCTTTAAGCTAGCGACTAATTATTAAGTAGGTAGTGCAAAAAAAAAAAAAATTATAAGTGTAATGAACATTATTTAAAAATTCAAAAAAGCTGTAAATCTGTTGATAAATTTTAAAAACATATTGAAAATTAATTCCCAATAAGTAATATAGATTTTCGTTAAACATGAAATATGTATATGCTTAAGAATCAATAATAATTAAGAAATATTATGCAGGTGGCTGTCTTATTTTAAGAGAAACGTTGACAGTTTGTTTCACGTTATTAGTGTATTTGCCATAAGGCAACATACACTATTGGCGTCGGTCGGATGGCGGGACCTAGGGGTCGGACCAAAATTTCTCGCCGTTTCATAACCTCCTAAACACGTTGGCACCATTTTTAAAAATGTTTATATATATATGTATATATATATATATTTATATATATATATATATATATATATATGTGTGCGGGCAATAACTTTCGAAAGAGTTAATTGATTTTAATGAAATTTGGCCCACGTGTTGAAATCCATCACCGCAAGAAGCCTATTTAAAATGGGCGTAATCGGGTCATTTTAAGGGTAGTTTTTAGGGGTTGAAAATAGTTTTTGGGCCCCAAAACACCGAAAAAATTCTCCGATTCGTTTTAAAATTGAAATTTAACCCTCTGGTAATAATTAAAATGTGTCCCTAAAATTTTAATAAAATTGGCCGGACAGGACCGGATTTACAAATTTTATGAAAACACTATTTTGCAGATAGGGAATTTTTTACTGAAAGGTGTATATTATTTGGTATATAGGTTCGATTGATAATGACAGTGCAATTAAGAAAAAAAAATGTTATTTTAAGGGGTGTATTAAGGAGTAAAACTTTTTATTTTGCCCAAAAACCGACTTAAGTTCGCATAATAAAGCCACACTGCCTGTATATCAAATACACTATATTGTCGGCAGGGTTTTGGCACTGCGACCCGGGTTTTTTTCAATTGCAACATTATTTAATCGTATAATTTCAATGGATATCTGCTTTTATAATAGGTATACCTATTAAAAAAATGGTTGCAGTTCAATTAAACAAAAAAATAAATAAATAAATTACATCTAAATCAGTGATAACAATTAACGAATTTAGAAACCCAAGATTTTATTGTACAATCACACAGTAAATTCATAATATACATAGTTACAGTATATTTATAATGCAATAAAACTAGCAAAAGATTGCCAAAATAAAGTAGTTAATCGAAAATTAAACAATGTAACGAGAAGCAACAGTCAATTCTAAAAGTTAGATTTTTTCCCCTGTGCAAATTTCACAATATGTAATAAATTATTATTGTATTCATTAACTATTGTATATTTGTAAAATTAAACAAAGCGAATGCGTTCAGGCGCTATAGCGCTATATTATGTGTTTTAGTCAAGCCTAAAAAAAGGTACGTTAACAATTAACGTCAATATCTGATATACCCACTAATAAATAAATGATAAGCTTGTTCTCATCACGCCGTATTTATTAAACATAAAATGACTAACAAACGAAAATGTCGCCCAATATTAGAATATAGTTTTTTGAAAAACGCATTTGTAAATCCAGTGAATTTTTCGCGTTATGAGAAGAAAGCTTTAGTAATTTAATTAATTACACCTGCTTAGTACATTTTTATGTTATAATAATAATTATTCCTACGTATTAAATAATAAACATTAATGTCTTCCTTTACAAAAGTAATTATGTAATGTGTACAATAAATAAATGTGCAGTCATTTTATATTTGTAATCTCTGTTTTTATTGTTAGTGTTAATGAATTTATTGAAAATTATATATTATTATCAATTTATATGCCAATTTTGTTACTAACTTTGGGTCAGAGTAAACGATTTTGTAATTTGGATATTACAAAATAACACAAAAACACAAAAACTCGACACTGAAAAGAGATGGTACATTGATTAATTTATCTTTAAATTGAATAAAGCCAACGATAATATATTTTACATAAGTGTATATAGGGCAAATTTTGATAAAGATTGTATATAGTAGGAGTACACGATGGTCCCTGTTTACAAATAGTATAAAATTATAGTGTAAATGAATCGTTTTCAACTTTCTAAATGCTTTCAAGCAGATTAATATGATTAGCGTGGTGACAACTTTAATTCTCTAACACCATTAATGGTCGGTTACATAACATATTAATTTACTGGATAACTAAAACTTAGACTGTGCAGTGTGCCATTTTTCTCCTCCTAGACGACTTGACCGATTTTGACATTTTTATTTTGTACTTATGGAGTCACCTGAATGGTTCTTAGCTATAGTTAGACCCAGTAGGTGGCGCAGTTGTCGAGATCCAGAATATTTTTTTTATTTTCCAACTAAACTTTCTTTTTTTTATTTCTATCGCAGCATTTATATTTTATAATGTTTAGTCAAATAGGTTTAACCATCGGTTGTTATATGTGCAGGAGATGGTATATACACTGAGTGGATTCCATTTAGTTATTTTAGTTTTTCAATATAGTATCGAACTAATAATAATTATTTGTGGAACGTATTTCTAATTGCGTTTTTCTTGTGGATTTAATTTTTACTAATGCAACTTCAAACTGAACAAGAAATCATGATGTCAAATGATAATATTATAATACAGAAAAATCTGTTCAATTTACGTAGTCGAGACTCCACTATTTGCATCAAATGTTTAATGTTGGAGTGGGGAGTGAGCACAAGAGCCTCTTCCATGATTGTGTGAAGATATTTAGGCGCCGGTAATCACAGTGTAGGCAATGCTATACCTCTTACACGGCGGAAATTTGGGTTCTGGCAAAAGATTTTTAAATTTTAAAAATCCAGTCAAGAATAATTGCCAAACAGATATTTAAAATTTTGTTTGATATGTATTTTCTTAGAAAACCGCCATTTAATAATATTATTTCCTACATACCGTGTCGTAAATTATTGCAAACTGATGGAATCGATTGCAATTTAAAGTTTATGAAACTGTTATAATGACTAAAAAACGTGAAAAACTAACAATATTTGTCATCATGTACCTTATTACTCTTTCGCGTTAAATCGTCTTAGATTCAAAGAGAAAAACTGTGAATGTATTGTTTTTCATTTAAAACCAAAACGAACTACTCTTTATTTTAAAATAAAAATGAATAAAAAATCTGTGATCATTACCTACATGTGTAAATTCTATAGTACTTATAAGTATACTAAAAACTTTTAGTTATCTGATTATAAAATTCATTAACATAGCTGGAAAACGCCAGTTCTGATTTAATTTTAAGAAATTATTTTAACGATTTAAATGAAATAAAAAGCTACTTATTTGATTAATATAAATGCAATTAAATAATATGTATTTAATTTCATTTTACTTCACACAAATGACGTGAAAGAGTTAATATTACACATAAGAAATACATTATACAAAATAAGTGCCTTACGTTGTGTTCAATAGTAGAAAAACGAATTTATAAATAAAAATACTAACGCGACATCAAACATAATCCATTGTATTTTGTAATGTACATAGAGAAAAAAACGAAGAAAAATAAACACTTTGTAGAATAGTACCTATTAAAAAAACTTTGTATATTTTTATACGCAATCAACTAAAATACCACTGCCAGAAAAATGAGACAAAAGTGGATGATGGTTTTGTAATTTTATTAGGAGAAAAAACTGTCATATCATCACACAAATACTTAAAGTGTTTGCATATCTATATTCTATAGTTTAAATTCAAAACGAAGCTTGAAACTTCAGGAAAACTTAAAACACTTATAGTTTTGAAGCCATAGATCGAACGCTTAACTACAACATTGGGTAATTAAACATTGTAATTTTCTACATAAAGTGATTTGTTCCAGAGTGACCTTCCAAATATCGGACGTTAATTTCGTAAGATTTTATACGAGTTTCACAGTCCTCGTGATTTATGTGGGAAGGATTAAAAAGCTATGAAGATCACAAAAAAATATCAGAAGCGTGGCATACTTAATTTTAAATATTTGAAAATAATAACATGAACGAAAAAAAATAAAATAGCTATATAAAGTAGATATAGAACTACATCTTGGGATAAAAATGTGTAATATTTTGTAATAATCAGTCGAATCTGAAAATAGAAATCGAAAAACTATATATTTCGATTTAAATCTAATAACTATTTTAAGGAAGATTTTTAGAAATGAAACGTTTATTTCAGCATTCCAAAACTCACTATAGAAATGAATGCATACACTTAACTTAAAAAAATATTATTTGTGATTGCATTTTGTATCAACTGGATTGAATATTATTTTCTATTATACAAGATGCAAAAAAGGATGCGATTTCCTGTCTGAACAGCGTGCCTTCTTTTTTTAATGCATAACTGAATCGCAATAATCTACGCATTTATTAATTTATGATACAGATATACCTCAAATCAGAGTTCCACATATCTTTAACATACTGAATTACAAAACAAATACATATAATATAGTATCAGTACCAATTCACAAAACTATGCAATGCATTGTATTATTATTTTTTTGTTATATAAATGTAAATAAGTTTAACTATTTTATTATTCAATAATTATAATAAAAATGAAATATTATTGAAAACTACGTACTTATTATTTAACTCAATATAACATTCCCATTTTCCTTAAAATATTTGTGCTTGGATAGAAAGATTGTAAATTACAGACGCTCATAAACCAACATAATCATGAGAAAATCTGTCTACAATCTCTCTCTCTCTCTCAATCACGTTTGAAAAATAATAGGGGCTTTATGGGTAAGAAAAAATAGTAAATCAGTATCTATATAGGTAAAATTCCAGAATTGCGTTGGATGACTCACTATAGTAAAAACCAAATCTACGTGAACTCTAGGTATGACGTTTACTCTAGTAGAACGCAAGTTACCGGCTAGCCAAGCTAGCGCAGCGGCGCTAAAAGCCAATTCAGACAAGCCGTTCTCGGTTACGATTCACGGGTCCGGTTCTGTTTTCGATTAATCTAGGCTGCTCACACTATTCCGATTCGGTTCAACGATTATTCTCGGTGCGCATGCGAAATTTCGAAATATGATTTGACGTTTGATGTGTAGTTAAACGTCAACAAAAACAGCTGGCTAGTCACGTGACTCCAGCAAGCGTTCTCATTCGCTACGGGTGCGAACGGTCCGGTTGAAATTAGAGCTGAACCTAAACGCTCGAACCGAACCGCAATCAGGAACGACTACGCCCTGATTGGTCGAGCTCCTAACCGGACCGGTGAATCGTAACCGAGAACGGCTAGTCTGAATTGGCTTTAAGAGTAGGTTCGTAAATCGTAAGGGCACAACCTTATACACAGCCCTGTATAATAATAATATTAAATATCCTCGGTTATTTAAAATCAATTACCACCGTTATCTAATCGGTAATTTGACCGTTTAATTAACCGGTAATCTATTATTTTAGATAACTAAATAAGAATAATGGAGCAGTATCAATGTGTTGCCTCTCTGTCACTATCTAATTTTTGAATATAAAAAGTGACCCAAAAATTTTATTATTACGATATAGTTGATTTTTTATTTTGTTTCAATGTGATTTTAAAGTTAAATTTATATTAACTGGTTGCGTAAAATCTCTGAGCGTCTGCAGTAATTTAATATAAAAATACGTAAGTTTTTTACCAATATACGTTTTCAAAAATATTAAAAGAACGGATTAAACAATTAAAATATATTAAACTTACCATACACTCCACAACTTGTCAAATTGACTCCAAAAATTACGCTGCACCGCGACTGGTAGGAGAACGTTGCTGTCTGATTTAGCTGGGTCGTCTCGAAACACTATACACACATTTGTTATCTGTTATTTTAACACATATTACTAAAATTTTCAACTGTTTGATTTGGTAATGTGTTTGAAAATATTTACATTAAAAATTTACAAAAAATACTCTGCTTGAAGCCTAATTTTTGTAGAGGACAAATTGCTATGACTATTAAAAATTTTATTTTAAAATTTGTTGAACACTTATCCAGACACCAATTATTTAAAATTGACTAGTCTCTAAATCTTCTTCAGTTTATTTCAAATCCACCAACAACCAGAACGGAATCGTTACATTCGTCATCAACCAAAAAACAAAATGACAGTCCAAAAAAATCGTATTAACGTCCGCTCGGACAGTCAAAAATAGAGATGGGCGAATAGTAACTACTCGTTACAAAAGTAACGATTACACAAAAGATTCGAATGTAACGATTACGTGAATCTAAAAATACTCGTTACTTAGGATTCGTTTGTTACGCTGAGTCGGTAACTGTACCCAACTGAATTGTAGATTCGGTAGTTGCCAATTTATAGGTACCACTTTGAACTTATTCGTTACTGTATTGTTTGAATTTCAACTCTATAATATATAGTGTGCTATAGGTACAGTTTAATAGTTATATTACGAATACGTTATTTTGTCAGTTATTTTAAACTTAAAAGTATATTGAAAATAGAATAAATAGGTAACATAATAGGCATTGTATTACATACAATAATAATATTATATACTATTAAATATTAAAAATAACCAATTAACCAGAAAAAATAACGCGATGTTTTATATTTGAAAAGAAAATGTTATTGTCAATCAGTTCTTTTCGATTTTTAAAATTTTTTTTTATTGACATTCAGAATTTTAGAACTTATTAACCGATACATGGTTTTGCTAATTAAATTTTGTCTGGTTAATGGGCCATTTTAATTATTAGTGTATTTGCCATATGGCAACATACACTATTGGCGTCGGTCGGATGGCGGGACCTAGGGGTCGGACCAAAATTTCTCGCCGTTTCATAACCTCCTAAACACTTTGGCACCATTTTTAAAAATGTTTATACATATATGTATATATATATATATATATATATATACGTGTATATATATATATATATATATATATATATATATATATATATATATATATATATATATATATATATATATGTGTGCGGGCAATAACTTTCGAAAGAGTTAATTGATTTTAATGAAATTTGGCCCACGTGTTGAAATCCATCACCGCAAGAAGCCTATTTAAAATGGGCGTAATCGGGTCATTTTAAGGGTAGTTTTTAGGGGTTGAAAATTGTTTTTGGGCCCCAAAACACCGAAAAAATTCTACGAATCGTTTTAAAATTGAAATTTAACCCTCTGGTAATAATTAAAATGTGTCCCTAAAATTTTAATAAAATCGGCCCGACAGGACCGGATTTACAAATTTTATGAAAACACTATTTTGCAGATAGGGAATTTTTTACTGAAAGGTGTATATAATTTGGTATATAGGTTCGATTGATAATAACAGTGCAATTAAGAAAAAAAAATGTTATTTTAAGGGGTGTATTAAGGAGTAAAACTTTTTATTTTGCCCAAAAACCGACTTAAGTTCGCATAATAAAGCCACACTGCCTGTATATCAAATACACTATATTGTCGGCAGGGTTTTGGCACTGCGACCCGGGTTTTTTTAATATTTATTGTAATTAGAACAAACGTTAAACTATTTATATCATATTGTACAATACAACACAAACCCAACCCAACAAAGAGTAACGATTACCGAGTAACGAGTAAAAAGTAACGAGTATTCTGAATGAAAGTAATCGTTAGTAACGATTACCGTAATGTAACGAATAAGCCCACCACTAGTCAAAAAGCCCGTCCGTCAGCTCTGAGATCGTAGCCTAGTGAAACAAGTCGTAAAACACTTGCTCTCTCACACACGCGATAAATGCAATCGCTGTATCTTCGTCGGCCAAACGCTACACGAAATTTTACCATGCAAATCGTATCGCTTGCTTGTTCGTCAAAAGTGACAATGTAAATTTAATTGAAAAAGATGTACATTGGCTCGAAATATTATTTTAATTTAGGGGCTATTGAAAAAAACTGTTACAGCACACTAAATAGCTTCTAGTAACTATTTTGTCGTAACGCAGACATTTTTCTTTTACCATACTGTAGGATATTCTATCAATTAGAAATAAATTATTACAAGTGAATGCTTCTACGTTTCAAGCAGAACAGATTTTATTTTTCAAAAAAATAATTTCCAGCCTTGGTACAATTACATTATACTTAAATTAAATGTCAATTCAATGGGCCATGGCGTTATAATAGCACTTTTTTTTGTGGTGAGGAAATCCGTCATGGACACCCGTTGGTCCTCCAGAAGAAGTATCAAATCACATAGATTCGTGTTACGCAAGAGTTCCCAGTTTCTCGAACTATCTCGACAGTTTTACTGCTCAAAAATATTGAGCAGAACAAATTGCATTGAACTTTTTTATCACAAAATGGTGAGAATTACAATGCACCTTTCACCTCGTGGGAACTATAATTATTTTTACAGAAAGTTCAGCTCCTTATTTTTAAATAAAATAAATTTGTTTAACACAACGTTTCGTAATAATTTATTACTTCATCAGGTGCTCTATTATATTATATTATTGTTTATAGAGCACCTGATGAAGTAATAAATTATTACGAAACATTGTGTTAAACAAAATATTATTTACTAATTTATCTGCTCCATAAAATATCCTTTGAATTATTTATTTTAACTATAATTATGTTTGCATTAATGCCAAGATACTTCTCCAGGACCTGACGATATCCATTACCAATTTTTGAAAAACCTACTTCTATCCGAATTTTTATTTCTTTCTCAAGATGTATAATTTGATTTGGTCGACCAATGCTTTTCCTGTCGCTTGGTTTAATTTCATGATAGTGCCATTACTGAAATCTGGGAAAGATCGAAAACAAGCATCGAGTTATCTATCGCCCTGATTCACTAACCAGCTGTTCTCTCTCTTTCATCAGACTAAAAGCCAATTCAGACTAGCTGTTCTCGGTTACGATTCACCGGTCCGGTTGGGAGCTCGACCAATCAGAGCGTAGTCGTTCCTGATTGCGGTTCGGTTCGAGCGTTTAGGTTCAGCTCTAATTTCAACCGGACCGTTCGCAACCGTAGCCAATGAGAACGCTTGCTGGAGTCACGTGACTAGCCACTTGTTTTTGTTGACGTTTAACTACACATCAAACGTCAAATCATATTTCGAAATTGCGCATGCGCACCGAGAATAATCGTAGAACCGAATCGGGATAGTGTGAGCAGCCTAGATTAATCAAAAACCGAACGGCTAGTCTGAATTGGCTTTAACAGCATGTGAACGAGCTCGTTATTATCGTAATGATCAGCCATCATTTGGTACTAGCAATGTTAGAAATTACGTAACTTCAGCACAATTATTACGTTAATGCAAATATTTGCACAGGACCGGCTCTGAATAATGCATGAATTAAAAAAAAAATCCCTTATTTAGCAATTTTCGTGCGGGAACGAATTTTGACTTAAATTATTAAAAACAAAACGTAGTATTAACTCAAAATTCCACTTACCTAATAAGTAACCACGTGCATATAGCCTAAGTCGCTGCGCACGACCATAAATAAAAAAAAAAAAAAACGTAGTATTATGTATTTCAAGTGACTTCTACTACAACTCTTAAAGCCAATCAAATGAACACCTATGTAACCGAAAACTTGCTGGAAAAAAATTGGGTTTTAATATAAAAAACACTCAGTTATTATTATTAATATTTACTTTATTTCCCCTTTCTGAAGGAAGAATAATGCTATTCTAATGAGCATAATTTCAAAAACTGACAAAAACTTACATTGCACTGTCAAAGTAAAAATACCGCTCTTTTACATATTATATTGGACTGCTTCTTTTAAATTATTTTCTATTTATTTCTAACTTCAAAATATGAAACAATGTTCCTTTGACCTTAAAAATTCATTATAAAAAATGAAATAACAATGTCCAATTTGCAAACTAATTAAAAAATCGGAATCTTTATCAACAAAAATATATTACCTATCTAAAAATTAACAGACGATTTTGTAAAACTTCCAACATTATAGAGTACAGACTATAGGATGGGAAACACTTCTTAATTCAATTATTTTCAAGTTGAAGTTCCCGTCGTTTTTCGGATTTTTAAAAATATTTTTTTATAATATTTACAATCTGCAACAAAATCACATTTTTTCAGAATCTTCAGTACGCAACAAAACTAAAAAGGGAATGATAAATAAATTACTAAAACCGTTATCTTCCAATAATCTAAAGATATCAATACTTTCAAAAATAACCGATTAACACTTTCGCATTTCGGTTCAAAATTTGGAAATTGGAATGTAAATAAAAAATAAAAATGATTAATTAATTAATTACCAAGGACAAAAAAGAAAATAAAAAAGTCAATAGTAAATAAGAAATATTTTTTCTTAATAAAATCCTAAGCATCTCTACCTCTATTCACCGAATTTTGTCGTCTGTAGTTTATATAGATTCCACATTTTATTCGACGCTGATGACCTCAGATATTGAGCGTCTATAATCTACAATCTATCTATCTCACATTTTATTCACTTTTTAGATTAGCTTCCTAAACATAAAGGAAGCACAAATAAAATTAAACGACTATTGACACAGACAATTGAAAAATTTAACTGTGAACGACGTTTTAGTGTGGATTTGGATCTTCTTTAGATTCTAAAAAAAATAAATATATAATTTGAAAGTTAGTGAAAATTATTAACAATAACAAATCTGGAGTGAAATGCCGTTCACAAATAAATTTTTCAATTGTCTGTCAATAGTTGATTAATTTTATTTATTCTAAATAAATACCGACGTTAACAAAGTATAAAATAAAGGAAGCATACGCTTCTCATTTTTAGCTAAATTTGTTTATATGCCTTGTAAAGGTTTATGCTAAAGATTTTTTCAAATAATAATCAACAACTTTACAATGCATTGTAATAAACAGATCTCAGTCCAATTATTGCACACAAATGCTCGAAAAATACACAGTTTCTGCTTTACGAGTTAAAAATTTATTCTAGAAGTAGCTGTTCTAAATTTCTTTGTACAATTTATTGTAAATGATCGACAAAAGCGCAAAAAATAGTTAATACAATTTTTTCAATATTTCAAACCGCTCAAATTCCGATACTGTGTAATGAAATTTATGCAAAACAAAATATTGCATTTACCAATACTGTATTCAGACGGCGAAACAGATGATGTTCGTTGTATATTTAAAATTTTTGAAGTTTAACTTCTTTAGCGACGGATCTATTTGAAAAAAGTAAGAAATCGAGGGGAAGTAGAACTGGCAAATAAAGGGAAGTTAGTTTGGCTCCTAAATTACATGAAACTGACAAGGTCGGAAGCGTGACATAAAAAAATTAAACTTGGAAATAAGAAGTTAAACTTCTTATGTGAGCTTATGAGGCTCATTATAATTTTTACATTTTATTTTGGAATATACGATTATGTACAGTAACCTCGTTCTAAATCAGCGATTTGAGTCCTTCCCCTCCTGCGCCATACTGTTTTCAACTGTTACAAATTCCTACTTCTGTACGCCCGCGCCATGATGATATACGAGAGAACTGAAAAAAAAAAATAAAAAGAACTTTCGTTGAGACAGTCTTTTCTTCCACCCCACTGGCGCTGGCTTAAAACTCAAAAGTCCACATACCTTACCTACTGTATACAATATGTCCCATGATTATAATACAGAGTGTTCCCGGTCCATCTACTTTATTTTTAATGGCTCAAAAGAACACGATTAGTGTTAAAACATCTTTGTAAAAATTGTACTATTAGAGCGTCACACGATTATCTAATTTCATAATCCAAAACTGACACGGCTCTAATTTATGGAGAAGTGAGTCAAAATTATCATTCAACTTTTACTAAAGTGTTGTTACACTAAACGCCTCCTTTTGACTAGCAGGCATTGAAAATAAAGTAGGTAGACCGACAGCAACCAGTATTAATATACAACAGCTAACGGATCACAGAGATCTCTGACATAATATTCCGAAGAATTCAAAGCCAACAGTTTTAAAAATCATCCCATCTGTTTTTTTCCATCTTAGATCTGAAGAGCATTATTACAATTTGAATACAATTATTAACATTAATAAAACTTTACTTTCAACAGTACATTTATGAAGGGAGATACACAGAGGAACAATATAGTAAATACATTATTATTATTATTATTATCTGTAACACATAGGTAAATATCTATATGTACAATAATATGTTCTAGCAGTCCAAATTGTATCTATAATTTTAAAATACTTTACACATTTGAAAGTTGATTTTATTCAACATTTATTAGTAGTTTCATAAGCGTCATAAGTTTTTTTTTTTTTTTAATAAAAATAAATTCCAGTTTTTTTAATCTTATATGCCTTTTTATATTTATCCTTTATTATTAAAATCCCTTTAGAGAAAGCGTGTATTACAGACAAAGATTTTATTGCTGTAAGAGCTTTAATTTATTATTTGAGAAGCCAAACTTAAATACGCAATCATCACAATGATTATTAATGTACACTGAAAAAATGTATTTCATTAGTGCACAAAATAATGTAAAAATACGTATTTTTATCAAAAAAAAAATTGTAATAATAAATGAGAAAAGCATACCATTAAAAATACAGAATTTATAGACATATTCGTAGCATTATGATGAGTTTCACAAGTAAGAATTTATTAGCTTTAACAATGGTCGTGTTCGTTGACATTTTTCAGTCCATTTTTATTCATTGCGTATGCGCAAAAAAAAACGAGAAATTGTGTTTATTTATGTGCAAACATTTCCCGTTTTTTGTGCATGCGCAATAACTAAAAATGGACGCGAAAAATGCCAACAAACACGGCCAATAACACCCAAAATTATTCCTTGCTTAGAAAGCTGATTGCTGAATAAAGTAGACAACACAATATTGTTATTCATACAGCTCGAGAGATTTCAAATCAAGATTACTTCAAAATTACCCAATTAGGCTTTATAACTCATTTTACAAAAAAAAGAGACTATTTGACTTT
Organism: Venustoraphidia nigricollis; assembly: GCA_034508555.1. NCBI lineage: Eukaryota > Metazoa > Arthropoda > Insecta > Raphidioptera > Raphidiidae > Venustoraphidia > Venustoraphidia nigricollis. The sequence goes on along the minus strand of JAVRKA010000128.1, from coordinate 257,189 downwards.
GTAACTGAACGCACGTTTTCAAAAATTAAAAAAAAATATTTTAATAGTTTTTACTTTTTAGCTTTGCAAAACCATAACTTTTTCGTAAGATCTACTAAACATACTGTACTGTATTGATTGGTTGCTTTTCTCATTCACGTTATATAGCTTTTTATTTATTTATTTTTTTTTTGTTTTGTTTTGTTTTGTTTTATTTTTTTTTAATAATTTTTTTTCTATTTTATGATTTTTATTATTGGACAGAAGGTACATTTGACATTTTTTCATATATTTGTAGCTAGTTTCAAAAGGTTTACATTTTAAATTTAAATTTTCTACAAAACCTGCTCACATTTCCCTATTTACATTTTAATTAATGTAAACAATTTATTATTAACCACCGTTTATCACCAGCTACAAACAGTTATCATACAATTCTGACATTTAATACTGTCTTAACAATAATACATAGATTTCTCATAAAAATAGTACAAATATAGATGTATATTTTAAAATATAGAATAATCATTTTTGAATAATTTCTTTCTTTGGTTTTCAATTTCAAAGTAAAACAGGTAGGTGTATCCAAAAATTGGATATTATTTTACAGAAAAAACGAAAAATGTTTTCGATGAAGTGAGTATTTGAAATCACTAGATTGGAATGGTTCAGAATTTTTTTTTTCTTAAAAATAGTTTAATAAATTATTGAAAACGTTCAACTGTTCTTTCATCGTCACTTTAAGATCATAAATAACAAATAATTGCTATAATATACAAAAATAAATAGAAATACTTTTCATTAACCGTTTTTCTATAAAATAAACACAAAAAGATTCAAGAGATTTTGACGTTCGCAAAAATAAAGAAAAGTAAATCAAACTTATATTAACAGTAATAGTATCCCATCTTGGAATAGTTTGGATTAGATGACTGCTATCCAGAATTACTGCTAAACGACGTACTGTTACTATGAGCTGCAATAGTAGCCAACGTCGGTCGAGCTAACGGAGGTCGTCTAACACTCATCGATCTCTCCAAAGGACAAACCTCTCCTACAACTGGATAGGATGTAGATCGCTTTGTTGACCTATAAAAATAAAATGAATGTCTAGCCCATTCTAAATTTGAATTTTATCATTTCGAAAACAGCATTTTACTACAGATTTAAATATCACCCACAATTTGGCCGTTAAAAATAAGCAGTGGTGAGCTGGAGCTGATTTGTTTCGGTTTATCAAATTCAGAAGAAGTTTCGGAATTGGTTAGTGGTTACAACAAATTACAATTTTAGTATCTGGTATTCAATATAAATTTTTAGCAATAAATATTATACTATTTCGATTACTCATTCATTTTTTTTCCTTTATATTTTTTCATTTTCTATTGTAAAAACGGTCCGGTTTTTTTGTATGCAGCACAATGCACCGGCCAATCAAAAATCGACACCATTCTTAGGTACTTTGTACCCGTCTCTCCCCCCGCAGCTGTATACTCGATCCCTATAATTACTAAATCCATTTAATTAAGTAGAACATTCTTTCAATATCACAATGAAGAAGATACAAAAAAACAATATGGTGCGACATCCGCAAAATTTGTATACAGAACCGATTGTTAACTTTTCGGCAGCTCATCACTGAACGTAACAAAATACTGCCTCGAAAACATTAAATATCTATAAAAGCATTGTACAAAGCGTATAGCAAAATAACACTGCCATTGATACAGAACAGCATTGTGCATCACTGAAGCTTGCTGCTGCAACATACATTTTATACAGGTCGTTTCCAAATGAGCACATTATATACATATAAGTCAAGTAAATCTGAAAAAAAAAAAACACTGAAGAGAAAATATCGCTGCAGTAATATATTCTTTTGAATGTTAGAACCCTGAAATCTATTTTATGAAATCTATTTTATTTGTAAACGCATTAACTTTGTAAAAAGGGATAACAAAATTGGCTATTTTGTACCTATCTCGAAAGAAGAGGAGATTCGTTGGAATCTCCCAACATATTTTCTTTTGTGACTAAAACAAAAATTTAACGTGTTTACAAATAAGTAATATTATCGATTCAGCCCCCGCCTAAAGCAGGGATATTAGACAATAGTTGTGTTGAATGAAATTGTTCTTTAGTGCACCATTTTCTCAAATATCTGCGTATACGTGCTGAGAATCATTTTGATTATCTATTTTCCGCAATGGTGTGTTGAATTAGTGCATATAAAAAATAAAATAGTTACGAGACCTTTGTCTACAATTTAGTCTCTTTATAAGATTTTCGAGTATTTTGTATCATACCTAAACGGGATAACGTGTTTCTGTCTGGCATCACTTAAAAACCTTTGGGTTAATAAACTTGGGACATTATTAGTGCTAAACTTAAAAAAAGATTTTGCATATCTGATTTTATATTTTCTTATAATCCTTATAAGCCCAAAAATACACACACGTAAATGTCTAGAGATCTGAAAAGAGTCTAAAAAACGTCTATAGCCCATGAACTACAAACGGCCGAGATTTGGTCCTATTCTACTTTGGTGGTGAATTCTCCCCTAAATATTGAACTACAAAAAACCGGTCAAGTGCGAGTCGAACTCGCGAGAAGAGGGTTCTGTACTATCCCGTTACTCCTGAGTACTTTAAGACTTAAGATTTAAGTTTAGGTTTTCCTGTAAACTATGGGTGAGACCCGACATTCCCTATTTTTTCAAAATTTTAGGCTCAGTAGTTACGGAGATAAATAACTTTAAAACTATTTATTTAAAATTATAAAAAAATATATTTGAGACCCTTACTACAAGCCCTTTTATTTGATATATTACACGATATAGTTTTTTTTTAATTTTCTAATTTACCCCCCAAAAGCGGCCCCCCTGTTTAAAACTCATTTATTTACATTACACGTCCGTCTTTGGGTTTCAACTCAATCGGTCCCATAGTTTCGGAGCAAATTGGCTGTGACGGACAGATACGCGAGTGATTCTGTAAGGGTTCCGTTTTTTTTCCTTTTGAGGTACGGAACCCCAATAAAGAGTCTGTTTGCACGTTTTCCAATTTCCACAATAATTAGTACATATTAAAATGGATGGAGATTGTGACTCGCACCAAGTTGCGTTCACGAATGCAAGTTTTCTTAATATGTGTCAATATGTTAAACTGTTAAAGAGTTGTGGTGGAAACGCATAGTGTAAAGTACATTGTACAATTGTGCAAAAAGCAAATTCATTGTGCAATTTATTAACATCAACAATACACTAAAAACACTGCAAACAGCTACGGATACTATGTACATGTCATTTACTAGTCTGAATTTTACTTATCACCCATGTCGGGTTTCACAAAGCGGTGTCGACATTATTGAGAACAATTTTAGAAATCAGTATTATCATTGAATTAATGTAAAGTATTCTGACCTTTTTTTTAACGAGTTAGCTACACTACGTTTTGTTAGAGATATATGGAGAATTGAAAAAATAAACGAGGACATTAAAATCTAAAATTAGACTTCAAGAGTTTCAGCGAGTTAGTCTATGAAGGTACTTTGATTTAATAATTTATTTACAAATCTAACAAAGCCGTCGTCTTACTTAATGACATACAAAATTAAGAAAATGCTCTTCTTCTCTATTATGGAATTTGTGCACGCATACAATTAGCCTGCTCCGCCATAATAGGGTCCAGACAATACCATCCTGCCCGAAAAAATTGTCGTTCTTCCTGAAGCAATTTACATTGCCCAAATTATTCTCTATCTTGATGAAAAGCTTACATGTATTAAGTTTTTTTTTAATTTTTAATAATTGATTATTTTAAAATAAAAAAGTAATACATTTATAATTCATAAAAATGTCTCTCTAGATAGTCGAATTGGCGAATCCTCGTAAACTTCTTAAAATTGAAGAACATGGACCCTTTCGATAACTTATTTGGTGCTTCTTAAGTGTTTTTACATACAAAAAAAGCTTCAGTACATTGAACATTAAAAAACCCAAACAAAAACAATACAATATGGATACATTAATATGCACGGTAACTCATCCAGAACGGTTTTGAAGGTTTGGAATTCGTGTACTGACAACGATAATACCTACTTTATTTTTATGATACAAATTAATTTCTCGCTGCGTACATATTTAGTTTTTTTTTTTTTATAAATAAATGTATATTTAAAAAGCAAATTTAAGAGCCCCAGTTTGGGATGTATCAATTTAAAAAAAAGAACATTTAAATCAACCGATTATTTCTTGAGCGGACTCTAATCTCATTCTTTTATACTCGCATTCTTTTATGTGAAAATACATAAATCGATTTGATATTAGGTCATTCTTAGCGCACTGCTAACTTCTATCTGTATTTTTTATAGTTTATATAGTTGAATATATATATATTTATATATATTATATCTGAAATAAATAAAACGATCTTCATTAAGATCACCTTAAGACCTGGCTATTGAATATCTCTTATGGTGTTATAAGAAAGTAAATGATCGTTTTCAGATTTCTCGTATTCGTTAGTTTTATGTAGTTGAACAACGAAAAATCGATTTATATTCATCATTACGTCATTAAACGCCTGCATGCGATAGATCTTAAAAGTGCTTAAATATAGATATGAATAATTTTTGACCACGCTCTGAGAAATCCAGCATCAGAGCATCAGTATTCATGCAAACATTCAGATCTAGTCATAATAATCATTTTAAATTTTCTGTCAAACAATTAAATAATAGTTTTCCGTTAAAACTACAATGTGAATCGTTATTCCAAAGGAATGACAACTATTTATTAGTGAATGAACATTATTTTCTTTTTATGATTTTATTTGTTCTGTTTTTTAACAGAATGGCCTTTACTCTGACAAGTAATTAGCCAGGGCAAGTTTCTAATTGAATTTGAAATAAATAAAGAAAAGATTTGTTTTATAAAGAGTGCAGTATGAGATACAAAACACAAAATTGCCAATCATTTTCAATTCAAGGGGAAAACACAGAAATACACATTACACTAGAAAAATTATATTTGTTTACCTTTAAAATACTAATTACGCAAAGACAAGTTACTCTAACGTGATGATATGGCAACAATGTTAATTACAACAGTTAAAAGGAAAGGGACTACTTTTTAGCTAAGTTTGTTTAGACCACAAATCCTCAACATTTTTTTTTATATAAGTAGTAACATTTAAACAGCGGACAGAATAAAGTCTTCTTTCAGCAGGTACCTGAAAAAGTGAATTTGCATTTAAGCTACGCAGAAGTTGTATTAATCTGCAAGCAGGTGATATTGACTCAGTGCAAAGGAAACAGTGATATGACAATATTTTGGACAATTTTCACGAGGTATCAACTCTTATCCATAGAAATATCTAGAACTAAACATCTTTTTGCGAGATTTTTTAACTTCCCGCTATAGAAAATTATCAAAAAACGTCCAGTTATTGGTTTCGAAAATCAAGTTTTCATCAGATCTCGACGTTTTGGGATCCTAAGAAGCTATTCTGACTGACTATTTATGGATGGACGTTGGGGTGTGTGTATTGTTTTTGTCGTAAGAACAAATCGACTGGTTGAGATCGGGTTTGCGGCAGTCGAAAGGGTTGATTGACACTTAGATTTGATTAGATTTTGGAATCAATCGGACCATTTTAAAGGTAGTTTTTATGGGTTTACATATGGTTTTAGGCCCAAAAATACCGAAAATTAACACTTCAGTAAAGATTAAAAAGTGCTGCTAAAATTTTAACAAAATCGGCCCGACAGGACCGAACTTTATAATTTTATTAGAACACTAGTTTGCGGATATGGGTTTACTTACTGAAAGGTATATTAAACTTGATGCAGATGTTGGATTTAAGAGAGATTTAAGATGTTGCATTTAAGAAAAAAAAATTAAGGAGTGTGTTAATATTTAAACATAATAAAACCACAATGCCGGTATTAGCAAATCACAAAATTGGCAGGGGTTCACTGCGACCCGACTTTTTAAAACACAATAGCACAAATTTATTGTAACGCATTTAACACTTAGCGGGAAGTTTTAGGGTTGGCCTACAGGTCAACCGGTATTCACATTTTTTTTTGGTATTTTGTATGAAACCTAGAATCTAGCTGGTAAAACGTGTTTACAGAATTTTTGCTCGTCTGTTGGTCTATTTGTCTGTAGTTTGTACCAATATAATTCGAGAACGACGCTGAACGATTTTGATGAAACTTGGCAAACTATATCTTAGTGCTATCCAAACTTAAATGGCTACTTTTAATTCGACTAAAACGGGTTAAGAATGTTTTAGTGAAATGATGAAATAATGCGCGGTTAAAAAAGCACCATAGGTATCATTGATAAACTAATATAAGTCGATAACAAAGCTGAACAATTGTCCAAAATATCAACCTCACTTAAATAGCGTTAACAAATTTTCATTTTCAAAACATACAATGTTCAATTTGTTAATTCACTACAGGGAGCTAGGGAGAAAAAAGCAAACCGAATATTGCTTCTTGCAATTTTTCGATTCTAATTTTACTAAAAGAGGATACAATTTTGTGCAAAAATGATAATAATGATAGTGAAATGTATACATCTGCAAAAAAAATCATTGCACATTTCAACAAATTTTGTTTTTATAAATCACTGAAGTAATGTAAGATTTGTTCGCAAAATTCTACATGAATATTATTCACGCATCTTAGTGATTTGTATTTGAATTACAGTGAAACACATCATTAATTGAATACTCAATTGTGTTGCGCTCGTGGATGCTAGTACGTACCTCAATACTCATGTCTCACTAGTTCTCAACCGTGAGGGTTTGCTTCCTTTTGCTATTTAGATAATTAAAAATAAAAATAATTATTATAGTGTTCGTAAACCTGTTTTACTAAGATTTTTTTAATTAGATATCTTGAACACGTTACCGTAGTACCTAGACATAAATAAACGCAGTATCTACTTAACATTTTACTAAGTTTGAGATACAGGAATTGTTTTATGAAACAAAAGAAAAATCATTTTTTAGGGTGTCGTCACCCATATTCATCAATAACTGATGAGTTTTTCGCTCATAAATTTTTACAAACTGATCATAAAATACTAGTATATTTGCCATAATATTGCACAAACACTATTGGCGTCGATCAAATAGCGGGACCTAGGGGTCGGACCAAAATTTCTCGACGTTTCCTGTAAACTATGAGTGAGACCCGACATTCCCTATTTTTCTTCAAAATTTTAGCCTCGGTAGTTTCGGAGATATTTTTAAAAAATTATAAAAAATATATATTTGAGACCCTTACTACAAGCCCTTTCATTTGATATGTCACACGGTACAGTTTGAAAAAACTTTTTTTTAAATTCCTAATTTGCTCCCCAAAAATGACCCCCATGTTCAAAGTTCATTTATTTTCGTTACGCGTCCGTCTTTGGGTCACCGACTTACACATGTGCACCAAATTTTAACTCAATCGGTCCAGTAGTTTCGGAGCAAATTGGCTGTGACAGACGAACGGACAGACAGAGACGCGAGTGATCCTATAAGGGTTCCGTTTTTTCCTTTAGAGATACGGAACCCTAAAAAATAGTTGAATGTATAAGATATCCATAAATAACACATTAAAAGTTCAGATTTTCGTCTAGAAACTGTTCTAGTCATAGAATAAACTTAATAACGTTGTATAGAGTCAATATCACTCAAGCCAGCAAAATGTAGAAACCAAATAGAAAACAAAAGACAGCTGTAAAAATTGAGAGCGCGTTCGATAATTACCATTGTGAACGATAGATTGCGCTACAGACTGCGTATGCTACACATGGCTAATGTACACTTTGCGTTTGAGAAAGCCGCCGCTTCTTATTGGAGAAGAGATGCCTTTGTCGTTGCTGCAACCACATATCAGTAAGCTGCGCTTTAGACTTACACAACACTCACACATTACACAAACACGACTGATTGCACACAAACACAATATTAATCTTTCATCATTAGTACCACAATATGAGCATTACTAGAGTTATTAAATACATAGAGTCATTTCTTCTACAACGCGGTATTCGTGTTCCTAAAAATAACCGCGCCATGGAATTTCGCGTAATATAAGGACAGGACTTACGGGAATAAGCTATTTCGATGGGATTATTCATCGAATTTTTGATGTAAAATTTCTTTAAGGGCATTTTGTGAATTTCGTGATGGGACTACTTGCTGATGGCGTATCAATTCTAAAAGCACACAACCAAAAAATCTGCGTTGTATCAAAGGACTTCTGACATCGGCGCGACCTAAGTGAGATTATGTGTTGTTTAAATAGCACAATTCTGTACAGCAACTTTAATAAATGTTTGCGCTTCAACGAACTCATAGATTTTAGTGTATTGTTCTGCATAATAAAAATGTTAAGGGCAAAACACTAAAAACTTGTACAGGTCATTTAAATGTCGAATCAGTTAAGAAATATCATAGTTATAGCCGTTTTATCATAGCTCAGCTGGTCACGATACTTGCCCTGTAATATTATTAAAAACACTGTAAGACTATCAAATGCAACGCGTCAGGGAGGTCTTTAAAGACAAAAACGTTTATCTCTGGTAGGAATGGATGTGGTGAAGAATTATGGCTTCTGAATTATTGAGATTGTAAATGTTGTGATGGCGTTACTTCATGAAAATTACGTATGCAATTTGATTATTCCATTTATCAACCGCGTCTGAACAAATTCATGCACTACAAACACGCGTTGTAAAAGAAGACTGTATTTTTTATTAACCGATTATTATTAAGAAAAAAAATAAGTAGTAAATAAGTAAAGTTTTTTTTACCTTTGTCTTCGAAACGACGCATTTTGTCCAGGCAATCCAAAATATCCTCGGGGTATAACCATTCTCGCGTTACCCTGGGCAGGTCTGGAACCTCCATGTGATTGTAGAGCTGCCAGATGCGCTGCATAACCGTCTGTTAGAATTGTCGCTTGAGAATGTTGTTTCTTGGACGCTTTTCCGACTATGTATATCTGTTTTGGTTTCAAACCAATTGAGCTGTACACACTGATATCTTTACTGCTTCCATATGCAAGATGGATGAGTACTCCATGATTCTGCAATGAATCAATATACCAAAATTAAAACGGTCGTTATATCTGTCTGTAATTTCGATTTCTTGGAGTACCTGTATAATAACTAAATTCTAGACAACGTCCCCAACTTTGATTTTAAAAAACAGGAATCCTACAAACATGGGGGCCACTTTTGGGGGGTAAATTAGAAAATTAAAAAAAAAAGTTTTGCAACAATGGAAATGAAAGGCATGACCAATACCCGCGTCATCGCAAACATCAACAGAAATTATATTTGACATGTCAAACGTTAGTAGTTTTGAAGATTGGAATGGTCCCAACATTGGATCGGATAATTGTTTTTATTACCTTAATGAGATTGTTGAGGTACGCAGCCTTGTGACCTAATGGATCAGTAGATAAGCCATCTGCAAACGATACAAGTCCATGTGGAAAATTATGCTGCGATAACCATGACACTACCCGCCCTTGCTGCATATCGGGCCTGCCAGTTGTGTAAATAATTAAATAGCCCAATTCTTGCCAGTGTCTGTAACCCAATAAAAAGAAATTTTCTACCTTTATTTGTATAATGGCCGTGTTTGTTGGCATTTTTTGCGTCCATTTTTAGTTTTTGCGCATGCGCAATAAATAAAAATGGACGCAAAAAATTCCAACGAACGCGGGCAATAATTACTATTCCAATATACTCATAGAATAATTCAGCGTTTCGCACGCGGTGAAACAACAAAATTATGAGCATATTAATAAATAATGATGAATTATATTGCAGTCATATTGTAGTTAATACATGTGTAAATCTGCGAAAGTCATTAAGGACACAATTTACACAAAGATAGCTGATAGATGATCGATTTGACAGTTGTCTCAAAGATATTTTTTCCTTTTAGTTTACCTTACGACATCGACCGCTCCTGCACGAACTTTTGGATCCCTTCCTGTCACTGACACACTTGCTGTAAATGAACCATCGATGCTAAAAACTACACACTCAGTTTTTGGTGGAATTACGGCCATGTAGAAATCGACTGCTGTATGATCGCCTCTGTAAATGATAGATAGATATTTATTGTTTGCTTGGTCAAACATTTTTCGATCCAAAAGTCAACAAAACATACAATACAAATTAAAATAAAATTTTCACAATATCCTAAAAAATCATTTAAAAAATATATCCATATTATATAGTGTCAAGTTCACTAAATATTCCTTTAATGTCTTCTTAATGTAATAAATTGTCTGCTATATGTCATTTTATTCATTTAAAAAATGTTACTCGAAAGTTTATGCATTTTATGCAAAATTTCGATAATGGGGCGGCACTTTTTACAGGGCGGCGCTAAGGTTAAATCCGGCCCTCGAATTGATTTAAAGAGTAACTATAATTAACGGGAAGATGAATTCATTAAAATGATCGATTTTCTGTATGTAAAATCTCGTGAGTTTAAAATTAAATACATCTAGCTTTAGTTGGACGATTAATAACTGATTGAGTTACCCACCTAACCACCATCTTTATTGGATACATGCCATAACCAAGAGCTTTACTTTCCGGTAAAGTATAAGTGACTCGGCCAGTTTTATCAGTAACTTCTGTAGATAAATATGTCCATTCTCCGGCCGGTCCATCCTTCATAACGTGAATGTCGACCTTTTCGCCGGCTAATGTTATCATATCTAAAGGTCCGTACATGAAGCGAGCTATTAGCATTTGAGCAGCACCTTCTCTTACTATCACGTCATTAGCACGATGATTTGCTGCAACATTCTGAAATTATTTTTGAAATTTACCTTCTTTAACGATGTATCCGTTTGAAAAGTGTAAGAAATCGAAAGGAAGTAGAATAAACAAATAAACGGGAAGTTAGTTTGTCTCCTAAATTATATGAAACTGACAAGGACAGAAGTTTATAGTGCGTTGCATTTTGATTCGCAAAATAGTAAGACAAGGATGAACGGCTTTAATCTGACGTTTGAAGTACAAAATAAATTCTGTAATTTAACGTACAAACGGTAGAAACTCATAATATATATTTCATGTAAATTCAGAAAGGAAAATATTAAATACCATATTCTCTATTTTCAGATATCAGAACAATTTTCGGATTAAACATTTTTTAAATACAAGTATATGCTGAAACGTCACATCATGTGAGGCTATGATGTTGATATACTACAGACAATTCATATTAAAAATGTTTTTCTGTAGATTATAGTATGTAAATAAAACTATGGTATGAATGTGACGATCTGTCCATGTGAGAATTTTCACGACATAAACATCAAAGTGCTCTCTTAAAATGTGTAATAATTTCTCCGTAATTATAATATTAAAAACCAAAGAAGTTAAACTTCTTATGTGAGCTTGTGAGGGTGAGGCTCATTATAATTTTTAAACAATGAAATTTATAATAAATTGTTGTTTTCTATAAAGCCCGTCACAACATAATTAAAAAGTTCAAAGTACCTTCAATTTAACACTGGTTCTTTTCTTAATCCATTTCTCCCTAGGCTGTGACGGTCTGAAGCAGGCGTTTCGTTCATCTTCACCGGCCAATAAGGGACCTTCTAATCGGCCCGCTTGTCGTAAAATAAAAGCAATCACATCGGAGCTCTCCCAATAACTAGCATGAAGTAAATGAGGAAGTGCATTTGTTGGAAAGTTGCTCAATCCATCGGGACAATACAAAGCATAATCGACACGTTTGGGGCCCCACCATTTTTGTTGCACTGCAAAACATGAATTAACAACATTAACAATAAAGTCGCCATAATATCTAGATTGACAATGACCTTAGATTGTGACTATGGTATTACAGTTTTTATCAATGTAGGCAGTGGCATAGCTATGTAACCGAGGGCCCCGGTGAAAAAATGAAATTGGAGCCCTGTCTAAATTGGTTAAGTTTTATCAGTTATTTTCTGAGCAGAATCAAACTTCAATGTCTATGCGTGATCACTATTTAAGATCATTGTCCAAAAAAAAAAATTCTGAGAACACGTTCTTTAACAACATAAAAAGTACGAACTATTGAGATATTGGTGTAACTAAAAATATTCTATTTACAAACAAAAAATTGAGATAAGTAAGGAAGTAGCAAAAACAATATAAAAATAGGTCTGTTTGGTATGCTTGTCCTAAAATCGAATTCGACTGTTAAAACTTCTTAAATCAATAACGTAATTTTACTTTTGAAACTAGTGATAAATTTGGTGGAAACCTTGAGAAATTTGGACAAGGTTTAATTAAAACACTGTTTCTTTATCAAATCGCGCCCATTCGGCTTAACAAATTTTTCAAGATTTTTGGGGCCCAAAACAATTTAAAATCCCCAAATATACCCCTTAAAATGGTCCGATTACGCTCATTTTAAATAAGCTTCGTGCGGTGATGTATTCCAGCGTGCGGCCTAAATTTCGTTTAAATCAATTAAGTCTGTTGGGAATTATTGTGCTAACACACACACACACAAACACACACAATAAATACCATTTTCATGCGCTCTAGTTTAAATGATATTTTCGCAATACATATAGTATTAATTAAGGGACGGATCAAGCGCCAAAATATCATTAACACGCGCACGCAACAGCGCGATTGAGAATTGTTGCTACCAAACAGACTTGGTATATATAAATAAGGTATTACAATACAAAATGTGTGCGAAAAGTGAAGCAAGCAACAAAAGTGTCGATACTAATCGCAAGCTTACGGGAATTGATGGCTTGCAGGGGAACATTATCCATCACACCTGATAATGTACTCTGAATAGACACTTCGGATAATCGACGAGGACAATTTAATGTGTCCGTGAACATTTGCGGATTACTTTGAAGAATCTCCACTAAAATGAACAACAGATATTTGTACACGGGAATCAACCTAAACAATTTAGTAGTGTAATCAAGCAGCCTTACATAAGTGATAAGGCTGTCCATTTCCCAAGGGATATTTAACGTATCTCGCCACATTTACGGGTGGTAGCATTGAAAAGCGAGCTGACAAAAGAGGCTCAATTCTTGCTGCAACTGGATCAGTTGGATGGAATAAATTATACACCTGTTGCACATTTGGACGCTGTATATTACCTGTAAAAAGTTAGTTTGTTATTTTTTTTTTGTACATTGAACAAATTTAATTTGTAATAATGTTTAGTTAATAAAGAAAAGTCCATAATTTTCGTTTTTACACTTGCTTGTCAATTTTTTTAGAATCAATATCTTCGGAAATTAGACGCTAAAACCGGGGGGTTGACGGTACGCTAAGTCTGACAGTTATTCTGCTCGACTTGAAAAGAAAGTCTTTCATTTGCACACCCCTAGTGAAGGATAAAAAAAACAACTTACTGTTTCTCTCATCAGTTGCTTGAACTTTCCTATAAGCCAGTACTAAAGCCAATGGACTTCCAAACATAAAGAAATCTGTTACTTCAAATTCAAATTTCACAGCTTGACTTCCCGAAGATTGATACTCGCTTGTAGATGAGGATCTTCTTCTGGGTCCTGGAGCCGTCAATAATTGGCTCATTTCAGCACCATCGTCTGTAAAATATACTTCACGTCTTATTATTTGTCAATAAATTTGTTCATTAGACAAAAACCGGTTTAAAATATTCACCTGAAGACACTATTATGTCCGTGTCCAATATACTATTTTCACTATCGTGTCTCGAGTGACTTCTCAAAGGTTTGCACAGAGCATCATAGCCTAGAAGTGACCCCATACAATCACCGACCAGGCAGACTTGTCCACTAAAACCGCGACCTTCTTCGGACTTCAAAAATTCTATCAAAAATAATTATGTTTGTAAGTAAATATACCCACATTACACTAGTTTCAAATTGTTTATCGTTAAATTCAAAGGGTCCAGTTACAACACGCTCAATTAAATATTTTTGATATAAACGTTTTTTTACAGGTTAAAATTCAGCCCGAGCCCTAGTCCTTGATCAGGGTAGAGCGACATTGTCTTTCAGGGCCGTTTGGTTGACGCTTTCACTTCACGTAAATTGTACTTCCGATTTATGTTAAATAAATAATAAGTCCGAAATTTTCAAAAATCAACTTTTATTGCAAACATCAACACTTGTTGAATTTAAATTAAATTAAGTAGCTTTAATTATTATACTTCTGCCTCTTTAACATTAAGAAGGTTCCTACCACTATATAATTAAATTAGTATTTGGTGTTAATTTCAATCAAAATTTTATTTTGCGCTGGAAATTGTTTTTCGCATTTGGTTTTTTGGCGCCCCTTACCACCTGGCACCTAGAGCACTCTACCTCAGAGCCGGCGCTGTTTATATACATAATATATAAACGCATTCTGTATAGTCTTACAAATTTTCAATTGTTTTTTAATTATTCAACATAGAATGTCAAATTACATAAAAAATCAATTATGTGAGATCTTGTCATTGAGTAAGTAATGCAATGATCTAGCCTTAAAATTGGGGTTACCTTGATAAACGCTATTAGCACCGCTGATTGTCTTTGAAACGGCCTCTTGATATTCGGGAGTAGCACTGGCTAATAGTGGAATAGCACCAATAGGAATTGAGTCGTGTGTAATATGAGGTACATCGACAGTCGATGAAGGTGATACGTCAAAACTATATGGACTCAAACTGAAAAATATTGTTACGATTTAGACTATTTGAACATGTACATTCATTAACTTTTTTTTGTTTTAAATACTTTCGCACCAAAATGCAAAACAAAAACAAGAAAGCAACGATAAAATTGCATAAGCCATTCTTAAAAAAACGGTCAAGTGCGAGTTGAACTCGCGAGAGGAGGGTTCCGTACTAATCCGTTTTCCGCGAGTACTTTAAGATTTTCGTTTAGGTTTTCCTGTAAACTATAGGTGAGACATGACATTCCCTATTTTTTTCAAAATTTTAGGCTCGGTAGTTTCGGAGATAAGGGGGGGATGGTCAATTTTCATCTGTTTTCTCAAATCACTTTAAAACTATTTATTTTAAAATTATAAAAAAAATATATTTGAGACCCTCACTGCAAGCCCTTTCATTTGATATGTCACACGGCACAGTTTGCGAAACTTTTTTTTTAATTCCTAATTTGCCCCTCAAAAATGATTCCCATGTTTAAAATTCATTTATTTACGTTACACTTTCGTCTTTGGGTCACAGACTTACATACGTACACCAAATTTCAATTCAATCGGTCCAGTAGTTTCGGAGCAAATTGGCTGTGACAGACGGACGGACAGACACACGAGTAATTCTATAAGAGTTCCGAAAAATCTTACCTGGATAAAATACCCAAACTGTCTGTACAAATGGAAGGGCAGGAAACCAGCTTGACAACAACATGTCCAACAAGTGAAGGATAATGTTGACGCATTACAGATTCAAATGCACCACGGAATGTTGTTACATCAGACTTTTTAGCAGCCAAATCCACATTGGCGTCTAAAAAATGTATTATCATATTTTTGTTACCTACTTTTTGAACTTACAATTGATGCTCGTTTTTAAATAAATGCGTTGAGGAAAACAGACGGCAAAAATTAACTGTTCTTTGAAAACTTCTCCAGATACAGTCGAACCTGAATAAGCGAGAGTTCAAGGGACCGCGATCTCTTTTTCGCTTATGGAGGTTTTTCACTAATCCGAGTTTCTAGCTTATAGAGGTACAGGAGTGGCCTTTCTCACTTATAGAGGTCTATAAAAATACAGCAAATATGTAGTGATAAACATATATGCACTATTCGACATAGATGCTAAAAAAAGAAAAAAAATCTTATACTAATATTTGGCCATTCGAATAGAATACGAAAAATAAAACCAATGATATACAGAAACGATGTTAGTTGAGCTATTTATGACTCATTCTTAAATTTCGGGGAACTATTAATATTATCGCTTATAGAGGTACAGGCAAGTTGTAATTTTAGTTAAGTGAAAAAATGTCTTTCTCACTTATAGAGGTTTTAGAGGGTTGCAAAGACGGTACCTGGCAATTATTCTCACTTAGAGAGTTTTCTCGCTAGCCCAGTTCTCATTCATTCAGGTTTGACTGTATTTACAAAAAAAAAGCACCTGTAAAATTATACATAGATGGGATTTTATAGTTTATACAAAACTAAGAATTAAATCGTGAAGAAAGAAATATCTGAAGCTCGCAAAGTTTTATGGGTGCCACTAAGATGTGTTTGACCGTTTGAGTTCCAATAATTACCCAAATAAAATGTATATTTACCTAAAACACTGCCCGCATGAAGGACTAATATAAGTACACTAGTACTGCAAGCTGGCTGTGTGAGATTCGGAGACCCTGGACACGATCGTTCAATACTCGGCTGTCCAACAGCACTTCTCGATCGTCTTTCACTCGCAACACGTTGCAAAAATGATGGGTTAAAAATACTATCGTCGACTGAAACTAAACAATTCACCGAGATTACCCATCTTTAACACACTAAGTATTAAAATAATAATAATAATAATGCGTTTCACGTCCGTTTCTCGACTTTATGTCATAACAGACGCCGTTCGCACCATTACTATTTTTTTTATCTACCACTCCGTTATTTTCTACGTTTCTAAAACTTCAATTTAATTGATAGCAATGCGCGAATAAAGGAATTATAGGAAGTTAGTAGAAGGTAGGCTACTAAGCATTAAAATTGTTTATGAGTTATGGCTTGTGACAGACAAATGGACGGAAAATGGAGTCACACCATTTTGGGTGCGGAATTGTAAAGCGACCGTATATTAAAAACAAATTAGCAGATATAACTGACTTACCATTTCGATCAATCACGACTGTCGGTGATGTTGAGTCGTCTTCTTCAGCTAACAAGTCCAGCGAGCTCCACTTTGCCAGTGATGCTGAATCTGACAATTGTTCTAGTATAAATAATATATAAATAACAATGTAGGGCATTTATACAAACGCAAACACAAAAAGCAAAAGAAAACTATATATAATATATACAGAGCGTTTCAATATTAACGATCCATCTGTAAAAACTTTAAAAATAAAAAGAATACTGGTTGCCGTGTTAAATTTTATTGATCAATATTATTTATTTTTTTGGTTATCTGTGAAGTTGTTTACGAGTTTGCACATAGATAAATATTTCTCGATTTTTTCGCGCATGCGTAATAAATAAAAATGGACGCAAAAAAATCGCTTGGTACTATTTAGGACTTTAGCTAACGTTTCAAAACAAAAACGCAAAACAGAAAACGTTTGAAAACGAACTACAAAGAAAAACATCAAATAATACATACTTTTATTTGCTTGACAAAATAAAGGGTAATATTGTATGAGGAAGTAGAGAGAGCACAGCAAAACAATAGAAAAATGCATGCATTAGATAAAAAATTCCAGCCAATTGGGCGACAGGACCATTCTATTCTAACTTTAAAAATATTGATATTTGAAATATTATAATAAAATTAAATGTCTGTTACCGCGCGCAGTAACGCGGGTAACGGCTAGTAACAAATATGATATTTACTATTTGTTTCCATGGTTACATAATAAGGTTAACATGTAAAAATCAATCAAAGCATGCCTGTCAGCTACCTAACTAATTTCTTTTTGACAGATTTTTAGAACAAAAGAACAGGTGATTTTTTTTTGAAATATTTCCGAAACTCAAGTTTAGAAAAAAAAATGTTGAACAAAACTTTCTTAAAAAAATAAATAGAACATAAATCATTATGGAAAAGTTTATCATAATATGAGAAAAAACAACGGTATAGCATACATTTCTTTTGCGCATGCGTCGATTTATGCCCAAAAACAATAGGGCTCTTCATATTTGCATGTTAAGTATCCTCCCAAAATTTGGTTTCAATCCGTTCATCCGTTTGACCTGTATCGTGCTCAAAGTCAAACAGACGCACAGAGTTTTTCCAATAATATGTTTTTTGGATTCAGGGGACATCAAAACGAAAAAATATTGTAAAATTTTGAAAAGTGAATTTTGAGCTAAATTAGTACCCACTAGTAGGTTGGAATGGTAATATACATGCAATGTTATTAAAAATCGAACGACATTAAAATATTTATTCAAGTACAAAAATAACACTAAATACCTTGACAATCGAAAAATTCCTCTTCTGAACCAGATTCGGATTCACGACCCAGACTTTCCATTCTCCAGTTAGCAACTTGTAGATCAAAACTCTTAACTGACGTTGACCCGGGCGAATGTAACCCGTGCGAATGGGAGCCGCTTCTTTGTCTTTTTCGATCACCGTCTTCATGCCTGTCAAATATGTGGAGATTAAAAGAGATCTGCTTAGAGACAATATTTCAAAAAGTTCAATACGAGGAATAACCAGAAACTGGATAATTTTTGTTACAGTATCACGATAATTCAGCTGAATACATTTTATTGGATACAAATATCAAAGATTAAATTAAATATGCTATAAATTCATGTCCATGTTTTAGAACAAAAATAAAGAATATACATTTGAAAACATTTACTTTGATTTTAAATTAAAAAGTTTCCATCAATTTCGAATTTCTCAAATAATTCAGTGCTGCATAATACCTAATGCCGCATTTCTAGTAATACATAGATTTCATTATTCAATTACACCAAATACACAAAACATTGTCCGAATACACCAAACAGTTGGTAATCTCTATTTTGATGTTTGCAATATTCTATTCATTGGAATAATAACTTAAGCCGAACTTACCTATTTAAAGCCAAAGTTAGATCGCGCATTGTGTCTTCAGGGCTATTTTCGGCGGAGCTGTTGGCAGTACCATGAATTTCTGTATTTCTTTTTACTGCTGGCGGACTTGGGATATCCTCGTTTACTTCTATACTACCTAATGCAGCAGCAAATGTCTTCACTGCCGTATTTTCATTAGTTGAATCAGCGCTATTTAACTGTACATTATCATCTGAACAAACAAACATTAAATCAATTCCTTTATACACTTAGATTGATAATTTTATTCGACCAAATGCGATTGTATATTGTATCAATCAACAGATAAAAATTAATTCAATTTCATAAAAATTCATATGTCACGTGACTATGATACGTCAGCATTGCGGGCTTTGACGTTACAATATCATAATGTTTATGCTAAGCACCCATTGGCCGTATTCGTTGGCATTTTTTGCGCCCATTTTTATGTATTGCGCATGCGCAAAAAACGGAAAATTGTGTTTATTTATGTGTAAACTCGTAAAAAACTTGACAGATAACCAAAAAAATAAACAATAGTATTTATTTTTTTGGTTAAGTTGTTTGAGTTTGTACATAAATAAATATTTCCTGTTTTTAGCGCATGCGCAATAAATAAAAATGGACGCAAGAAAATACTAACGAACACAGCCATAACTACAAAATGATGCAACCCAGGTCCCATGTCACTTTAGCGTGTCGTTGGCTCTTTTTTTGTAACTAGATTTTTAAAACTGCTGGACTTTTTAAATCTATAATATAAAATCCACGCGGCATCTGTCTATTTCTCCTTCCAGAGCTAGAAAATGGAAATTTGGCTTGGAGTTCTTAAAAACCCCACAATGACATGAATAATCCTAAACCTGAAAATTTAGAAACGTGGCCGAATCTATGCTCACTTCATGTATGATATGTCGATTTATTTAATAAAAGAAAACTTTAAAAATCCGTTTGCAGCATACCTTCTTCATCTTCGCTGGATTCATCTTGACCCATTTTACGTTTAAGGGCTGCCTGTGTTTGCTTTTCAATTTCTCGAATATCTTCCATTGTAAGTCCAACCCATTCATCCTGCCACGCCCACGCCTGTCTATGCGCTCGAAGCATTGTTTTTCGAAGTGCTAAATAATATTCATGAAAATTTAAATACAAACCAATTTGGATGGAAATTTTATATTTGAAATATAATTTGTTTTGTAAATGTTGTTCCGGGACCGCGGCCAAAAAAGTTCGGGAAACGCTGTCCTAAACTATAATAAGAATGGATTCTTATAGGACTTACCAACATCATGAATGAACTTCTCGAGCTTAGTTTGCATGCCCCAATAACGGAATTCTACTCGACATAATTTATAAGCACACATAAGTGCTTTTCCTGACGAGGTCGGTTGATCTTTTCCTTGTACATCTTGCCAATATTCCTCAAGCCAGTTCTCGGTTAAAGGTCCTCGACCAGACTTGTCACTATGGAACAAAGCGGGATCTTCTTCTCTTACATAATCGGCACCATACAACTGATCTTTAACAACATCGATCAAATCTAAAAAAAAAAATTTTCTTACAAAGAAGAATTCACTGTACCTACCAAATATTGTATGTCAACGTGCTGTTTCAAGGCTGCTCAGAATAATTTGTTAAACTGTTACACATAATTAATAGAAAAAAAATATATTACCAACTATTCTGTTCCGTAAGTCGCTTCCAGCCAGTTTGAATACATTCTCCTGATGTCCATTGTCACCGTAGTAATATGTCTCTATTTCTAACAAAAACTTTTCCACAAATGGACATGTGTACCTAGTTTTGGTGTAAGGATATGCATTCCAAGCCTCTTCTTCGACTGTCAGTGCAGATTTCGGAAGCAAACTTTTTACCCAGCCTGAAGAAAAAAACAGTAAATAAGAAGTGTTGAATTACTGTCTATAATTAATATAGATCTACAAGTTTAATGCTGGGTTGCAGAAAGGATTGTCAAAAAATCTTATTTGACAATGACCTTACATTGTCAACACACATATTTCTCTATAAGAAAAGCATTGTAGAATTTTAATTCAATTCTATTCGAAAAATAATAGATCAAATGAAATGATATTTTTTTTAACTGTGTATATGTTTAACATAGTTTTTTGCACAATTTCCACTTCGAAACAGGGGCGTAGCTACCGCCGTATCAATTATACGGGGCCCCCGGGCCACGGGGGCCCCCAACGTGCGTAAGCAAAAATTAATAAAAACTTCCCAATTTTTTTTTTATTTCAGAAATGACAAAAGTCAAAAAAAGCAATTTCTTTTTTTCCCGCGTAAAGCGTGCGTTCAAAAATTGGCAACACCCTACATCGGTTATCGCGGGCTGCGGGATTTCCCCGTTTAAGTCATTTGCTTCAACGGGGGAAGGGCCCCCAAACATATTTTTATACGGGGCCCCGCCAAGGCACGCTACGCTTCTACTTCGAAACAACATTTTTGTACGCATATTGATAAAAATTTAGCGTGAAATGCGATATTTTTCTATGTAGATCAGTCCTTTGTTATTGTGTGAGTAAAATCTAATGTTCTACATGACAGGGAGTTTCACAACATTAGACTGCTCCTGCATGTATAAAAACTGTAATTATATGATCACAATCTAAGGTCATTGTCAAAACAGTTTTTTGGACAATGCATTGTGCAACCCCGCGTAAATAACGTACTTGGAAGATGGCTTCCCACGTGGTAAATTTTTCTAGTGTATTGACCGTTCCCACCGGGACCGTCTTGGTAAGGTTCATTGATTAATATTTCAACTCCACTGCCTTGGCCATGACTCTCTTCACGACTTTTTTTCTATATTATAGTAAGAAATTTATAAGAACGAATTTGACTTTGTAAATGAAAAAAATGCCCATTAATACGATAAAAAATTCCTACCGCAATCATATAAAGCTGTGCTATCCGATACTCCTCTACAGTTAGAGGTAAAGGAATACGATATTCTTTGATTAACATGATTAGCGCAATTCGTTTACCGCAGTGAAAGTTTAATAAATATCCACTTGGTGGAGATCATGTCTGAAACAGAAAGAAATTGATAAATCAGTTTTCAGTGTTCAAAGTTTAGCAAATGTAAAAAAATAAATACATTACAACCCCTCCTTAATGCGTTTATAACGAGTATTTTCAAACTTGGGCATTTAACTAATTTAGAGAAGGATATTTAACAAAAAGTCCAAATCGAACAAAATAAACGGACATTCTTAATAGTGTAGGTACAGCTGATATGCATGCAGATACGCTATTAAACATTTTTGAATAGACATAATAAATTAACAAAAATGTGATATTAGTACCTATATTATGAATTATTTGACGTATAAATATTGAAATGTGACGATTTCTAAATGTGGAAATGCTAATGACATTTTGCAGATTACGTATCGTCCAAACTAGAGCTTGGAAAGACTCTAACGAAAAAAAAATCGGTTCAGCCGTTTGGGCGGTATACATAACACATTACAAGGTGTTGTCCAAATGAGCGATAGATTTTGTCCCCAAAAACAACCGATAGTCGAGCGTCAGAACGACACACCAAACATTCAGGAACCAAGTGTTATTATCAATATCACATATCGAGACTTTGAACCAATGTTGGATAATATGCCTTAAAGGGAACAAAAATCCAATGCTCAAAAATCGATAACGTCAAAATCAACTCAAGAAACTAATTACGCAATATTTGAGTAGAAAATACAGACCACCAGTACACCTTACATTTCTGAAAATTTAAGTTTGGAAACACAATTGCACCAAGCTCTAATTTCCTGTAGTAATTTCAGTTAAGAAAATTATCATAAAACCTGCCAGGGCTTCATACCAATTAATATTTTTAAACCTTCTTTTAATAAAAAAAAAAACAGATGTTTTTATCAGTTTTCAGATCAGAATCTGAGAACAGTGATATGGTAATGCAATATAAACAACATCCCAACGCTTTCAGACGCTGATGACCTCAGATGTTGAGCGTCTATAATCCACAATCTATCCAACGCTCTCGACTGTTCTCACGCTAATCTCATAAAGTGTTTGGTCAACAAAAATAAGTGTTTTTTTTGTCGTAGCAAAAAAATTGCAACACGCCGAGTGAGCAACCAAATAATTTACGAACTGTATCTAAATTTTTCAAACAAAACGAACCAGAAAATACAAATTCAAAGCAAATTATTCAGACTATCGCGGAAAACAAGACAAATGAGCAGCCAAGTACACAAACTATGTTACGCGCTGACAGAATCCATCCCAGTTTAATGAGTGACGATGGAAGGAAGCGACGCTTTTGATGAGAATTCATTTTATCCAGATTATTATTGCCGACTCTTTGCCCTTTGGTACAATCCTGCTGACAGGAGGTTTCTTTCGAAATAAAATTTCTTTTTTCAGTTTTATTATTCACACGAATTAATTTTATACTGTTGCATTAGAAGTGTTACAGTTACTTTTAACCTGGTGTGTACTTTTTAGGTTGCGGGTCTACTCCTGTCGTAATGGATACTTGGAATAATAAGACTAATTACAACGAGCAAGAATTCCAATTTGACGCATTCCAATCAGCCAAACAGCAAAATAATATGTTCATGATTTCTGAATCGCCGAAAAAGGATATGAAATCATTTTCTGGTTTATTTTAAAATTTTGTTTTCAATTATAATTACAGTTGTAAAATTTATATTTTTTTTCCAGTTCTTTGTTTAATTCATTTTTTCTATTTCTTTAATCTTCAAAATGTTTAAAAATATTTGTATACAATCTGGAATTATTAATGTTTCAGTATTTGTTTAACTAATAAAGTTTATAATTATTTGTTCTACATGTTGTGTTGTTTTACCTACTAATTTATAATATGCAATCAGAAGAATAAAAAGTTACTCTACTCAACCGATTTACGCTTTTTGTCCATAAATTTGTCGTCTTCACGATTTTGAATAAAATTCCGTGACATTTTGACTATTTTCCTGACCTATCTTGTATTTCACCACTAGTGTAAACGTTGATATTCGATCTTTTTTCATTAGAGTTCTATAGCAGCGTTTTCCAAACTCTTTTGACCGCGGCCTGAAACGAGGTTTTAAAATTTTTCACGATTCACCTTATGGAAAAAAATCCATTTATTTACAAAACAAATTTTATTTTTTAATAGAAATTAAGGTATTTTTTGCTTATTTCTTACACAAAAAAATACAATTTTTTTTCGCGACCCGGCAAAATTTTTCTTCGGCCCGCCGAGGTTGTCGTGTAAATAGTACGCTATAATATTCATTTGAAAACTACAGTAATCCCCCCATTAATGCCAAAGTCGGGGCCGCGTTATTAGAATAGCGCGTTATTGGGGTTTTTCAAGTTCATACAAAAATTAGGGTTATGGGTTTTTCGCAAAATACACAAATAAGCCAAAACACATTCTTCAATGGGGTGCGGAGACCTATTTTCAAATTCAAAGGGATGCGGCTCACTTAAAAGGTTAAGAAAGACTGGTCTATAGATTTCGCTCCGTCTTCGACGGATAGGCACAATTAGTTATTATTAACTCCGAACTAATTTTTCTTCATTTTAATTAAAAAAACAAAGGTCGCGTATAAGGTAATTACTTTTAAACAAACTGATTGGTTTGAATTGAAGTAAACTAGTAGTAGTAACATGACGCGACGGTTGTGTTAAACAGTTTTAGACACTTAACCGTGCCTAGTGAGGCGACCCGCCCGCCCTACTGTAGTGAAAACTAACATATTTATGTGTGAGGAAGTTTAATGTGAACGAAAGTAGAAGGTCGTTCAAAATAATCCAATTTGTATGCGGACGTAGTATTATATCAGTGTGTCTGGCACGCTTTGAAGAAGCCCCATATGCGTTTCATACAGGTTCTTTCAAAACGCGAACATTCTTCGATAGCTAGTTTAATTTAAAATACTAACCTTTATCCGTGCTTTCGCTCTCAGGAAATTATGATCACTCGATCATAATAGTAAAAGAGCTGTTAGACATTTTTGGGTAGGTATTTGAGGCACTGTGAAAATTTGTATAATACCTCTTTAGTAATATCCGAATACAAAAACACAATCCTGGCTGAAGGGGAGCGGGGCTTAACCGACCCAAAATTTTTAAATTAGAAAATTTTTTTTCGCAATAAAAAGCCCTTGAGGCATTTTCAAATTTTAATACCTTGAAATTTAGTATTTTAGGACTTGAAAAATAAAAAAGCAAATTTCTCAATCGGGTCTAAAACTTAGCCAGTTGTTTGCTTAAAAAAACAGGTCGTTTCGGTGGGACATTCTACCTGCCAGGTGATTAAAAATTTGAGGGTCGGTTAAGCCTCGTTACACTTCAGCCAGGTCTGTGTTTTTGTATTCGAATATTACTAAAGACGTATTGTACAAATTTTCACAATGCCTCAAATACCTATCCAAAAATGTCTAACAGCTCTCGCGCTATAACCGGATAAAATACCTACCACATACTTACTTCATACAACACTAACAAAACCGTCTTGGATAAACGTTTTAAACAATGGTGAAAGGCGCATTAAAATTCACTCGGCCGTTGTCGTGTTTTTGGCGACCATACAAATTACAAACGGACGCGACAGAAAACTTTTTTATATTATATTAGTATAGAAGAATACATGATCATTTTCTTTTTATATTAAACGAACTATCAAAGAATATCAAAGTTTTGAAAAACCTTGTAAAAAGGATTTTTCCGAAAAAATAAAGGTAATATGAGTATTTATTAACCTTGGCAGACACTATATTTGTATTTATCCCGTGATTCTAGGAAAAGTTTTTGGGTGCACTTACAACAAGCAAACTATTTTAAGCTCAATATAATAAATTGAGACAACACTTTTTAATTTGCTGTAGTGATTATATTCAGAAATAATCTATGTACAGGAACGCAAATATTTCAGTGCTATTACAATCTTTTTACTTTCGAAAGAACACGATCTTGTAATGGCGAAAAAAATAACTCAAGATTGTGACGGATTCAGACATTTCGTGATCCTGACATAGTATCAAAAAACCGGCCAAAAGTGAACCGAACTCACGTAGAAAGGGTTCCGTACCACTCCGTTTTCCGTGAGAACTTTAAGACTTGAGATTTTCGTTTAGGTTTTCCTGTAAACTATGAGTGAGGCCCTATCGTCCCTATTTTTCTCAAAATTTTAGCTTCAGTAATTTCGGAGACAGGGGAGGGGAATGCTTGATTTCCGTACATTTTCTTTAATATCATTTTAAAATTATAAAAAAATATATATACTTGTATTTGTCATAACGAGGAATTTCGTTTGATGTGTATATCCAAAGGCCAGCACGCTGACTATTACACCGAGCTGTTCTCTTTGAACTTAGGGGGTTTCTTTTATTTTTGCCCCCTACTTCTCCAAATAAGGGTAGTTTGCTGATATTTCTATAATAAATATGTTTGTTATTGTCCCTTAAATAATATTGTCCCTTAAATAATTGAAAATCTGCACTGGTGCTAGTCTCATCAAATCATTAAACACAATAACATTCCTGGATTCTTGAATAAAAATGTTCTAAAGAATTTGTGTCCATTTCTATATACCGGCTGTCTCAGAAATCGCGCACCCAATTGTTGGGATAGAAAGAGAAAAATATTCAGAGCCCAAAAACCCATGTTTGGAATTTTTTGATGACGTAGTTAATTAGTAATTAATTAAAGTGATCAATCGGGAGCGCGCTACAGAAGAGAGTGTCGTCGGCTGATTTATTTATTAAATTCATTTATAAAATTTTAACTAAATGAAAAGTTGATCAGAGAATTTTTTTTTTCATTTAAAATGAAGTGGGAAAAAATTAAACTGATGAATTTTTTAAATGAATTCGAAAAAAAAGTTTATTTAAAAAAAACCGAGGGCCTTGACAAGACATGCAAAAAGTGGAAATCATTGGCGAGCGTTAATTAAGTTATTTTATTCATTAAAAATTATTAGTGTAGTGTAAAAAAAAAAATTCGAAACTGGACTCAGACAAAAACTCTGGAAGGCTTTGATACAATAAATTTATTTATTTAGAAATATTAAAGCATTTCCATATTATAAATCCAACGATCGACATAGATAAATTTTTTCGCAAGCGTTTTTTTTTTTAATTTTAATAATAATCATTATTATTTTACTAATTAACATAAATAAATCAGCCGACGACACTCTCTTCTGTAGCGCGCTTCTGATTGGTCACTTTCAGTAATTAATTACCAATTAACTACGTTATCAAAAAATTTCAAACATGGATTTTTGGGCTCAGAATATTTTTCTCTTTCGATTCCAACAATTGGGTGCGCGATTTCTGAGACACCCGGTATATATATATATATAATATGCGTAAACTTTAAATATTTATTTTTTATACAAAAATGAACGTACTAATTTTTACACATAATACGTTAACTTTTACTATCATTATATGCATATTTAAACTTCAAACAAAGTGTAAAAATAGCAGCCTTTGATATTAAAACTTTGTAGTTTTAATTGTAAATTGCAAGGTTTATAAATATACATCACCGAAGCATATACAAAAGACAGGAAAAGGTGTTTAAAACATTAACATGAGAAAAAGTAAAAATTTGATATTCAAATACAAGATTTGAAAAACCGGTCGAGTGCGAGTCGAACTCGCGAGACGAGGGTTCCGTACTATTCCGTTTTTCGTGAGTGCTTTAAGACTTAAGATTTTAGCTTAGGTTTTCCTATAAAACTTTTTTTTTATTTCCTAATTTGCCCCCCAAAAATTACCCCCATGTTCGAAATTCATTTATTTACGTTACTCGGCCGTCTTTGGGTCACCGACCTACGTATTTGTACCAAATTTCAACTCAATCGATCTAGTAGTTTCGCAGACAGACACGTGGTACGGCACCCTAAAAATATTTAATTAGGTTCACTATGAAAGGGTGAGTCGTGACTAATAAACTATTATAGCGCTTACAACCCACACTTTTATGCTATGAATCTAAATTATAAAAAAAATAATTTTAATACACTGTCTTTAAAAAGTGTTTTTTTCTAATATTTAAATTTATTATTTGCTTGTAAGCGTCCGGATTTTCGTTCGCAAAATTATGATAGACCTATACTGCTGTAATCGTATCAAGTACAGAAATTATATTTTGTAGTTTATAGATGCTCGACAACTGACATCATTAGTGTCTTTTAATATTAAATTATTATCGGAGTTTGTGAGTACACCACTGAACATCAGCTATGCGTTATTACCGCGGCATTGAATGTTTTATGAATTACGAGATTAATAACGATTTATAAAAATGATAAAACAATTGCATGTTCAACGCAGACAAATGAAACGTGTAATGTATTCTACTGACGTCACATGTGTAATGTATATTGTACAAAATACTAATTTATAATTTTATATAGTTGGACTTCGTCACACAACAATTTACATATGTAACTCAATATTGTATTGTGCATATCTTGGCTACGTTTGCGGATTTCAATAATTTCACTTCGATAATGCAGTTTCAAATCACGTACAAGTTGTTCTATATGCAATTCAAACAAAAAAAACGTCTGTAATTTAGTTTTTGCGGAGTTTTCCAGGTTTTCGATCATTTTGAATAATGTGAAAGAATGTTTTTTAGAATTTTTGTGTCCGCGTTGCATCAGTATCACTAGAAAAAGGCTGAACCGATTTTGATAAAACACTATATAGGTACTATCTAGTGGTATAAGCACTCTAACATAAAGTACCTATCCAATACTTTTTAAGCTGGTTAAAATACGGTTTCAGTTAAAATCAATTACAGCGAGTGCAATCAAGAGTAAAGGCTATCTAATAAATATCTTCTAACCATTATCTTTATTAAAGTTGTACACGCTTTTAAAATTTAAATTGCGTCAAACAATTCCTATTTTTATTAATAAGCAATTTAAATTCAGCAATACGTGAATTCTACAGTGGTCGTAATTATCGTTTTTTAATTAAAACTTTAACAGTAGATTGTATAATATCTATAGTGTTGTATATAATGAGTTGTGACATTATGTTTAAAACGAACGCCAGCGAGTTTTAAATAGATTGTAGATTATACACGGTGAACAGCTGAGGTCACCAGCGCCTATTCAAGTTTTAACAGTCACACGAGCCGCAATACCGTTTCGCACAAGATATGTAGGTATTTTTATGCACGTGCCTCCTATAAAATAGCTGTTTTTCACTTCAATTTCAAAAATTTTGATTTTGACAAATTTTAATAAATAATTATATTTCAATTTTGTAACAACTCACTCATTTTTTTTAAATATCTCTACGATAAGGCTGAAATTTTTGTCGATATCAACAATACCAATAACGATTGATTACCTACTTTGATTTCAAAAAACGTTATTTAATTTTCAATATATCACTTGGTCACGTCGTTGTTGACGAATGCAGTAAACAGACTTTCTTCCCCTATATTATGCATGGTCACTCGAAAGTAATAAGGGAAACACACAAAGAAATAACTTACCCAACCTTGAAAATGTTTGTAAAATTAATACCTTTTATCATTTATCAGCTATCACTAAGCTTCAGCACATAATTTATTCATTTACTTTGCAAATTCATTAGTTAATAATAAACACTCTGTCAACAAGTTATTTTTCAAAAAATAATTACGTCGTTATTAAATCTTCCAATATCGGCACTATTAAAACTTAACTTATTAATTAATATGAAAATACATTTCCCTTTTTTCAGCACACACAATTATAAAAACCACCGCCGTTTCTTTATTATCCGAATTTCTCAAATAAAATTATTTAGCGGCAATAAATGTTTGCGTTTAACTGTCATTTTAGTATATTACAAATATTTATATTGCGTTTCATTTGAAAATTTACACGTTTAAAACAAAACAAAAACAATAAAATAAAAAAACGCCACTGTTCACAAATTATGTTTTATTTAATACACGATCTGTAGAAATATTGCAATGCACAAGATAAAACAAACGAAGTTAGACAGGTGCATACAAAAATTTAAATTCCATAAAAACAAACGAAGATAACAATTGAAACAAACAATTGCATTTGACATAATCATATAGAGGAACCAATGTAGGCGTAACGGTATTGAGGGTGTTGTCGCAGAAACAGAAGATAGCGACACGGCGGGAAATGACAGCCGGGCGCAGTGAGGACGGTGGCGCTCGCTAGCTGCTATGCTGTAAGGGCGCCGCGGCGTACAACGCGCGCGAGGAGACGGGGTGCCGTTAGCGCTTCTCTCTGGTCACATGCGCGAACGTGGGCGGCGCCGTTAACAGCCGGGCGACGACTGCCGCTAACATAACGTCGCACACGCAACCGGGAACGCAACTGGACGCGTGCGCTTTTCTTTCAACTCCTTTTCATATCGTCCGTTCCGTTTCTTTCTTATCAATCACAGAGGGATAAATGAAAGAGGTCAAGAGCATCGGGAGAAAGATAATTATTACTGAATGAACGATTGTTAACTAATACCAGTATAATCAACGTTACATTACAAACCCGCTAATTGAGAAATTAAAAAAATGCATAATTTAATTTGTTTGTTTTTAAATATCGATTCACGGGTTATATTTTCATTATCCATTACAAAGATAATAGATAATGAATTGAAATTACGTATAGTCAATTTTTTTAAGGCCATTTAGACCTATAGTACCTAGTGTTTTCAATTTAATAATAACAAACTGAAAATTAACTGATACTTTTACCAGCCCTCCAATTAGAGGCGTCATTATAAAATCATATAAACAACGGCATCGCTATTCGCTCGGCTATTCTTAAGCCCCACAGTTAATTACAATGTAATTAATTAAATTCAATTCCACACTGGTTATTACACCCTGTTTTATTTTAGGATTAATAGATTAATTTTAAAAGACAATCACTATATATTGGTATACTTTTTTATAGAAAATGTACTCTTCCTCGCAGTACCCTGGCAAGAAAATTCATATAGCCAACATGGACTGAGCCAGACATTTTACATTACCAATTCGTTAATTCATTTTACGAATTTTACTCTTATTTGAAAATATGTTTTTCTATGATTGCAAAATCAGAAATTAGTCAGAACGCTTGTTATACCTACTAACAGAATTTCTACTTGTCATATCACACTAGGAACACTAAGGGCTAGTACTCAGGGCGGCAAATTTGCAGGGGCGGCAAAATTTGGAACATGGAAAAAAAGATTTCACGCTATAGAACATTTTTAGAAAAGTGTGATCGTGTTGAAAACATTCAAAAATAAAATATGTTTTCTCTTTATTAAGAATGTGTGTAAAATTTACCACTGCAGTTTTATTTACAAAATTGTGAAAAAAAATAGTGTCTAGAACTTTACATACATATTTTCTAGTAAAGTAAATTAGTATCTTGTTATTCACAATTTTTCAGTTTTTGAGTCTTAAGTTTAGATTGCACTCTGCAAAATGCACAAATTGTCCAGTTTGCAAATCAAAAAGCCAGACCTTGAAAGGAATCAACGTCAAGTGACGCAAGAATTGAACGTTATTTTTCTTGATAGAAAAATAAATAAATTAACAAATCAAAATCAGTTTTAAAAGAAGCTGCCGTGGAAATCAAATCAGGAAGGTGTCCGCACATATCATTTACAAAAGTTTCAGAGAGCGCTGCGGTAATTTCATTTCGGTTGCCGGAGTTCCCGGGCTCGGATAGCTCGTCGCCGGCGTCGACAACGACGTAACCTTTGACATTTAAAACTGAGAGCTATACTAGCTAACACAGAGCTATATACACTTACAGAGAACATACCATCCCGTCGTATATCTACGTTCGTTTCAATGCTTTGACTGAATCGGATTTAACCGGGATAGAGTAGATTAAATCCAATATCCATATAAAAATTGCATTTTTCTGAAATGCAGTACCTTTTAAAGTTAGTATTTTCTGAAATTTATTTTTTTTTATATTGGAGCTTGTTTTCCAGTCATCAAAAGCTATAATCCTAATAACTTTAGAAAAAAAAACACTAAAAATTTATCGGCCAGGTACAAGTATTCTTGGTATCAACAGGGCAATATTTTTTAAGCATTTCCTTTGTTGTCATTTCCTAAATTCTTATATACCTGACCATGTAATAATACGGTAAACAATCTGAATTAATTATCAATAGAGCGAGAGAAATGTACTCTTATATCGTTTTGAGTTGCAAAGCCATCCCAAACAGCTTACCGTTAATTTATTAGAATTAGATAATAGTAGGTACAATAACACACAAACTAAAAAGACACCATACCCTGAACTTACCAGACATAGAATAATAATTAACGATATGCGTAGAGTGTCGCCATTGGGCGATATCTCTCTCTTGCCAGTAGTCCATCATCATTTAGTTTATAGTTTGTATAGACTGATCACAAATAAGACGTAAATTATATATAAACAAAAGAAAAATATCGTTTTGAGAAAAAATAAAAAATGCTCGAATTTGTTTTTTTTTTAATTTAAATATTGCACTGTTAGTGTCAAGAATTTCGTTTTATTGGTCTATTAACAATTTCCAGTGTACTTTTTCTTAATTCCGTATTATTAATTTCGTCCGTTTAAAAACTGAATTCAAATATGAACAGAGAGTAAAGACAAAGTCAGCAATACCTATATTATATTGTGTTTGTTTCATTCTAGCACGTTCATTCTGTTCAAATGCGCTATACCGGAAATGAAATGAATAAATATATTTATAGGATATCTGCCAAAATTAAGTTTAGAAAAAATTACATCAAATATATGGGGAACGTGCAAAAAAATTCCATATAAATCTCGTGCGTCATGATATTATCACTCGTGTGTAATATACGTAATGACGATACTAGATGTACGAAACCAATCGTTTATTACTGAGGCTGAATTAAAAGCGTATCTCTCGCAAGTCGTAGTGAAAAACATTCGTCAAAAATGTCTCGACGTTTCATGTCATTTGGCCCACATGTTGGAATTCATCACCACACGAAGCCTATTTCAAATGAGCCGCGGTCTGAAAAGTTTCAAAGGCACTGCTGTAGACTGTAGATTTATACTACACATAAGAAAATATAATATGTTGAAGCTTTGGTGCAAGCTATAAAGAAAGAAAATAGTTCTTCTATAACAGTGTTCTGAGAGAGATAAGCTCAATTTTCATTAGCGACAAGTTTTTATGGGAACAGCTATAAAAGTTCAATGAAACAATGAACGATGCATGACATGTAGTTTTTGCCCAATAGGTTTTGATGAATACGTGATTATCAAAAAAATATGTTCTTTAAAATCTTTTTATTGCATTGAGTTAAGAGCTTGAATTTTTTACAAGATTATGGGGTTATAGACTTTATTATTTGATATTAATTTCTACTCGATACCTCTAGCCGTTCTTGAAAATAAGGGACGGACGGACAAACAGACATATGTATGGGCAACAAAGTGAACCTATAAGGATTTAGTTTTTTTTCATTCTGAGGTATGGAACCCTTAAAAACATCGTAAAAGTTGCAAGTGAATACGATTCATAATAAAAGTGTTTTTATAGAAATTTTGAAATGAAATTACAGATAGATCATTGAGAATATCCCATTACGATTTTATTTAAATATATCTGACTACTATTTAAATGTTATAAAGTGCTTGTATATAATAATTATTTCAAGATAGATCATAGATTATAAACGCTCAGCAACTGAGGTCATCAGTGTCTATTAATTATTTCAATACCACGTGCTGCATTTTGTCAAACGCTCCAAGATTACAAATCTAATCCCAACTATGTGTAATCTAATAAATTCGACTGTAAATAAACACTAAACAGACGCATTTTCGGTTTTGTTAGATCAAAAACAAAAGATTGTAGAATCTGCTATTCTAACGACGGTCTCATACACAAAGATAGATTCAACAAGCATTCGAAACAAATAAAAACTCTTGTGTTTTTCTACTGGATGTGGGATGCTCGGGAACAATCGATCTGCTTCAACGGCAGAGCTACAGAGGCGGTAGGTCCTGTGACGTCATCACGTGCCGCCGACTATGACGTCATTAAAATAGAACGAGTCAGTACCGACTGCCGAGTTAAAACCGAATATACGGAGCAACGTTCAGAATAAGATTATATTGTTGCACTATTAATTTCACATCAAAACTGTTTCAGGTACGATCGTAAAAGTCCCGTTTTTCTATATGATGTAGGAATCAGCATGTCTTTTGCTTGCAGGTATGATTAATTAAAAAAATACCTAAATTCTAATTTAGTCTCTACGAGAGAACATGTACAGTCGCGAATATACATACATATTTATACACATAACAGATTGCTAAAATCATAAACCTTTCTTTTGGGTTTCTCAAAGGGTAAAAAAGTATAAGTCGCTAAAATTAGCAACTAGCTCTTACGGGAACGGGCGTTTATTTTGAACAAACGCAGGAGTCAACAGCGATGGATGCACGGCTGGTTTCGAGAGATAACATATAATGCGGTGCACAATAAAGCTTTGTTATGATGAACTCCGTGGAACTCGGACCCTATATAACCACACAATACGGTCATTCGGATGTTTATTTCAATAAGCGGAATCGATAAACAGAACCGTTCACTGGACAATAATACATCGAAGCTACGTTCAATTTTTGTTGAAAATTTCCGATTGAGATAATCTCTTAACCATTTGAGTTCCAAGGAGCTCCTCAATACACTGGCCGAAAGTGCCAGGAACGCGATCGTACTTTAGCTTCCGACAGAACTAATACGACCTCTACTTTTCGTTTCTTGTTAAAAGTTTTTGGAATTGGAATTGAGAGTGGCACTTTTAGCTAATTCTCTAAAAATCATGTTAGCACTCAAAGGGTTAATATGGACCCATTAGAGCAGTGGTGCTTCAACTTGTTCAATCTCCCTTCCTTAAAGTCTTTCGAAATTTATTATCGCGACCACATAAACCACAGTTTATCCGTTATTCGCTGATAGAGATCTCCTGATAATCCGGATCAGAAATGTAGACATTTTTTTTTAATATAATGTTCACATAAAATCATAATTTTTAACTATGATAGCATAAACATAACATGTAATTAAAGTCTTATAAACAGTACTATGTAATTTTGTTAGAAAACATGTTTTTATCGGAATAAACAGTCTGCTTAATTTGTTTTGCCGATTACCCGGATTATCTAGATTTTCAATTGTCAGGATTGCCTATGGTCTCCGTTAGTTCAGATAAACGAGGTTGTACTATACTACTATTTGCATTGAAATTACTTTATACATTGTAAATTAGGAAATTTGGGTTTGAGTACCGACAGTGACATTGTTTGAATAAAACATTTTTCTAATATTGCATGACGTATAAACAAATGCCTGTTTCATAACAACA
The DNA here is from genome assembly GCA_034508555.1 of Venustoraphidia nigricollis. Taxonomy (NCBI): domain Eukaryota; kingdom Metazoa; phylum Arthropoda; class Insecta; order Raphidioptera; family Raphidiidae; genus Venustoraphidia; species Venustoraphidia nigricollis. Next base: position 222,045 of record JAVRKA010000128.1, on the reverse strand, counting down.
ATAGCAAACTGTAACTATCTATTTGTATATTTCTGGCCCATCTAGCTACTTTACATGCAACCGCGGCTCGTACCATGACTCATTATACGGACTAGGGCGGTAAAATTGTTTATTTTTCTTGCAAACGTTGACATTTTTTCTCTGTTCATATGATAGAACTTTTCAGAGGTCCGAATATTAAAGTATCTTTTAAGTCGAAACGATAAAATTTAAATGTGTGAAAATATAGCACTATCCTGTAAGATCTGATAATAAATTTTCAAGAAAGGAAAAAATCTCGTGCAGTAGGTACACTAGCCAGTGGAAGTTATGACGCAGGTTGACCAACGCAATCTGGCCTTAGGCCTGTATCAAAGTTTACGAAGGTTTCGGTTCAAATCTTTCGCATAATTTAAGACGATCCCGTCGGATTTGTTTCTGTTGAGATTTACGTCACATCCCGGGCATCAAACATTTCTTGTATATATTTCATGAACTCTATAAATTCTTAAACTGCCTCGGGCGCCAAAATCACTGGGGTCGACAAAGTCGATCCTAGCCATTTTAAATTATTTCTTTTTTCACTTCTAAATTCATGAAAGTGGATATTTGTAAGAATGATTAAAAAAATATTAGCTTGCAAAATAAGGTGCTCACCCCTGATATAATAATAATAATAATAATAATAATAATAATAATAATAATAATAATAATAATAATAATAATCTTTTATACCTACAAGTGAAACGCATCGAGGCAAGTAATTTAATCCCGGAAGATGTTACGCAACAGTATTGTATAATCCATTCAATTTGATAAAAGTATACGAACAGTAAGCGATACATAATAATCAAAAAACTATTTATTTATCTTTAGTAAATTGAAAACGACTGACATTTTTTTTGTGTTTTTTTTATTATATAATACAAGTATAGCGACCTGGTCCGGCTTCGCACGGATAGCACTAATTATCTATAGCCATAAAAGATGAGACTAATTATCAAAAAATTCTCAACGTGTATTGAATTTGCGCAAATTCAATCGCTTTTAATTGTGAATGTTCAAAAATCGAAGACAAATCAAAATTGCCAAAAAAACAAAACAAAATTTTGTTGTTTCGATTAATAATAATAATAATAATAATAATAATAATTTATTCCAACAAAATACTGATTATACACAATGCTATTTTTACAAAATGATTTGGAATTAACCTATCCAACTTGGCAAGGCCAGTGCTAGGATAGGTTAAGAATACATATTTTGAAAATTATGCAGTGTGTATGGTCACTCGTGCGCACGTACTATATATATGAATGTGGGTGTGAATGTGGGTGGTGAGTGTGGGTGGGGGTGTGTGTGTATGTGTCTGCACTATGTATGTGTGTGTGCGTTTTGTATCTTGTAAAAAAAAAAACAAAAAAAATTTAAGAAAAAGAAATAAAAGAATTTTAGAAAGATAGAAAAGAAAATAAGAAATAGAATAATTGAATATAGTTAGGTACACAACGATTACGTAGCGAAGCAAAGAGCGCTCATCATATTCTCAGGTGAGAATATGGTAAGCGCTCCTTGCTTCATCGGTTACTAGCCATTTGGTTATATGTTTATTGAACCGTTTTATATTTCTTATAGATTTGATTTCAATGGGAACTTGATTGTATATTTTTGGGGCTAGGTAAATCATATGTCTCTGGCCAAAGGTCTTTGACATTTTCGGCGCTTGCACATAATTTTGAACTTGAGCTCTAGTATCGTGGGGATGAGTTAAGGGATTTTGGAAAGATGGAGTTCGGTGATATACGTTTAATATGGATCTTAGGTATAATTGGAAGATATCTAGAACTCTAAACTCTTTAAATAGCTGTGCTGTCGAAAATAACGGATTTTTCTTGGCTATGACTCTTAGGATCAGTTTTTGAGCATTTTTTATCGGAATAAGGGTTGTTCCAAAAGCACCACCCCATGCAGCAATACTGTATGTAAGTAAGGATTGGCAAAGTGCATAATAAACATTTTTAATTAATGTCGCTGTCAGTATGTCTCGTAATGAAATAAATATATAAGTTAGTCTTCGTATTTTTTTTGTCAGGTCATGTATATGTGCGTCCCATTTTAATCTATTGTCTATTATTAGTCCTAAATATTTGATACTGTCGACTCTAGTAAGAACAGTGCAGTTACAGTCATTTTTTTTTTCTTTACATAGGTGTAGTCGAAGTGTTAAGTCAGTCGGTTGTCCAATTATTGTCGGGCTAAATGTTATATACTTGGTCTTGGTTATATTTAATGTCAGTAGATTGTCAGTTAGGTACTTAGCTACCTTTGCCAATCCACTTTCAGCTGTTTTGAATGTTTCTACCCAAGTCACACCTGTGAAATATAGCGCTGTATCGTCTGCAAATGATGTTATGGACCCATCAATGTTCAGATTGCACAAATCATTTACATAAATCAAGAACAAGATGGGTCCAAGCACCGTACCCTGTGGAATACCGTATCTAATTGGTTGAGTTTTGCTCAATGTTTTATTCACAGATGTGACTTGTCTTCTCTCCGAGAGGTAGCTGTCAAACCAATCCAGAGCCATGCCGCGAATACCCATGTTAAACAGCTTTTTAATTAGTATTTTGTGAGACACTGTGTCGAAGGCTTTGGCCAGATCTAGGAAAATTGTCAAAACTTTTAAGTTTTTGTCAACGTCTCTTACTATGTCAGTTGTTAGTCTTATGATTGCGTCGTTAGTCCCTTGTCCGTGTCTAAACCCAAATTGGTTGCTTGATAATATGTTGTGTTTGTCTAAGTATTGTATAAGTCTTTTTTTGATAGCTTTTTCTAGAATTTTGGTCGTTGTATTTAAAAGGGAGATTGGTCTATAGTTCGTTACGTCAGTCTTGTCTCCAGATTTGTATATAGGGCAGATGATTGATTCTTTAAAATGATCAGGTACTACGCCAGTTTCAATACTTAAATTTATTATGTATGCTAGTGGGTGGGCAATATAATTTTTAGTTTTTTTAAACAAGTCGGGTCGTAACATGTCTGGGCCAGGTGAACTACTCGTCTGTAAGTCGTTAATGATTTTGACAATTTCCCCATCGGTGACAGGTGTAAGGAACAATGAATTAGGTAGATTACGGGAAGGTGTTGTCATGTCAGCTAAGTCTTCTTCAGTCATCTGTAGTTTTTCGATTAGTTGTGTCGCTAGTCTGTTTCCTATGCTGGAGAAATGGTCATTAAATGCGTTGGCAGCAGTCGTTGGGTCTGTATCTGCATTTATGGTGGAGTTGTCTGTATGTATGGTTTGTATATTTTGTGTTATGTTTTTATTTGTATTTGTTATTTTTTTTATAGTTTCCCATATTTTGTGTGTACTGTGTGCTTGTTGTTCTATATGTTTTTTATAAAATTCATTTTTGGCTGTTTTTATTAATCTATGACAAATATTCCTATATCGAAGATAATATGATTTTAATTGTAAATTTGAAGGGAATTTCTTAGTTTGTTGGTGCAACTTATTTCTTTTATGTATAGATTTTAATATACTAATAGATATCCATGGTTTAAGAGACCGCTGTTTGTGTCTTAATGTTTGAATTTGTGTTGAGTTTTTAATGTGTTTTTGAAATGTGTGTATAAATGTGTTGACTGCTACATTGACGTCAGTTGTGTTCATTGTTTCGGTCCAAGGCTCTCGGTTTAATAATTCAAAAAGATTTTCGTAGTTTGTTATATGTTTAGTAGTTTTCGTTTGTTGTATATTCCGTCTAATTTTGTAATTAATAGTCAGTATCGTGGAGTAATGGTCAGTAATTGTCGATTCGAATATTACAGCATTTATTGTGTGCCGCGTTTTGACCATAAAGTGATCAATGCAACTTTCAGTTTCACCCAACTTTCGGGTTGGTTTGGTAATTGCTGGTCGTATGTTATATTCAGTAAATAGGTCTAAGTACATGTCGGCTTGTGGATGTCTATTAAGTGCTGATAATATATTGATATTAAAGTCGCCAGTCAAAATAAGTGTCTCGTATTTGCGTATTTTGTCTAAATTTAGTCGTAGGTTGTCAAGGAATGGTAGGATATTGCGTTCGGATGGAGAACGGTAAACGGACAATACAACCAAATTCCCATTGATAATTACCTGTAAAGCATTTGATCCATATAGTGATATTTCTGTAACTATTGCTGTTAATGAGTTTTTGATATAGATCACTACTCCATCATTTTGATATTGGTGTTGACTAGTTTCGAAATTATTGTATCCAATTATTTGCTTCGGCGTATAAGTGTCATTCAACCAGCATTCTGTAAGAACTATTATATCAAAACTAAATTTAAATGATGATAGCAGTAAGATCAGTTCGTCAAAATTTTTATTTATGCTGCGTATATTTAGGTTTATTATTTTTAAATTTTCAGATTCAGTACATATATTATTAACAGTAACATCGTCCGTTACTATATTTTCAATTGATTCTATTGTATCTATTTCATCGAAAAAAGAATCCATGCAATTTTCTCAGTGGGTGTTATTTTGTGTGTTTATGTGCTGTTAAGTATGCCTGTGTGAATTTGTTTGTTTGCCTGTCTGTGTGTATATATGTGTAATTATAATTATTGATAATATAAACTGAATTACCAAACTTCACAAGATCATCCGCTGGGTTAATCTGAAGATTGCCTGAAAATTTCATCAAATCAGTCCAGCCGTTTTGGAGTCCATAGACAACACACATGAATGCATCGCCTTTTAGATATATGTATATAAGTAGTTATCAGTTAGATTTGCTCGCGTTAGCGTCGGTTTAAAAGAAATATTATTTTAGCCCGATCGTATTTCGATAATAAAAGTAGGTAATTAATACAATGTTACATCACAAGGGCAGAAAGTTGAAATTCTTTCAATCAAAATCTTACACTGGACGTTGAAGACTAGCTACGGCACTCAGTGCAGATAGAATCAGCCATTGTTAAGTTAAGTGATCCTGATAAACAGACAAAATTATGAAAACACGTTTTTCCGTCTAGGTGTCATGCAAAAAACCTCGAAATTGATGACATACGTTCCGACTCCCGTTAGGCGTTACTATGTATTTAACAAATTATTGAAGAGATCTGCAGTCGACGATGGATTCGAATAAAGAATAACGCATTGAAAACAAAAACATATCAGCACGTGTTTCGCTGACAAAATCAAGGAAATGATTAAATACACCATGTAGAGGTCAAAATAATCATTTTAATCTGCTGTTATCTATCAGTACATCAGTATATTATATCTCATATCATTGAAATGAACAATATCATTAAACAATATTATTGTTTATTGTTTTATTATATTAAACAAAAGACCACCAAACATTATTGCAACATTCTTTTGTTAACTGTCAACCGGTTTCGACAATTTTCACAGTAATTTTGGAAGATCTCTAGAAAAATAAATGTGTTCTACTGTTTACCGTTTTGAGAATTACTACAAGCTTTCCACAATACAATTTTAAGTTTTTAATCCACTACGTAATAACCGAATACACAGCAAATTGTGAACACACTTTATAAGGAAAAAAGAAACTCTGCTACTCTAGGTAGTCATGTGCGGGACATGATTATAGAAAACAGGTCAAATAAAACACTGAAATGCTGTTCCAATTTATTTTTCAGTTCACAGTGACGTCACAGCGGTCAATTAGCGGAACGATCCACGGATGTATTTGCCAGATGACTAGAAACTAAGGTTGGGCGTTATAGCATTGTTGAAGGTGTGTCTAGGCGAGACGCGACAGAGGGCGGGGGAAGTAGGCTTGTGACGTCACTGGAGGCTTTTTCCAAATAGTTGAGAAAAGTCTCACGTGAAAAAGCCATGGTCATCCGACATCCAGTGACGTAAGCAATCGACTCAACCAATCACCGACGTGACCATGTTTATAGCCTTTTACGCCCAACCTTATAGTATTCTATAGTAATCTTGGTGTATTCGTTCATACATCCGTCAATAAACTTATAAGTTTATGGTGATATTATATGTATGACTTATGTTCAAGTAGGAGTGCTGTTAATTTTACCATTGACCGTACACTATAACGCCATCCGTTCCTATTTTACACAGTAGTTCAGTTTTAAATTGAGAAAAAGAAATCGATAATTCACGTAAACATTATGGGGGTTCATCGTACAAACCATTACCCTCAAACGCAGGGGCGTAGCTACCGCCGTATCTGCCGTATCAATTATACGGGGCCCCCGGGCCACGGGGGGCCCCAAAGTGCGTAAACAAAAATTAATAAAGACTTCCCAATTTTTTTTTATTTCAGAAATGACAAAAGTAAAAAAAAACAATTTATTTTTTTCCCGCGTAAAGCGTGCGTTCAAAAGTTGGCAACACCCTACATCGGTTATCGTGGGCCGCGGGATTTTCTCGTTTAAGTCATTTACTTCAACGGGGAAAGGGCCCCCAAACAAATTTTTATACGGGGCCCCGCCAAGGCACGCTACGCTTCTGCTCAAACGATTCCTTTTCGAGATAAATGGTAGCAAAGCTTTGAATTTTTGAACTAATAGAGAACATATTTCAGAAAGGAAGCATTGGTGAGTAAATCGTTTATACGATAAACTTCCATTATTTTCTACGTGAAAATAATGGAAGTTTATCGTATAAACGATTTACTCACCAATTTGGGAGGCGGTAAAATACGTTTTTACCGCCTCCCAAATTTTCCCAATTAAAAACTGAGCCACCCTGTATAGAATATCTTATTGTGTTCTGGAAAAATAAGGACTGTTTCATTTGTGTCAAGTAGACACTTGGAACTACAGATGTACAACTAGATACAGTTTTTAAGATTTAAAAACCTACACAAGAATAATTAAAACATTCTCTTATACAAAAAACAGAAAAAATTGCCTTTTCCCTCTCGGCTTTAGTGCAGTCAATTTGTCACTCAACCGTGCATTTTGGTTAGACAGCAATATATTTTTTTATTTCTTTGGTCTGTAGTGAGTTTAAAACTGACTTTTCGGGATGGGAAGTATATCTCTACTTGGTTCACACATTGCGAAGAAGGGTGTAATAGTTGTTTGCTGTATTTCTAAAAAAATCGTAGGCAGCAATTTTATAGATATTAAAATTTTTTTCTTTATACCCTGTCGAAAGTAGGTACTTCGGCTTCGATTTTAAGGCAGAAAGCCTAACATTTATGCACTGCTGGAATTACTCGCATGCCGTTTGTAACGGCGGGCCGAAACAGTTTTCTCGTAAAAAACTGATACGAAAGTCGCCTCGGACATCATGTGTAGCGCAGTGAAGCCGTGCAGGAATTTCAACTTTTTGCCCTTGGGATCTAATATACCTACTATTAATGGCATAACTTTAAGGTATGACAGCTAATAACAGTAAGTTGACTACTGTAAAAAGATAAGGTTATAAACCACAGGAAAGTGAGTAGTTAAATTATGTTTCTGGCGTTTCTGCAACTAGAGTGTCAACTGCCAATGAACCAACTCAAACAGACCTGTTAACAGCAGTTGGAATTTAATTTTAATTTATAATTATTACTTATATGATACATAAGGATATAATTGGTTATTTTAAGAAACTAGACAATTATGCAATTAATTTATGAGATAGAGTTATTTCTCACCTAACCCAAAGACTAAGCTTTAAAATTAACTCAGCTTCATAACCTTAAACCTAATTTATTTATAAAAATTTATAATTTCTTACATACTTTTTTGCTGATGTGACTTCATGAATTTACACTATCTAATGAAAACAGTTTATGTCTTGAATAATGCACTACATATAAGAAACTTTTTTAAACGTTTTTGAATTGGAACTCAGTTTTTAAAACCTACAAAAATGTCAAACAACATTGTCCTTTTATAACACATACAAAGCGATTGACAATTTGGTGTCTAATCAGTAATCAATTACGTCACTAGAAAATGTGGATGGATGTAAGCATCATAGAGACATCTGTTAGCAGCTTTTTCGATCGAATTAATGTGTATTTTTGAAGTTTAACTTCTTTTGGGACGTATATTGTTTGAAAAAAGTAAAAATCGAGGGGAAATAGAATTGTCCCCGAAAGGGGAAGTTAGTTTGTCTCCTAAATTACCTGAAACTGACAAAGACAGAAGTTTATAGCGTCTTGCTAAGTACATCTGTAAATATTATTAATTAGTTTCACATAAAAAACATTAAACTTGGGAATAATATTAAAAACTAAAGAAGTTAAACTTCTTATGTGAGTTTATGAGGGTGAGGCTCATTATAATTTGTTTTAACTAAAATGAAGGGCCAAAAGTTGATTCATACACGATTGCGTCCGAGCTTTAGTGGAAACTGAAGAGTGAATAGTATATTAGATCACAAGGGCAAAAAGTTGAAATTCCTGTACTGCGCGATATAATGCCTTAGGCATTCATTGTTTTATTATATTAAACAAAAGACCATCAAACATTATTGCAACATTCTTTTGTTAATTGTTCCATTAATTCCTTGAATATTCCAAAAAAAAAATGCAGTGAAAATTAGATGACTAAGTGACGTCGACTGCAAGGTTAATAAAAAAACTCGGGTCGCAGTACCAAACCGTGTCGACAATATAGTGTATTTGCCAATACAGGCAGTGTGGCTTTATTATGTGAACTTGAGTTGGTTTTTGGGCAAAATAAATTGGTTTGAAAATAATATTAACTAATATGATCGAGTATATTTTTAATTTTTTTATATTAACTATAACAAAATTCAAACATGAATCTGAAACAGTCACTTAAAATATGAATTATGAAAATAAATAAAGAAATTCTAAACTAATTAGTGAGCTTTTAACCTCATTTTTAGAAGAAAAAAACATTTTTATACATCAAAAAACAATCAATATAATATATACAAATGTCCTATTGCTCAATATAAAAAAAATATTAACTTTATTAAAAACTTAACTGGTAATACTATTAATAAAAAAATTAATTTAAATCAACATCATCATAATAACCATTTACATTAAGAATGTCTAACAATTGTACCAAATGTGGCTGATAACCAACACGTACGAGTTTACTTCCAATTTTATAAACGTACTTGGCTAATTCTTTAAAGTTAGAATAACTGTTCAGCATTTTTTTATAGTTTGGATGTGTATAAAATTCGTCTCCTTCGTTCAAGGTCCACTGCATCGAAACTAGGAAATTATGAAATTTAAGGATAGATGCAAACACTTCATTGATTACTTTCATTATCGGAGCTGATTTCTCATTCAATAGACATCTGAAAAATTTAATATGTATAATATACGCATTATTTCCTTCTTAACACATTCCAATAAGCATTATTAGCAACTCGGACCGACTTTGCTCGAATTTGTAGATTGTAGGTGGCTAAGTCGAATTAACTAAATGCATAATTATTAGCGTGCACATAAATATAGCATGTTATAACAGATAATTTCTTGACTGACTGACTGTAGATTGTAGACGCTCAACATGTGAGGTCATCAGCGTCAGATAATTTCTTACCTAAATATAATAGCCTTTATGTAACTGCGATGCGTTTCGAATATATCGTCAATCGATGTAGCTTTTTTAAGTTCCGTTTCAAATTCAACTTGAGACGCCGAAAAAACTACACTAGTCAAGTAACGGTACAAAGCAGATATCCAACTAACCATGATATGTCGCAACAACTGAAGATTCTTATACTGAGGAGATTTCTGTAATAGTGCTTCGTCAAAGTCTTTCTCTTTTGATAGCAATTTCAGTTCCTATGAAATATTGGAAACAAACAAAAATATGTAATTTCATGCATGTAAATTCGAATATATATATATTAAAATTTTTTCTTTCAATGCATTAAAAGAGCATGTTATCTGATTCATAAAAAAAGTTTGGGAAACGCTGTTCTAGGGTCATTGTCAAATCAAATTTCTTAACAATTCTACCCCATCATTAATGTTCTCAAGTTGAATGGGCAAAAATTTATTATCCACCATTATGTAAATATTACCTGGAAAACGTCTTCAAGAATCCACCAAACTCGTCGTATTTTTATTAAGTATTTGAATACACGATCATACTTAAGCATAATGTCATTTGGTAAAACTATATTCAGAGGCCAATCTATTCTATAAACCAACGACAAACAATCCAATAAATTAACTGAAGTCAAATGTGCTTCCTGTACTTCGTTATCAATTTTAAATGATAAATGATCGGAATGCTTTATTGTTTGAGTACATTCGCTGATTGTTTCTATCATAATATTGTGCAATCTTCGAACATTCAAAATATCTGAAATCTTGTTGGCCTCGTAGAGTTGCGTAAATAAAATATTTATTAAATTGCGACTAAATTCGCCGTCTGCAAAGAAGAAATAATTTCTTATACTTTCGAGATGCGACAGAATGTTAACGTCAGTTAAAAAATAATTTAAAACCGAGCTGTGCAATATTTTCATTTGCATGTTTAATGGAATAAAAACTGAGTCTCTTAAAAAGAAAGACAATCCTTCAGTTTCACTCGTATTTGATATGTTGCCGGTAATTTCTTTTGAAACTGTATTTCCTTCTTTGGAAGACATTTTATCAATATTTTTTTCATTATCATCGGGCTTGACCAATATACTTTTGTACTTTAGTTCATATGGCGAAATCAAAGGATGTTCGTCATAATTATTCAATTGTTCGCATATAATAGGTTTCATAAGTTCAAACGACTTATTTTTTGTATCAAATAGATTAACTGTCATTTTAACATTTTCCGTAGAAAATTCAATATCACTTTGTCTCGAATGTAAAAATTTAAAATTTTCCACATCGATATAATTAAAAATCTTCTCCGGAAATGGAAACACTTTATCCGATTCTACTTTCCCCGTTATCATTCCGGTATCTGTAAAAGTATCCGCAGAGGGTAATGATAAATCTGATGCATTGATATTCAAGTATAATTTTTCCAGAGCTTTGGTGTTCATAGCTGGAGCCGGTTCTTTTATATCTTGATTTTGAAACATACCAAATTCAGATTGTAAAACTTTCCGTTTATTTTCGCGAGCGAGAAAAGCATTATAAGCTGCGCTATTATCTTCACTATTACTGTCATAACACCACCTTCTCCTTGTAAAAGTTGGTTTTTCATCGACTGCTGTTTTGGCAGCAGATTTGTCTGAAACCAAATTATATTCACATGTCATCACCTTTAATCTATTTTTTTCCAAATCCGTCAAATCATCTTTATTGACTTTATGTGATGATTTAATTTCAGTCATGTCCGACTCTGCCATAATTTTAAGTTTATTCAATTTCGCAGCATTGCTTATTCTTTCTTTGTTAGTTTCTAAGTCACTCTGAAGATTTGAATCAACACAATTATCAAGTTTTAAAAACGTTTTACTAGATTCTTCTATCGGTTTGTTATTTGGTGAAGAGCGTGACAAAATTCTCTTTCTATTTCTTTCTAATTCAGTTTCAGGTAAATTGGAATCTGCATTTTTATCGTTTGCATCGTACTGATTTGAACGTGACAAAATCCTCCGTCTGTTTCTTTCAAATTCAGATTCTTCATTTAATTCAACGGCGTCAGAATCTCTGTTGGTTCGATACACATCGGAGCCCTGAATTCCTAATTCTAAAGATAAAACTTTTGCTTTAATACGCCTTGCAGCTTCGAACGTCGTTTCTTCTTTTTCAGTTAACTTACTAGCAGCAGATATATCCCGCCTGTTTTGGTCATTATTTAAAACGTTGCTAATTAAACTGTTGTTATTATTTGTAGGCGTCACTAAATTTTCAGTTTGGTTTACTGTACGATATAAATTACTATTACTTCTAGAAGATTCAGTCGAATCGATCAACACTAAATTATTATTTACAGGTATTTCTGATTCAATTATCTGCCTTTGCGTTGGTATTATTAAATTATTATTTGTCGGTGTTGTAAGATTGTCTGCATTTTGTGTGTGAACTTTCGGTGGAACATTATCGTAGTTTGATTTACTGTAAGACTCGGTTTGATTTTCTAGAATAAGCCTTAAATGCTCAGTCCTTTTCTGAGCCAGTTCAAGTTTCTTATCTGCCAACTTCGATAAACCGTCATAATACTCTTCTAAGTTTTCTCTACAAATTTTATTTTCAATAAATATAACACACCCTGAAATTATTGAACGCTAGAATAATTGCCCTCAGTCAAGTCGCGTAATAAGGCCGCTTCCAAGGCTGTAGCGTTAGTTGTCTACATAAAAAGTTACAAATCCAAGAAATGTCAGATTTGAAAACGTGTAAATTCAATACCAAATTGTTGTACAATCACAAAGCTTCCATAAACATTATGGAAGAGTAAAAAAAAGAGGAAAATGGCCTTATAATGTGACTCGACTGTGTATTAAAATTTATAAACATACTTTTCCTCATTGTACATTAATAACGTTTGCTCATCTGCTTTCTTTATTTTTTCCAATCTTTCCAGCTCCAGGACTTGTTCTTTTAACCGCTCAGATTCCTTATACGACTCAACGGCATTCTTATGTTCTAGATATTCTGTCAAAAGCTGTAATTTCTCATTTGCTAGATACTGCCTTTTTTTCTGAAGCTCACCTATAAAGAGTGTAGGATTACCAACAATACAGCAATATCTTCAAAATTATATCCACATTTAAAATATTAACAATTAAAATACTTTTCAATCTTTCCAAGGTTTTATTTTGCTGTCGTAATGCCCGTCTTTGTAAATTAATTTCGTGCTCTTTACGCTTAGTAAAATAGTCGTTCACTGTCATTGGCTTTCCACAAATCTCCAAGTACCGGTCGTAATATTCCAGATAATACTGTTTTAAATTTTCACACTGTTTTGACGTCTGCACGATCTTCATTTGCACAGATTCATTCATTAAAAAATAGCACACTGAAGACTAAAAATATAATAGTTTATAATTATAACACTCAGTCACATAGAGCGCCGGTCGCTCCTCTCGCTCTAGGCGCCACGTGGCAAAGGGCGCCAAAAAGCCTGATTTAATTTAAATTCAACAAGTGTTGATGTTTGCAATAAAAGTTGATTTTTGAAAATTTGTTTAACATAAAACCGAAGTACAATTTACGTGAAATGAAAGCGTCGACCAAAGGACGCTGAAAGACAATCTCGCTTTACCCTGCTACCCGGCTTTTTGTTTATTTATTAGTGTTATAAAAAATTGAGCTAGTCACAAGGGGTCATCAAGAGAGAGGGATTGTAGATTATAGACGCCCAACATCTGAAATCATCAGCGTCGGGGTCATCAAAGACGCTACTACCTGTAAACATGTCCATCAGGACCAATCATGACTGGATATAATAATTAAAACTCACGTCTGGTGCGCAGCGTTTTATGAAATTGACCATTTTTCCACATTTTAATATTGAATCTATTAGATTTTCAAAAAAGTTAGGTATTTGAGAGTCACTAAACTTTAAGTAAAAACCATGCGTCCAATATCTACGATTCTCGTAGTACATATATTTGGTGTTTTTTTCAATGAAAAATTCTCCATCGGGATCATCTACAATTCCATCAAATATCCAGGGTTGAAGAAATCTCCTGTGAGAAAATAAAATAAAAACTGTAAGCATTAATAAAATATGCAATAAAACTATATTAAATATTAAATAAAAGGAAAACGGTCAAGTGCGAGTCGAACTCGCGAGAAGAGGGTTCTGTACTATTCCGATTTCCGTGAGGACTTTAAGACTTAAGATTTTCGTTTAAGTTTTCCTGAGAACTATAGGTGAAACCCGACATTCCCTATTTTTTTCAAAATTTTTGCTTCAGTAGTTTCGGAGATAAGGGGGGAATGGTCAATTTTCATCTATTTTCTTAAATAACTTTAAAACTATTTATTTTAAAATTATAAAAAAAAATATATTTGAGACCCAATTACTACAAGTCCTTTTATTTGATATGTCGCACGGTAGTTTGCAAAACTTTTTTTCTTAATTTTCCAATTTACTCCTCAAAAGTAGCCCCTATGTTTAAAATTCATTTATTTACGCTATACGTCCGTCTTTGGGTCACTGACTTACATATGTGTACCAAATTTCAACTCAATCGGTCCCGTAATTTTGGAGCAAATTGGCTGTGACAGACGGACGGACAGACATGCGAGAAATCCTATAAGGGTTCGTTTTAGAAGTTTAACTTCTTTAGCGACGTATCTGTTTGAAAAAAGTAAGAAATCGAGTGGAAGTAAAACTGACAAATAAAGGGGAAATTAGTTTGTCTCCTAAATTACATGAAACTGACAAGGACAGAAGTTTGCAGTGTAGTGCTAAGTATGTGTAATTAATTGGAAATTTCACATAAGAAACATTAAACTTGGGAATAATATTAAAAACTAAAGAATTTGTTTTCCTTTTGAGGTACGAAACTCTAAAAACAACAAATATCTACACTAACCTTAAAAATGTTTGTAAACAGGAACATAGAAAACAAGACAAAAGATATGCAGAGTCGTTCCGATCAGCCAAAAGCACAGCGGTATAAATTCGTTTTAATAAACAAACTCCTTTCGGAAGAGGACTGCGAATGATAGAAACTTCATTGTGATCACCGACTTCTAATTTCACACCCAGAAGTTGTGCGACCAATTGCAAAAGGAAACGAGGTGTTCTCGTGTTTTTATGTATCGTTAATAAATCGGGTCGAATCGGAGAAAAAACCACAGTCGTACGATATACGTATAGAAAATGTGTTACCGATGTACAAAGCTCCTATGAATAAAATAATTATTTACAATCACTTACTTGGTCTTTGATAATTTTATGGAGAGGTTAAAAGTTAATTAATGATAGAAAAAATAATAGTTAAAAGCCAGTTAGTTGGTTTTTATGAAAGTTCCGAGTTTTGGAAAAATTCCAATTTCTAGAATTTTTCTTACTTGAAAGTAAAAGGCGATAAGCATTCCTGCTTTTAAAATTTTATATATTTTTTTAGATCTCAATGGAGGTCTTCATTTGGTTGAAAAGACACGTCTTAAATTTAGTCATATATTATCAGAAAGCGAGCATTAGACTAGCGTAATTGAGATCATAACTGATTTACTCACTCTGTAGATGAAGTCGTTCAATTTCCCAGATGCATTTGCTGCACAAGTTACCATTTGTAAATTGCGATATAGTGTCCCGCACACCACAAAATCATGTAAGTAATGTTGCATGCTATCTACCGCTATTTCTTTTGTACACAAACCAGATTTTATTTTGAAACTGTTACCATCTCTTGAAAGAGTGAACAATGTAGATGGTAATCCAACTAAAATCGAAATTTTATATACTGTAAGGCGTCGATAGGTCAGACCTCGATTACGTAAAAATCTCTTTTACTTAAAATACAAAATCTTTACAAGTTAAACTAATAACTGAGTATTTGGCTCTAAGTAGCTCGAAGTTGTGACTAAAATATAATTACTTCTACCTATCTGCAATGTTCGCCGGTGTTTTGAACGCACTACCCGAACGGGGCGGGGGTTGATTTTACATACAAGAATTTAACTGTCTTTACTGTATGTTCTACAAATATTACACAATTATTTTAACACTCGGTATAACTAAATCGTGAACCACCTGCTTATAAAAATTGAAATAAACATACCTACCTATTAAATTCTTAACGTCTTCCATTAATGGCTCTATCTCAATAAAATTAAGTGGGGGCGCAATAATTTTTTTTTCTGGAAATAAGACATTTTTGTATGGCAAACTCCAAATCAAATGTACAACATCCGATTTTCCTTCTGTTAAAAATGGTTTTTCATTTGAAAGAAGTTCGTAACTAGCTAATGGATCTTCTTCAATAATTTCCCACACACTTCTTGTGTCTCTAGTATTATCCTGTTCTAGGACAACATCTTTAGACTGTTCACATTTCGTTTCTTGATTTACAAGCTCGATCGGTTTTGGCTTAGTTTCTTCGGTCTGTATATATGAGAAACTGAAATTCGATGCGCCTGCTTTCAGTGAAGAATTTGTTGAAGATAACAACGGATTTAACAGCGTTCCAGGCTCGGCACTAAACGAGTCAATACTAGTTTTCAGCAAGTAACTGTTATTTTCAAGAACGCTTGCTGGTTGCGACTGGATACATCTAATTGGTGAAACCAGTGTAAAATCATCCGAAGAAAACTGATGATACAATTCATTGTTTCTTGTTTCGTTAAAATTGTTGTTTATGATGTTATCAAATAAAGTTGGCTATAAACAAAATAACACAATTGGTCTGTTGTGTGTAGTTTAATTCAGTGCTGGAACAGATCTTAGCGAGATTGTTACAAATCACCGATTCAATTATTATGGTTGCGTATCTCAAAAGGAAAAAATTGAACACTATGGGATAACGTTTTTATCATCCCTTCCACATTCAGGGTTGCCAGATACCCTAGAGAAAAATACCAGACACAACAATCATTGTGAGAACGAGTATGCATGTATGTATTATTTTGGCTAGTGTCGGATTAGTGAGCTAGTGACGAATTACTATGTATATGTCGCAGCCAACTAGCTTAATTATCCGCTCAATTAACAGCCCAGCCTTTTTACTAAACGGCGTCGTTCAACTAGCGATCTGAATGATTTTCAGGCATTCAATCAAAAGCTAGGCAAATGATTTGGATCGATAACAATAAACTACTTGCCTAGCCTAGTCATTTAAATTTAGTTCCACTTTCTGCCACCTGGCACTGAAATCCACACACTGTCAATATTAACAATATTGTAGGTATTTTACGCAAAAAAATGTAATTGTAAACCTGCTGTGAATCAGTATCGAAATAATAGATGTGCTTGTTTTAAAATCTATTAATTTACGCTATTTGATTTCATGATTACCAAATAACTCTGGTCGTCTTCAACTATAGGAAAAAACCCGTCGGATTTCAATATTCGTGGAATATTTAGGAGGAGCTTAGAAAGAGAGCACTGTATAATATTCTCGGTAAATCAAATAAAATTAATACGGTATGTTCTCAGAACTTACAGCTGTTTCATACTCCTCTGTTATCACATCATCTTTTAGTAGAAGAATGAATTTTATTATCTTCTCGTGAGCTTCAATGTCTATTTTGTCCATACATTGTCTTAGCTGGTCGAGTTTACAATTTTCATTTTTTGCTTGGAATTCCAACTGGCATACTAATAACTGACATGTTACATCCGTAATTCCCCCAAATGTATTATTATCTAAAACAAATTAGTTACTCTTTTACTGCTGATTAATTTTTAATAGTCCATAAGTTTACTGAAAATAACATGCCTGTCTTTGAATAGTTCAACAAGAGATTATATATTTTAGAGCGTAAATTTTTTAATTTATTATTATTGTGGTCCGATATTTTATACTGTTTGTTATATAACTTATTTGTCTTAAGTGATCGTGAACAAAGATCAGATATAATTTGATGAATATTTATTTCCATTATGCATATTTTTTTACGACAAAAATTAAATGCACAAATTTAAACGTCAAAATTATCAAGCATCTTCGGCCGTCAAGCTGTCACGACTAAAGCACTATGCCGGCGTTTCCCAAACTTTTTTGACCGCGGGCCGGACCGAGGTTTTAAAATTTTTTGCATATGAAAACAAACCATTTATTTACAAAACAAAATTTATTTTTTAATAGAAATCAAGTTATTTGCTTGCTTATTTCATACACAAAAAATTACAATTTTTTTCGCGACCCGGCAAAATTTTTCTACGACCCGATACCGGGTCGAGACGAACACTTTAGGAAACGTTGCACTATGCGACTAAATGTTCAGAGGACTAAAGTCAACTTACGTGCCATCCACGTAATTTTTTTTAGTCAATATATTATATCGGTAAAAAAATTGTAATTTGCGCAGCAGCTTGCACTATCGACTAACAATCAATTTAGAATGAATAAATTAAAAAAATGTAATTTATACATTGCTTAATCAACGATTTATGGGTATATTATAATCTTGTATAATATTATATTTGCATATACAGATTGTATCAACTCAAAGCTGTCCATAGGGCACTCTGTGTGTAAGACAGAGCACCATTCACAAACGATAAGCAAGAGTGAGATAAATGATCGCTAATAGGTAGTAATTACTGTGGTTACCGTAAAATAAATTTAAATAAACGTCTTTGTTTTCTACGTAAAAATAGCCATTTTATCAATTAATTTATTACGTCGGCGGTTGAATTACCACCATAAAACCATTTAATTATTTGGATTTTTTCGAGAACAGTATAAATAGCCATTTTATGAATAATTTCGGTAGTGACTACAGACTGTCAATAATTGATAAAATGGCTATTTTTACTCAGAAAACAAAGACGTTTATTTAAATTTATTTTACAGTAACCACAGTAATTACTACCTATTAGCGATCATTTATCTCACTCTTGCTTATCGTTTGTGTATGGTGCTCTGTCTTACACACAGAGTGCCCTATGGACAGCTTTGAGTTGATACAATCTGTATAATAAATAGTAATATACCCTATTGGTATAAATTACATTTTTTTAATTTATTCATTCTAAATTGATTGTTAGTCGATAGTGCAAGCTGCTGCGCAAATTACAATTTTTTTACCGTATCAACTGTCAAATTGTTAACTTCACTGATCTCTAACCATAAGGATGGATATGGGCTCCAAACTTGTTCCTTTTAGGTGGGCCTTTTCAGGGCAAACTAGACAATCCAGTAATCGACAAGCCGTCAATCGTCAGTTATATCGGTTCTCATGTTAAAATTAAGAATCTGTGTGTTATAATCCTAAAGTCATCATGTAAAATGATAAAAATAATGTTTTAAACCAAGTCTAGGGCTCACCAGATAACAAATTTCACAAGTAACTTCCATATTTATTGGTGTTTGGCTATCACAATTTTGCATTCAAAAATTTCTGAGCATCAAAAAAAATAATTCAATTTTAGCTACGAATATCTTAAAACGTATAGAGATAGATATTGTAATTTTAAAAACGTGTCTAAGAGAGTTTTTATTTATTTATTTATTTTTTCTTTATTAAAACCAATAACTTAAATTGATCCGTCAAAAATCATGTATTGTTCCAACAAATTGGGGGTTATAGACAACGTTAAAAAAGGCACAGAAATCATTTGTCTAAATGTTTTAGAGTTGGAAATATAATAAATAAATGGAACAATTTTTTTACGTTCAGACAAGGCTATCCACAGTCCATTATAGCTTGTTCATATCAGTGGTCAACCCATTTTGGATGCATTCAGAGAAGTTTACTTATGTTTATAAGTATATTTTGATTAATTTTATATTTAATATCAATTTGTTTTTTATGGTTTATTGTCAGATTTATAAATGATCTCAAAAATATAGTATATCAAGTAATTGCTAGCGTATTTAAATTTGAACTTTTTATCAATATAACGAAACATAATGCGGTTTGAAAATATTATGTTCATTGAACGTAGCCATAGAAATCAAGTTTCGACCAATAGGAAAGCTGGATTTACGAAAACCAGACACACCGTGATTAAACTGTTATTCTTCAGTTCAGTTTGAGTTTTACTCTGGTGACAGTTATTCCAAGCCAAAAATTTTATTCATTAAAGAACTACATTTTTATCAGTTGTGACTAAAACATATTATATATAAAAAATGGCTACAAAGTAAGTACTTTATGGTATTTATTTGTTTTACCTGACGCATTATACATTTTTAGAGTAAAGGAAATTTTAACCTCAGCATCATTTTTATATTTTATGTATTTAATTATTAATTTGACATTATTGATTGCAATTAATGGAATGTGTAGACGTTAAGGAGGCAACAAGAAATTTAATTATATAATTATATCATTGATTTTTTATACTTGGCTATGGATTTTGGTGTTACCTACATTCTTATAAAAAATATTAAAATGCTTTTAAAAGCAGTACTCATAAGCCGTTATCTAAAAGATTTGTTAGAATTCTTGCAATAACAAGACTGCAACTTGATAATTATTTGCTTCTAATTACAAGTATTAGCATGAATGAAAAAAAACTGTATTATCGGTTAACATAACGTAGGGACAAACAGTAGTATACTTATAATAAAATCCAGTTGTGTTCACTAGTCCGAAAATAATTTTTAAATTTTTGTATTTACTTTCGAGCTCTGTAAAAATATGCAGCTTTTATTTTCAAAAGCGATAAACTACTAGAACATGCGCATCTATATTACTGTCAGAGGTATTAATAAAAAAATAAAACATTCCAAGTTTTCACAGGTTGTAATTTTATGCTTTTCTCTTTAATTTAATTTACTTTTTGATGCGCAGTGGAGGTGATTTAAGGTTTTAAATTAAAACAGTTTGATCCGATCGAGAAAAGATTTATTTTTTATTTTATGAAGTTACTTTTATTTATATATTATTTGTACGTTCCTTAGATTGATTTTGACTTTACAAAAAAAAAATTATTAAAACTTGAAATATGTTGGCTTTATCGGTATTTTATCGTGGAGCGTACGACTTCGCGATTAATAATAAAATTGCTTGTCGTATTGAATTTTTAAATTAATTATTTGCTGACGATCTTCAATATTGCTCTTCGATACATCCGTTGCCGACCGCGATTAAAATTTTTCTACCCATTATTAGAACAAAATTATTATCAAATTTTTTAAGAAACAAGAATGCAAAATTAGTTACACAAGAGGTAATGCGTTATGCAAGGTCAAAGTCAATCTAAGGTACTTATATAATAAAACTGAATAAATACAGTACGGAATATTTAACAAATTATGAATTTAAAATAAGATAAAAAAATTACAGATTAAAAATACTATTTGTAATGATATTATCGTTACAAGGTGGATGGTAGAAATCAAAGCAAGGGTCTAGGTTTATGAGAATTCTTTTTTTAATTTGATTTCCACCATCACATGTAGCGTAGAATGTTTTTTTTATTAACAACCTGCTTGGTTAAAATATAGATCTCTTGAAATTCGAATAGAGAGTTTAGAGTAGATCAAAGATTTTATATAATTAGGATAATGACAAACGGATAGTTTTTGTGTTGTCTCTGTGCCAATTCAACATATCCTACTCGGAGATATTATGTCAACAGCTTTCTGTAAACTACAAAGTACAAAGATTTCTGAGTCATTATACAGAACGGTCTACAAAACATTTGAAAAAAATTTCCTCATTTCTCGTAACTAAGTTTTAAGAATTTTCAAGTGTTTTTAATTAATTATCTATTATTATTAACAATAAACAAACTGTAAATCTTCTTGGCTTCCAAGCTTGTATGCCGTGGTCCATTGGTATTTCTGCCTGACGTTTCGTCTACAACTGCGGTAGACATTAGCTAAGGCGATGTGGTAGCGGGCGAAGTGTCCTTCTAGGCTGTCTAGGACACTTCGCCGTGAAAGCCTACACACTTGAATAAGCAATACTGTTTCTGGAAATGAACTAAGCTATAATTTCAGTAACATTCTCTGTGACTATTACGCATTTGTGTTTAGTGTAAAAAAAGTTGTCAGCAAAATCTAAATCCTCTTCAGATTGAATATTTGCCGGTATACCTTTGGCTCGAAACATCCGATTTATGTAGCGTTTTCATTGCAGTTGGGAGATTGTACGCTAGAGTGATATGATAATAATTGAAACTGTTCAGTTATAACGTTACCTGAACTTATCTAGCTTATTGTCTTCTTTTAGTGAGCAGATTTTCAAGACTTTAAGCGAAGAAATCAATGAAGTCACAAAAACATGTGTTCATAATCTAGAAACCATATGGAACGCCATTGGTTTAGATGAAGAGACACTTAGCGTCAACTGCAAAGTGGTGCTGGACCATGTAAAAGGTCTTTGCAATGATATGGTGTTCGAGGCAGAAGAGTCTAAAAATATGTTAGTTGAAAAGGTTCAAAAACTCCTGTCGGAAGCAAATGATTTGCAAAAACAACTACATGTCAAAATTGTTACGGATAAGTATGAAAATATGCCGCTAGACAAATTGGAAAGAGTTTTGAAAGAAGATATGAAAATGTAAGTTCTACATTTTTCAGTGAATTTTTGCGTTGTATTTTTTTTTATTTGCTGTTGTGGAAATTTTAACGTCACATGTTTTAACATTCTTTTCATCATTTAAAGAGCGCGGAAGTAGAAACAAAAAGAAAATAGTTTTTTAGAATTCACTCGCGTGTCTGTCCGTCCGTCTGTCTCAGCCAATTTGCTCCGAAACTACTGGACCGGTTGACTTGAAATTCGGTACACATATGTAAGTCGGTGACCCAAAGATGGACGTGTCACGTAAATAAATGAATTTTGAACATGGAGGTAATTTTTGGGGGGTAAATTAGGAAATTAAAAAAAAAGTTTTGCAAACTGTACCGTGTGACATCAAATGAAAGGACTTGTAGTAAGGGTCTCAAATATATTTTTTTATAATTTTAAAATAAATAGTTTTAGAGTTATTTAAGAAAATAGATGAAATTTGACCATCCCCCCATCCGTATTTCTGAAACTACGGATCCTAAAATTTTGAAAAAATAGGGAATGCCGGGTCTCATTCATAGTTTGTCCGACTTGCACTTAACCGGTTTTTTTTTACAGATTTCAAAGTCAATTGGAAGAAAGGAAACAAAAAATTAAAAAATTACAAGAACAAGAACAAAAAGTATGCAAAAAAATTGGTATAAAATCGAAACTACTATCATTGACGCCTATTGCGTCTTTAGATGACATATCGGAATTTGAAGAGCGTATTAAAACACTTTCCGAACAACAGTTCCAACTAGAAGAAAAGTTTATGGACACGAAAACCATAATTACCGACATAATGGAAGAGCTAGGACTACAACCTGAGACAGATTTGGAAAAAAATGTTATTTTTGATACAGATATATCATTTTGTTTATCTGATGACAATATGCTTCGACTTGAAAAGCTGCACACAAAACTAAAAACGAGATTGGAAGAGACCAAGAACAATGTTGCAGAGCTTCGACAAACTGTAACAATGCTATGGGAACAGTTGGGCGAAGACGTAACAATAAGAGACGAATTTTTAGTAAGAAACCCCGGCATCACTGCCGAAACTGTACGGGCATTGGAAAGAGAAATTGCCCGCTGCAAAGAAAAAAGAAGGGCAAACATCAAGGTAAATTATTTTTTTAACTCATGCAATATTATTCTATAGATGTAACGCGTATTTCTCAAATATTTTATGTTTCCAGATATTTGTTGACAAAATGCGTCAAGAATTGGTAGAATGGTGGAACATATGTCGCTATGGTCGTGACCAACGCAATCAATTCCTATCCTTCCAAAGTGAGTGTTATACCGAAGACCTTCTAACTTTACATGAATTGGAAGTGCAGAAGCTGAAACGTTTCTACAAAAGCCATGAAAGAATCTTTTCGACATTAAATAAGCGAGATGAGTTATGGCAAAAAATGATAGAGCTCGAAAATAGCGCAAAGGACCCGAATCGCTATAAAAACAGAGGCGGAAAATTGTTATTAGAAGAGAAAGAACGAAAAACAATTGCCAACAAACTGCCTCGGATAGAAATGGAACTTAAAACGATGATTGCCGACAGCGAAAAATTAACGGGCAATCCGTTTTTAATTGACGGTGCAACAATTGACGACGTGATCGACAACGCGTGGGAAAACTACAAACGACAAAAACATTCCCAACTGTCGGTTCGTAAACAGGCCCGAGATCAAACCGTGACACCGAACAAGACGAGGTCTCGGTTGACGCCGAGCATGTGCAGAACTCGTGTCATGCCGGCAACTGTCGGTGCAATCGGAACTAAACGCAAACTCGTCACTCCCATGACACAGTCGTCGAGCGCTGCTAAAAAAAGCAGAATATTGTCGGAAAGAAATAATCGAGAGCCAATGAAGACAGGGGCTATTAAAAAGACTGCAAATATTTTGAAAAAATCGGCAAGGGTAAGTCTTTGTTATCTATTTTTTTACATGAACACGATATTTGCATAACATTTTTCTTCTTATTTATCTATGTTTCAAGATTGTCAAGAATAGTCTTGACGATTTTGAACCATCGATAAATAAAAAGAAACATGCTTTACCATAAATCCCCCATGCGAGAGAGTAAACGGATCATCTAATAGCAAAACTCCAAGTTTTTAAACATTACCGTACCGACTGTAAATAAATCATTAACTAATAGATCGTCAGTTTTTTTATTCGCGCGCGTGAATTTTGTTTTTTCCAATCATAATTATTTCACACTTTTAATGAGGACTTTAATTAATTGTATTGTTAAACACTGATTAAAGGTTTCGGGCGCGTGCAAACGGTTGGACATGTCGTTCCGACCGAAACGCAGCGTTTCACCTAGCAAGAGGAAGAGGGCGAAGGCGACGCAGGCATCATCGGCCTCGACAACGTCTGACTATGACCTATTCGAGGTACGTTGAAATGGTGGCAGTCTCGGGACATTGGTTGATATTCCATTGTTCCAGTATGTGTTTGTTTTTTTCTACTAAATTCTTACGCTCTTTCCGGTCACTGTCTGCATTTTTATTTAACAATTCTGTTTTAAATGTATAGTAAAACCTCGTTTATCTGACCCTCGATCAACCGAGCTTCCGCGTTATCGAGACAACGGGCTGAGATGGTTTATGAACAGTGTAAAATAAATAAATAAAATGTTTTCAGGAATATATAAAAAACAATCCGAATGCAAATAGTACGTATCACAAGAATATACAATCGCGGTCAGTATTATTCTTATTAATTAAATACGTCAAAAATTTTTTTGCTGAACGAAATATTCAAGAGAAGTGAGCTTTAGATTGCTCAGCGGCCAGTTCTGTATTTTTTCCATTATTTAATTTAGAACTGATATACAGTCAAACCTGAGTGAGTGAGAACTGGGTAAACGAGAAAACTCTCTGAGTACCGTCTTTGCAACCCTCTAAAACCTCTATAAGAGAAAGACGTTCTTCACTCTTGAACCTCTATAACTGAGACTTCTTCTTGCCTGTACCTCTATAAGCGATAGTATTAATAGTTCCACGAAATTTAAGGATGAGTCAAAAATAGCTGAACTAACTTTGTTTTTATATCATTGGTTTTATTTTTTGTATTCTACTTGAATGGCCAAATCTGCGTGTGTTCTGCCTTATTTGTCGAACTTACTCCAGTTAATAAGTATCAATTGCGAAGAAAGGTTCGGCACGTAATTATAATGTTAAAACGAAAAATTCAAGTGTTTTTATAGACCTTTGTAAGCTAGAAACTTGGGTTAGTGAAAAACCTCCATAAGCGAAAAAGAGATCGTGGTCCCTTGAACTTTTGCTTATCCGGTTTAACTGTAAATAAAATTAGTTAATAAATTAAATAATGGAAAAAATACATATATGTCCAGATATTCTCTTTCCCTCTTGAACATTTTTTTAGATGCGCTCGTATTGACTACTATGCTTCGTATATAAATCAATGCTTTGCTTTTTAATGTTTGTCTATTTTTCTGACATTTAATGCTTAAATTTTAATTAAACATATATCTGATTAAATTGCGTAGAAAAGAATATCCAATTTTAACTTTTAACATTCTTGCTTTGGCTTTTTTATTGTTTACGGGTTTATGTATTTTCAGATTACACATAAATGGTTTTTACGCCGTCTTGTTTCCATTGTTGCTTGTGTATAGAAATAGTTTTTCTTCATACCCTGTCGAAAGTACATATTATACGCGCCACGGTTCTAAAAGGTTCTGAAGTTCGTTACAAACAGCGTCGCAAATGCATATTTTGATTGTTTTGTGGGAAGGGAAGATTCCTACCACCTCCCAGTTACTGGCACTCGTCGGTGATTGGTTAACATTCGTTGTCTTGTCAATTGTCGCTTTCCCGCTATAAAGTACAGTCCAGTACGCCATTATTGTTTCTTTGATTGTTCAAGGTGATAATTTGTCTGCTGAGAACCCCCAAAGTCCCATACCAAGTACGAGCAGGATGGATCACTTTAGTGCAAGGAATTAGACCTTTAGATTAAAGAAAAATTAATAATAATAATATAGCGCGAGTTCGTAATTTTTCAACCGACTAAACCTACGCAAGCCTCCATTTACATCTAACTTCCGAGTCTTTCAGATCCATGGCACTTACTATACTGTGGGCTTCGATTTTAAGGCAGAAAGCCTAACATTTATGCTCTGCTGAAATTACTCGCATGCCATCTGTAACAGCAGGCCCGTATTAGCAAATACACTGTATTGTCGGCAGGGTTTTGGCACCGCGACCCGAATTTTTTCTTTATTACTATGATACAATTGATTTTTCCAGCAAAATATTGAAAACCGCAGAGACGATGGGTGGAGAAGCACCACTGTTCATGTAACACCAATGGCCGTAACTGCAGCGGGAAATACTCCAGCTAAAGAAAAAAAAATGCAGTACTTGGAGGTTCCATTTTGCAGTTCCTCACGGACACCGCAAGTGCCTCGCACACCCCGCACGCCACGGTCACCCCGCACACCAAGGCGTTCGCCCCATCTAACCGCGGTCAGTGATCTTCCAATAATTTTTTGAACTTTTCAAACTTTAAGCGAAAATAATTTAAATTAATAAGATAACTTTTCAAAAGTTACCTTATTGATCTAAATTATTATATATTAAAGTCACATTTGTGAGAGTTAAGTTTTAAATTGTCCGTTAAAAATTTTGTGACGTAATTTCTTTGTACAGCATATTGTGATCGTTTTTTTTTCAAAATTTATGATAAGGCATTTTTTAATACAATTTTTAATTAATGGTTATCTTTTTTTAAAGTCATTGATCTAAATTATTTTCTCTTAAAATCATTAACATTTGTGAGAGTTAAGTTTTAATTTGCTTAATAAAAAATTGTAACGCAATTTAATTGCGAAATGTAACAATAACATGAACGTTATTATGTATTTTTAATACAATGATTAATTAATTTATGGTTAAGGAAGTATTAATATTTTTATTTTTTGACAGATAGGGCACATGATAAATTTCTTTGTTTCTAGATTAATTTTAAGATGTTGAACATTGTTCGTTTGAAATTTTAAATTAATGTTAATATGCTTACATTAAGTTCTTAATGCGTTAATCAGATCGCTTGTGTATTTTTTAGGTAGATTTTAAAATCTTGTCATGTACTCTATTTTATTTTATATATGTTTTTTTAAATATGTCTTAAATATGTCTATTTTAAATATATCTAGATTTATTGCCAGAGTATTTTTATAATTAATGTGTAAATAAATGATAATATAATAACATAATATTTGTTTTTTTCACAATCAACCAGTTTTTCCAATCGCGACACTTCAATCACTGTTTCAATTGGGCACAAGTGTGTTCTACTATTTTGTGCACCAATTGAACATTGCCGTCATAACGTTTGCAGTGTCAGTTTCCGAGATATTTGTTAAAACTGAAAAGTGGAAACAAACATCCGATATTTATTTATAATTGCTGAAATAAGAATTTGATAGCATCTATCCAAATTTGCAAAAAAATTTTTCGGTTAAAGGCAATGTTGTCATCCAGAAAGGGGTGGGAATAAAAAAAACAACTATCAAAAAAGGCACGCATTAAAAAAAATAAGTTTGACTTGTCGAGTATTTTGACCTCTGATGATCTGGATTTTAAACTTACGCCGCAAAACTTCTCTCTCTATTCTGTCTTGATTTTTTTAACAGCCGTTGCCACGCAAACATTTAGACAGGTCCGCTTACTACTATCCACCTGATGAGGCAACCTCTGTAATCTAGTACTTAACCTTGGGACCTTGGTAGATAATATATGACATTTCTGGGAATCAGGCAGAACATAATTGTTTGTGGACTTTTTATTTTAATAATTCTACAAAATTAATGATGGTTACTCTTTGATTTATCATTTAGTTTTGCAGTAATATCGATGTGAAAATCGATGAAAAAAATAGTTTCGTTAAGTTTACAGGGTATGTTTTTCATAGAATTTTATTAAATTATATAGTTATTTCGTTGTAAGTGATAAGATAATATTATTGAATGAAATATTTGCTTTGATATCACCAGCATTTGTCACGACAAATCATCCATTTTAGTTTTACGGTTTCAATTAACAAATTAGTAAAGAAGTATTATTTTTCAGCAGATTGAGTGCTGCAAGAGCAACATAAGTAGTAGTTTTGAAAAAAGGAGAGAAAGTATTTTTATTGCAAAAATAAATTTCATAAAGAAACTTAATAAATATGGAGAACACTTCCGGCGTAAACGTGGAAACGTTGGAAGGAGAAAAATTAGGTGAAAAAAAGAAAAAACTAAATGAAATTTTAAAATCCGAAGAACTGGAAAATATACTTACAAGTTCTTTTAAATCTGAAGATTGTTTAAATAAACTATTCAGAATAGAAATTCTAAGTAAGCTTAAAGTTTCAGCAGAAATAATTAACATTCTTAAAAGTGAAGATGTTACACTGATAAACAAAGTTTTGAGGTGTAATTGGTTTTTTGAATCTGCAAATATTAAAAAGCTTGATATAGAATATATTTTTGCAAATGTTTCATTTTCTACTCGTGTAAAGATTTTGAAAAAAATAAGCATTCAAATAAATGATGAAGAGCATGCTGAACAAATTTTCGAAACTGTTAGCAAAAAATACGGTCATAAATTTGCTATGCGATTGCTCCCTGCTTGCAGTACCGATTTTATTAAATCGGTATTCACAGGGAATATTGTAGCTTTGTCCCACGGACAGTTGATGCGTATTATAAAAAAAGATGTTAATTTGTTTACTGTTTACGTAGATCAAATGAATCAGAAAAAAGATTTTGACATTTCATGCTTAGCATCGATTCTACGCTATTTAGCTTTGCACCGCACAAATATGTTTATACAGCTTACCAAAACTTATAACATCAATATAAATTTGAGTCGTCGTACTACAAAAAAAATCGTAAAGATTGACAGAGAACGTATTATAAAGAATCCCAAAGACTTATTAGGCGTTTTACATAACAAAGAACTTGCGAAATGCCTTCGAGGAGATTTTCGTCGACTTGTGATGGCATTGTATCCTGAAGAAATAGAATCATGGAATTTCTTTTCATATAATTTATTAAATTTGGTAAAGACAGAGAATCGAGGGAAATTTATTCTTGATACTTTTCAAGAAAAATATGGAAAGAGTTTATTGGACTATCCAGACCTGATCACTTTTGACGTATTAAAGGTGCTTCCGAAGGAAGAAAGAGAAAAAGTAGCGGAATTGAAAGAAGAAAAAAACAAAGACAAAATTGGACATTGGTTAGTTTTTGCAAGAACAAACAAATCTATTCCGCGCTTTATGGAACTGATAAAAACAACATCTGATGTTACTGAAAGAACGCGTTACATAAACTGTGTTTTGAAAACTTGCAAGTTTAACAACGATACTAAAGCTTTAGCTGAATTTTGCAAATATTTTGTAAAGAGACACAGAAACGAAATATTATCGGTACGAGAGGCATTTTGTGAAACTTTGAATAATAATTTCGATCTTGCTAAACTGACCGATGAACACTGGACACACATTAATGAACTCTTAGAAATATTTACTGTTAATAAAGAGGTTCGTGGATATACTTATTTTATTTATGAAATTCGCATAAAACAAGTCGAATTCAATTTTTTAAATAATAAACCATTCAAAGAATTATATATGGATATTTTGAAAACGTTTCCCGATTATCATGTTTTGAATGTATTTACCGAAATACCGGCTTTAGAAAAACAGTCTTTGCTTTTCTACTCGGAAAAATTTTCTCAAGAAAAATCTGGAAAGGAACAAAATTTAATTGAAGCGATTGATAAGTGGAATAAGAGACATCCGGAGGATCATATTCTGCCATCTTCATTTCCTTGGATTAAAAAATATGTTGAGAATACATTGACAAATAATCTGGATAAGATGGGGTATTATGATATTCAAGCGTGTGTCTTGTATTTCGAAAACAGCAAAAAAGATTTTAACGATACAATGTTTGCGTTGTTAAAACTTAAATTATACATCGACTCCAAACGCATTTTGTGCTGTTTACATCACAAACCCGAACTAGTCACGGAACATTTAGTCGACATCGTTGAATATATTTTTGAACGCGACAGAGTGGAAACGCATACGAGGCTTTTTCAAATGTGCAAATATTTTAGTTATATAAATATACCACAAAATATAATTAAAATATGCTTTGATAAATTGAGAGATGAAAATGGGAAGTCGGAAAATAAATGTAAAGCGTTACAAATAATTTCACTTTTGGGTAATGCCGATCAATTTTTGACAAGTGCTCTGCCTTATTATCCAGTAGATAAGAAGATGGATGTGTGTGATAAAAATGCACATGAACTTTTTGAAATTCAAAAATCTGTCGCTTGGTCATTGTATTACATAAATCCACCTTCGCAAGCTCTGATGGCACTGCTTAATTTTTGTACTGGTGATTATTTGAAAATGTCTGTGCGTTCATTGTATTCCGTATGCCACCGTTCAGCAGAGGTAAAAATTGTACCATTTTTGAAACAATTATTAGATCGACCTGTATCGATAAAAAAACACGGCATATGGTTAACGTGTAAAGTGCTACCCAAAGATATAATATTTGCAATGCTTTCGACACTGTTGTTGACAGAAAAAAATATTTCGATTCGCGAAACTCTGTTCAGTGAAATATTTAGGTATTTTTTACTGGAAAGAAATAAAGTTTCTTGGGAATTATTGAAAACTTGCATAGATACTGTAGATGTTACTGACAAAGAGTCAGTAAAGAAATTAACACAATTAAATACAATTCCCATGGAGTATATTGTTGAGTTTGTTCTATGTTCGTGGAATAAATTGTATAAATTATCCCAACTGGATAGGAAATTGTGGGAACACAACTGCGAATTAATAGATCATATAGATAAGGAAATTATTGTATTACTTCCCGATGATTTTAACGATCGTATTGTGAATGACTATTTTTTGAATATCGATCAAACGGGAGCTCACGTATTGAATGTTGAGTCGTTTACTTGTAACTATTTGGCATACGTACATAACGATGCAATTCGAAATAAACGATTCGATGTCGTTATGGCAAAAGTAAAACACTTCATAGATAAGGAGTGGGGTAATTTCAATTTAAAAACTAAAACATACAGCAACAGGAAAATCATTTTTGATTTTTGTGAAAGCTTCCGTTCAGTAATATTGAAAAGTGATAAAATTCCTCTACCGTTTGTTGAAAAATTTGTGCAATTTTGGAATAATACTCTTCCACCAGTGAGTTCTTTCAGTTTGTATCTGTTTTTTGAAATGCTTCTTAGACTCTATTCAAGTAAGTGTATACTTAATGGAATATTTATAGGTGAAATTGAGCGATTTTTTAATCATGTAGTCAAAAAATACGGTTTGATATCAACGAAAAAATTTAGTTCAAAGCTGAAAGAATTTTTGTATCACAGTGAACTGCCCGACAAAT
The DNA here is from genome assembly GCA_034508555.1 of Venustoraphidia nigricollis. NCBI lineage: Eukaryota > Metazoa > Arthropoda > Insecta > Raphidioptera > Raphidiidae > Venustoraphidia > Venustoraphidia nigricollis. The sequence goes on along the minus strand of JAVRKA010000128.1, from coordinate 190,594 downwards.
CTATTTACCCAGATAAAATTCTTTATTTTTGTGATATGCTTTTGGCAACGAACAAATCAGTTGAAAATTGTTTGTTGGTTGTTAATCTGCTTCCAAATGTACCAAGTAAACTTTGTGATTTGGTAATATATGAAAAAATATTAATGAATTTACAGAATGTTAATGAACCAATTTTACAATTACACCTTAATGAACAATTGAATAGTAATATTTAAGACTGTTAATATATCCTATAAATTCATCCATGTATACGTCGTAAAATGACTCATTACATACCAGTGATGAGAACCAGGTCGTAAAGTAACTTTAACGCCCGCCGGACGCCAAAGTGACATTAAATAATAATTTAATGTTTTTTCTATTTGTTATTTTCAACGTGGATTGCATTTGGGCAAATTCAGTCGCTTTTAAATGTGAATGTTCAAAAATCGTAAAAAAATCAAAATTACCAAAAAAACCAAAGAATAGAAATTCTGTCTATCCGATCGCTACCAAACTTCACAGATCCAGCTGTTTTGAAGTCCATAGATAACATAAAATATAATAGATTGTGTTGCCTTTAATGTTTGCCTTAAATTATTATAATGTAATGCACTAATACTTCATTTCCAAGTAACTTCTGAAACAGTCTCTGCATCTGGTAAAAGATATTGTAATTAAATCTGTCATCAGTGAACTTTTTCAATTAATAGAAATCTGAGTCCAGTTGTCTATCATTATATAAAAGATTCTGTGTGACAGATTTTCGCGATTTACTCGAAAATAATTTGACGTTTCAATTATCACAGCTGACTTATTTTTCACGTTTTTTCGGAGGTATTTGATAAAAAAATACAAAATCAGCATTGGAATAAACAATTTATTTTGTAGAATACAAAACAAATATAAAATATGCAATGATGTAAAACACTTTAATCTTAATAGACATTAAAATGTATGTATTTTTGACAGTATTTATAAATTCATTGTTAGAAAATATTGTTTTTGCCAATTATTTCAACTAGATGGCTAAGTTAATAACAAATTTACCATAAATGGACAATTTTCAGTATTAGCATTAATCATACATTGAGGCCTTATAAAAACAGACAAAAATGGTTACCCAGAGTGCATATTTTGCTAAGCACTTGGTAATCGCTGTGGTTATGGTTAATAGAATAGGACTGATTATGTAGCTTTGCGATGGTATCAATGCTTTTACCATCCATAAAAGTATGGTAATGGCATGATACTGTAGCAAGGCTATATACACATCTGTTCATGCAAAATACAGGCATTGTTTAAATAGCTATGAGGGCGCCTCATTAGCCATGTTTGTTTTTGTAAAATCAGAACAATAAATAATCTATCAAATTAAATAGAAAAAGACAAATGTAATTCTTTTCTCAATTTGTCTACTCTAAGTATGGTGTAATGTAACTTTTTTATGACAGATTATCTTATAAATGCAAATAAAATTCATAACCCAGCTGAAAAGACATTTATTTTAACAACTCGGCGACACAAACGTGCCTAAAAAATTGAAGTTTGTAATAAAATAATCATAAATAATTAACAACAAAAGTTTTCTAAAATTTACAAGTGACTCTAATTCAAAGTTCAAGCTCGCAAGTATAATATAGTTCAAGTAATAATATTAGTGTATTTCAGTAAGTATCAGTCCGAGTAGTTTTTTCATAGAAAAGCATATATGGCGTGCTCTGTAAAACTTCTTCTAAACATGATTCACGAATTTCCACGTCCGATGCATAATACCATCTGAAACCATAACAATAAGGATTGATGCGATGTGATTTCTGTAAAATTCTATTATAAACAGTCCAAACACTGTCTTACTTCAGCTCATGAAACACAAGTATTTTCAATAAATAAAGTCTAAGTAAAAATTAAGTTTGAATTAAAAAAAAAAATTCCATACATTCTATGAGCCGGGGGTGGAGCTCGGCGATACGTAGCGAAATGTCCAGACATGGCACTGCCCGTATGAACAACAACTGCCATTAACTGGTACAGCTGTCTTACATCTCGAGGGCCTTCCGCCAATCCACTGAGTACACCCCATGTGTTTGTTGGCATACTACTTGACAATGGACTTCCACCTTCACTTGAACTTGTAAATAACTAGAGTAAATATACAAACGATTATTAAAAAGTGCATGACACAGACTAATAACCTCAGTAGTCGAGCGTCTATAATCTACAATATCTCTCTCGCTCTCTCCCTCAAAATCTGTGATTATAAGAAAATTATACAATGGAACTTCATTAACTGAAAGTCAAAGATTCGACCTAAAACTTCGAATTATCGAATTCTTTCTTTAAAATTGTCATGTCATCCTATGCTGGCCTTGAATCAGGAGCGTAGCTACCGCCGTATCAATTATACGGGGCCCCCGAGCCACGGGGGCCCCCAACGTGCGTAAGCAAAAATTAATAAAAACCTCCCAATTTTTTTTTAATTTCAGAAATGACAAAAGTCAAAAAAAGCAATTTCTTTTTTTCCCGCGTAAAGCGTGCGTTCAAAAGTTGGTAACACCCTACATCGGTTATCGCGGGCTGCGGGATTTCCCCGTTTAAGTCATTTACTTCAACGGGGGAAGGGCCCCCAAACAAATTTTTATACGGGGCCCCGCCAAGGCACGCTACGCTTCTGCCTTGAATAGACTATTTGACTCTTATTTTTTTATTATCTTAAAATGTTCATATCATATTAGTCCACAGGAATTTTTATTTCGCCTAAATGTAATCGTTTTATAACAAAAAATAGCACTCAAAGTTTTTTGATATATAAGTTGGCGCGAAAACACAAGCCGCCATGTTTAACTACTGTTACGTCACGCTTGTAGTTGAAGTTCCACTGTATTTATTGATTATTGACATAAGGTACTGTACATAGCTTCATTATTTTATTATGTAGTGCTGTATGACTTATATGTCTATTGAGTACGGATTTTTTTAATAATAAAAAAAAACTATACCTGCGTGGGACGTCTGCTCTGTTGTGACTGCAAATATGTGTAAGTGGCTAATGACAAACGCTCTGGAAACTGTACAGGATCTTGCCTTTTTCCGGCACCTAATCCAGACGTCCATGTACATCTCGAAACATGGACACACAAACACTGTGGTAACTATAAAAAACATACATTCATAAGTGTTCCGACACAAAAAAATTAGAAAATTTCAATTTATAGAAATTACCTTTCCGAAATAGACAATTTTAATATGTTTGGATCGAAGAGGTGACCCTTCGGCTTCATGACCTTTGTTACACGAATCGCAAGCAACATCGGTTACCACCTCCGGAGCCACAAAGTCAGCTAATAATCGATGTAATTTGTGTTTTCCCCAAGCTCCAGCTGCAGGGCCTTCAGGAAGAGGAAGTGATAAACTTTCGAATTTGTCATATCTAACGGGAGCCTACAAAAAAAAAAAAAAAAAAAAAACATCACTCATCCCTGTAATATTTTGTATTTCATTCAAAATAGTTTTTTTGTAATTAAGTAACCTTATAACCGCATTCGGTACATTTGAGTTGAGTTGCTAATGTGCCTGTAAACGGATGATCCGTTAAGCGGGCAGCAGGCCCTCCAAGACCTAATCTTTGGCAAGACTGAGATAGCCATCGATGGCGTCTTCTAAGACTTCCATGCCACCGTAAATTCGAAGGCCTTCTCATGCCCCCAGGGTCATCGCCCGGTTCAGACACTGTAGGACTAGCTGCTTCACTTAGCGACAGTGTACTGCATGTGGGATTGTTAAGATTTAAGCTATCGCCAGCCTCCACTTGCAAACTCCATGGACCTTCTGAGTCGTCTCCATCATGATCGGGACTATCATCTAGTCCTAATGCATCTGATAAACATCCAGTCTAAAAAAAACATTTTCCTGTTTTTTAACGCTGAAGGCCAAACAGGCTCAAACTATATCTAAAATTCAATTTTGACACGGCCGTTTTCCATTTTAAAATATTTAGGTACCTTTCATGCTTTGTCAGATAGATTGTTGATTATAGACGCTCAACATCTGAGGTCATTAGCGTCTATACATGCTTTGTCGCAGTATGGAACACTGATGATAATAGCGTCAAAACAAATATAATCTACACATATTTCTTGTATGTACGATTAAAATGCTGTGACGTCAAATTTAGAAACTAACTCAATTTTAAGTGTCTGTCAAAGTTTAAACTGTTTTATTTTATTTTTTTAATTAGCATGTAGGCAGCTATAGTACTTATAGGTTTAAAATAAAAAAAATTACATATCAAGAAATTGTTATGAACATACAGCACGCGTAGATTTATTTGATTCCTCAGAAAGTGACGATAGAATAACGTGAAGCAGTTCATGAGCATCTTGTTCGCCAGAAGGAATTCCCCAACCGAGTCTTTTTAACGCAGATATGATAGCGGCAGGTGCAAAAGTACCTCCTCTCATAGATCCGCGGTGACTTCTATTCACAACTAAAATAACACCGTTTGCTTTGTTACTAATTATTATAAATAATAAAAATGTACTATTTAACTGCCTATTTTGTTTTCCAATTGAAGTAAATACCAGAAAAAACCATAGATAGTGTGGCTTTCAAACTTGTTTCTTTAACGGATTTGTCATGTTCAATCCAAGCTACAAACGTTGGGCATGCAGCTAATGCCTGTAAAAGTGTATTGAGAAAGCAGGTTTGTCCTAGGTTCACTAATCCTGCCACACGACCTCTGCTACGTCCGGGTCCAGTAGCAGGACCCCATAACACAAAGGCTCCAACAACAGCAGCTGCAGTTAATCCCGCTGCTACCAAAATATGGTCCGATTCCATGCATGTAGATGTTACTGTTTGAAAATATACAATAATAAATTATTGTTATTAGTGGGATTACCTATTTAAATAATTCCCAAATTTTCATTGAGGTTAAACGTTCCAAATATTTTCTATAACTTATAAAACGATAAATTTTTCGAGTTTACAATTAAAACTTAAAATTTACAAATTACTTTTCTCAATTAAGTTGAACTACAACGTCAATGGTCATAATATCCATGCTAACATATTTAACAAATCCCCACTTACCTCCCAATCTGTTGTGGACATTTCAAGTTTCACTTTTAGACGTTTAGATACTGACTAGACTGACCTATTTCATTTTGTTGATAGACGTAAAGATTTTTTATCGAAATGTTTGACGACGATACAGTTCTTAATTTTAACGAAATTACAAAAAACAACGTCAACAATTTGTGTCGAGTTTGTTTGCAGGATGGTGTACTAAAATCGGTTTTTGCAGAAGATGAGATTCCTAAACTTTGCCAAAAAATCAATGAATGTGCTTCCGTACAGGTAAACCTTGAAACAACGCATTAACGCATTTCTTTGTTACTTGAACATTTAGATATATATGCAGTAAATATATGTAAATAATATAATTTTTTAATGTGCGAATAAGTTTATGTAAGTCTATTTAATAAATTTTTCATATTTTGTTTACAGATTGAATCCGGAGATGGTCTTCCTGAAAATATATGTGATTACTGTATCACAGAATTGAATTTGGCTTACAATTTTAAGAAACAGTGCGAATCTTCCGATTTAAAACTCCGCCGATTCTTAAATTTATTCACGCCACCGTGTGAATCAAAAGAAGACAGAGTTGTCGATACTAATGATAATATTCAAAATGACAAAGAGGAGGATGTTGAAAATGGAATAATTGAAAATGATGTAAAAGAGTATCTAGATAAAGGTACATCGACAAACGACGGGCCTTTCTTTGAATTCCAAAGTGTAATAGGAGAGCCAATTATACCGATTGAAATCATACAGCCTGTAGAAACAGTAAACGGCGAAACGCAAACGGACGTGGATTTCGACGACCCTATCAAATCAGAACTAGTCACGGAGTCCCGAAAGAGTCCCAAGTCTTTGAGAAGCCAGGGAAGGCGTTCCAGAGCACAAACTTCGGAAGAAAGCCTGACCCCCCCCAGATTGGATATTAGCGCAGTGTCGCCTTCTGAGAACGATGAGAAAAAAGTCGATACAATTGATCCGGATGACAAAAAATTCAAATGTAAACGTTGTGATAAAAGATTTTCAATACCGTCCCGGTTGAGATTGCACGAAGTCATACACAAAAAAGCACGCCCTTACAAATGTGAAGTGTGCAAATGTTCTTTCAAGCGCAAAGATATCATGCGAACGCATGAAAAAACTCACTTGAAACTGAAACCTTTCAAATGCGACGATTGCAATGCCAATTTTACGAAAAAAAGTTCGCTAATAAAACATCAGTATGTACATACAAAAATAAAACAGTTTCAGTGTCCTCATTGTTCAAAAATGTATGGACGTTATGACAACTTCCAAATTCATGTAAAAGTGCACACTGGTCAAAAATCGTACAAATGTGACTTGTGTACCAAAGCTTTCATGCGCAGTGATGTGTTACAACGTCATAAATTAACTCATTTGCGATCGAAGAAATTTGAATGCACCGTTTGCCTTAAATCGTACAGTAGACCGGATGTTCTACGCATACACATGAAAAGACACGTAGAAAATACTGTTCATCAAATACTCCGGAAAAATAGCATCAATTGACTACGTTTTTTCATGTGTTCATTTTTTTTCTCTATACTTTAACTACAAAGCCAAACGATTTTAATTTATAGTTTAAATCTTGCACTTTTACGTTTCATGAAACATAAAATATTACGAAAACAAAAGTACAAAGTATAATTGACACCTTGCGGTTATTTTAGCTACATTTAAATTCCTTTCTGCAGATTACATTCGATCGTTCGAGCTGTGGTAGGCATCGACATATACTACTGGACGTGTCGTAGTGGTACAAAATATGTCCACTGAATAAAAGAGATAGAATTAATGCTTGGTTAATTCCTATGTCTCTCAATATAGTATAGTATATATCGGTCTGAAACCGTGTCCTATTGTTCTTACTTCCATCCAGCCAAAAATTTACTAATATGGCACATCCAAGAGTATATGTCGATATATGAAGAAATTGAACATTTCACATATCTAGTTGATGGTGGACATTTTATTTATAGTACCATTTGCGACAGTTTGTTGGTTAGATTCTTGTACTATTTGGACAGTTCGAACTTGGTCCTAGCTGTTGTAATCTCCTAAAACTGCTAGAAACCTAGAATTGCTAAAACCAGGTTCGAACAGTCCGAAGAGTCTGTGTTCAAAGAGGTCTGTTTTGTCGACAGACGTTTTTCACCAACAAAAACGCCAATAATTTTTATAAACAATGTAGATGTTATATCGCAAAAAAGCATTTACATAAATGTATATCGAAATTGCCCACTTACTGGATAGTTAGTTTTATAAATATCAACAATTTAGTAGTTTTCAGCTTATCACTTGAGTATTTGAAATTGGTCTTTTATTTGAGCACATTTTTATACAGATATGATGCGTAATGTTGATTATGGAACTATTGAATGATGTCTGATTAAAAATTATCGAACATAAAAATTGATTGATAATTAATTAGTGTAAGATTTTTATTGTTTTTTCTTATACATGCATGAATATATTCTACAATAATTTAGAAGTATGAATAGTTACACCATTTATCGTTTGTAGTTAGAGTAATTATTACTTTAGTGAAGATCTCACTTCATAGTTGTTATTTAAAACTATAAGTAATTTTCATAGTATTACGTTTGATTTCTTTCCTTTTTTGCAATAATTTTGCATTTTTCTATAAAAAATATATATGGGTGTTGGAAGTGGCTTATAAATGTATATTCTGAAAATAAGTTGTTTAATTACTATTAATATAAATCATGATGCAGAAATTACGAAAGTATATGTCTAAGTGATATGAATACTACAGAATGTAATCGAGAAGTAACAAAACAGACGGATTGAGATCAAAATTTTAAAAAAAGTTTTGTATAAATAGATCTGCGAATAATTTCTTAAACTAAATGGTAAATTGATAAAAAAAGTTAAACTGGATAATTAATTTATATGACGAATATCTAAATTTTTATGATTTTATTGATTTTATTTTAAAAAAGGAATATTTGTGTATCTGCGTTTGTAAGAGCTTTTTGACTGGTATGAATTTTTCAATACTGTTATTGGGCTTGTTTCTTTTTTTATTGACATGCAGAAAAATGCGTTATATTCATTCTATAATCTATAGTATAGTACAGGGGCACTACTGTAAATAAGTGAATAGTTACATTTTTGTTTTTGATCGGTTATAAGATTTTTAGAGAATGTGTTAATCAAGTTTACATGAGTAATTTCATCATATTTGTTAATTCTAATTTTCTAATCTTGTATCCTCATGAAGTGGAAGAAGTAAACGCCAATATTTTTTAGCTTAGTTAAACTTAGGTAAACTTGTAAATCAAGAACTGCCTGTATACAAAATTTAATTTCGAATTCTGTTATAAACTGAAAATAGAGAACGACGTTTTCGGGCTCTGTCAAGATGAGAAAGCATGTTCTATAATCAGTTAACATGCCGTATTAATTATATTTGCCAGTAAAAAACTTGAATTAAAATATTTTACAAAAGTTGACGAAAGAAATTGAATTAATTAAGTTTGAATTTTTTGTACATACATTTTTTTTTAAATAATTATGTTAATGATTTACTCAAGTAATACAACCAGGTATAAGAATATTATGACAAATTAGTTAGCAAATATTCGTGCGTTATTGGAAAATGTTTATTCTATTATATTTGTGCTAAATTCATCCGGGGGCTTCCTAAATGATTTGTTTTACAATATCGTGGTATTTCTGAAATGATTTATATTAGCTACTTTTGATATTGATTTGTATGTTCTATACTGAATCTTAGGTTTATTTTTTCAGCCTATAGCAATATAAAGATAGTATTATTTTGTTAAGAAAATATTAATAAACGACAATATGTCTCAGGACAATAACGGAGTCGCATTTAGATAAAAAAATCGACTTCTTTTGGCTGTTTGTCAAACTGTATTCAAGTTTTACATGTTTTAATACGTTGTATTTCCTAAATACGACTATGATGTGACTTGCACAAAAATATTACGGTTTTCAATGTAATAATTTTATTAGAGTTCTCTTAAAATCAGGCAACATAATATGTTTTCGCCGCCACATTAATCAATCATCACAATACAAAACATTTGAATGCAACGAACTTTAAACAAATAATCGCATTAATCAAACTCTGTTTTTGTGCAGTTGGACCTCAGTGTAAAATTTGTAAGTTCATATTTTTTACTAGTATTTAATACCTACAAATATCCCCTACAACCTACATCTCAAATCCTTTTACCTTACCTAAAAACGATTCCTGACTTTTTTTTAAAGCTAGAGGGTTTGAACAAATTCCAAATGAAAGACCAAGAGTCACATTACAGATTCTAGTGACGCAAAAGAGATTTTTTAGAAACCTTTTGTTAAAAAAGTTATTTGTAGAATCAGTACTCTGTTTTTTTTTTGTGTTCCATTTAGCATTTATCCGAACCCTCAAGCTTTAAAAATAGCGTTGGGAGGGTCTTAACCATTTTTAGGCGAGAGAAAAGGATTTGAAATGAATAGTTTTTGTATAGGCAGTAGATACTCAAGTAACCCAGTTAAATTTATTGCAGCGTGCAACTTTAAATTGTTTAGTACATTGATTTCTGTTTCGAGATAGACAATTAGTTTTTAAATACAGTGTGATCATACATAATACGTTAAATGATATACATACATTTTGTGTAGTAATTATGCAACTGCCTGTATTAGTTCTATCATTATTAGTTAGTTATATAGTGTTAGTTTGATTTTTATTAATTATAGATTTATTAACAAAATATTAAGATACTACATAAATTACATTTTTAAAAACTCGATTCAAATTTCATAAATCTGAATGAGTTATAAAGATTCTCGGAAACAGTCATAATCATAAATACTGTAATCTGGAACAATAATTAAACCTCGATTGAATATCCTTTTATGGCCGTCACATAATATATTTTGGTGAATTTGGTACAATTTGCGTGTCCTTTCAAGTGAGGTATAAAACAAAAACGACTTGGCCTGTCGCGCCCCAAAATTGCCACTTTTAAAAACACAAGAATAATCAAAGAACTCACACACTGCATACAGTTTGCGAGCAGTTATTGTTGTTTTGTGTTTTCTAAAAATGCTGATTATTCTTTACTGTGTCGTGCCAAACCGAGTTGATAGTTGGCACAGAACTCTTTTTGTTTAATGCACAACTGTGACTTGGCGAGTTCATCGAAACTTTATTAACAAGCTCTTAGCACCAGGCCCGGCGGATGACCAGGGTTTTGTGGGTAGCTATACCCATACGAAAAATTCCGTGTGGGTAAAATACCCACATGGAATTTGACAACATTTTTTTCACATATTAATAAATATGAGTTAATTGGAGGGGGCTTGCTTTGAAGTTTGTTAATTTAATCACCGCTAGATCGAAAACATTTTTTTTTTCATCTCACTACCCACACGGACAGAACATGACCTGCCGGGCCTGCTTAGCACACATTTTTCTATCATTTCTTTAAACAAAAAAAAAATGGATTGTTATTTGTTCACCACTGAACGCGATCAGCAAAATTCGACGCTATGAATGTATGATGTAACTGCCGAGGTTTATTTATATATCATTGTAGACTAATATCTACGAATTATGATCGCGATGTTAAACTTTTATCGTTTTACCAAATATTATAGTGTTAAAATCGTATTTGGTTTCACATCACTGTGCAGCAATTTTGGCTGCAACTGACAATTTTGATGACGTGAAATAAAATTTAAGACATCTCTCTATAGTTTTGAACTTATTGTAATCAAGTGTCCTTATAATGTTACGATCTTATGAATTATATATATTTTATAAATAGTTTATTAAAATGTAGTACTAATTAATCAATAAGTGCAATTTATTTTCATAATACGTACATTTTTGTTAAGGAACATGTTCAAAAAAATTTGTCAATAAAGATGGTTGTTTTTTTGTATATATTTTTTCTTTATTTTAAAGAATACACGATAACCTGTTTATAATAATGTATGTAAATTATATATAATTTTTGAAAAAAAAAATGCACCTTGGTCATTACGCAGTTACCCGAGATCTTCTTTTAACTTCCTCTTGCTTGTTCTTTAAGGAAATTAAGATAGGATATTGCCGAGAATCAGAGTCATAAAAATCTGATCCCCAGATAAAACCACTAGTTTCTGAATAATCTGAAGTATTGTCATTCTTTGCTAATTGGTTTTTAATTTGATCGTTCGGTTGAATTTTATCTTTCTCTGAACGCTTCTTATTAATCAGTCCCGTGCATTTATTGTGTGAAAAACTGTCAGATGTGGAGATATGCAATTCTTCTAATATATTTTTAATAAGTGCTACTTCATCTATTTCTCTTATGCATTCTAATTTGTTTAATTCAACTCTCCTTGGTTCATCATTTTTATCATATGTTCGTACTTCGCTTTGTTGTCCCGATTTTTCTGATTCTAACAGTTTAGATAGAAAGAATTCCGGTTTCTGATTCAATAATAAGTTACTGAATCTATGAAGGTCTTTCTTTGATTTTTTAAATGGAATATTATTTTCTTGTTTACTTGAAATATACTCTTTACCATGTTTTGGATCAAAGGATGACACTTCGTCTAATTTTATTTCAGAATTAGCAATTTTTTTGTTATCTAACAAATTATTTAATTCAGGTTGTGTGCACATATTTGTATGAATTTCACAGTGAAATTGTTGACTGACAGGTGACGGGGAGTTATCTAAAGAACGAAAGTCTTCTTTCTGATTTTTATTTTCAGTTAGCATAGTTAGGTAATCAATCGTTTGTGTTTTGTTTATTTTCTGTTCGTTTGTGTCAATTCCATGATTGCTCAAATTGAAACTAGTTACAGATTTTTGGCTATCTTTATTGTTTGGATTCTCATCAATTATATGCTGGCATTTACTAACAGAAATAAAAGTAGTGTGAAGGTCAGAATCATCCATCTTTTTAGATGCTTCAAATTTTGAACAAAAAATACACAGGTTTCTCAAACATGCCACAGCTATAACAATAAACATTGCAATCGCAATAGAAATTAACTGAAAATAAAAGTATATATTAGAAAATCACAAAAGTGCGTAAAAATAGTTAATTATCATTTACGATGATCTGTAAAAATAAATGGTTTTGTTCTCGCACATGCTAGTAGAAATTATAAAAGAAATTTTGGTCCGACCCCTAGGTCCCGCCATCCGACCGACGCCAATAGTGTATGTTGCCATATGGCAAATACACTAAAAAACTTTTGCTCACAGCCCTATAAAATAGCTGTTCGCGTGCTGGTATAGCAGTCGTGAAGTGACACATTTAACACAGTGTTGTAAAGTCGCGTAAAGTAATAAATTGTGTCGTCTATACTTTAGCTGATCATGCTACTTTCTGAATTGTTTTAACATAATTCTATAACATATCTTCCACGCAAATAGCCGTAGCAGCTGAGCGTGTTACATTTATATAAAAAATAATAATAAAGTAAATCTAGTCTTAGCGCATGAGCTTTGAACGCAGCCTACAGTTAGAAATAATCTTGCTTAAACTTGAACTGTCAAAAGCTTTGAGAATTAGGTGAAAATTAGCTATTTTATAGGAGCTACGTGAAAAAAGTGTAGTGTAAATCTTGTTCGTAATGATATTCTGACTCGAGTGAGTGTTAAAACGAACAACAGTATCAAAATACCTTTATTCAGGAACATAAACAACTGTCTAATCATTAATTTAATATTTTAAAAACTGCAGTCGATGGTAGCTTGTAAGAGCTAAATCTATCTTTACTTAAGTGTTAGTCTGACTCGGTTACGAATGCAAGTCAATGTATTATGAATAGATTCGTAACGACAAATCAATACCATACAACGATAGGAAAAATGAAATACAAAAATAAAGGCATAAATGATAATGTTTCACGTTGTTTCAATGCAGGGTTAGTAGAGTATAGGTTGTCTCGTTCCGTTAGATAGTAGTGGGGGGATGACCTGTTAAATGATTGCGAGATATAGGCTTTTGGTTATATACTTGAGGGCTTAGGCAGTATTTAATAAATGTCAAAGAAATCAAGACAAAATAGTGATACTGTCATTAAACTGCATAGACATTGCGTTGCAATCATTTGACAATTCATCTCCTCTGCGGTACTATCTATCAGAACGAAGCAGTCTCTGCTCTAATAACCCTGATTTCTATGCTGTCAATTATAAGCTAGTAAATCGACCGCGATTATACGTTTAAAATATTGTGCTGCAAACTGTTTCCGTTATTTTTAATTGTTTAGTGCTTCTACAGTGTGAAATATAATATCACAATTAAAAGAAAAGTGAATGACATCTGGTGTTTGAATCGGAAACCATCCTATGTGAGGCTAACAAAGAAGTGATCATTTTTGTGAAAGTGGTAAGTAAACAACAAAAAAGTTTTATCTTTTCTACTTTATGCTATCCAAAGTTCAAAGTGTAGCACCATATGACTATTTGATTAAACGCTGATGGCCTCAGATGTTGAGTGTCTATAATCTACTGTCTATCTTTAGTTGTTTAGTCGCCAAAATTTATTAGGCTAGATACATCATGGATATTGAACATTTCATTCGAAAAACGTTAAAAGCAGAGGTGCGGAATTATTTCAATTATTTCACGTGACTAATGTTACCAATAATTATTATCTGTAATTTCGACAATGGGGTTTAACACAATGAAAAGAAAATATATTACCCCAATAATAAGTGCTTTTCTAACTGCTTCCCTTTTCCCTCCACACACTTGAATAGTGCACATATGTATTACAGTAATGCTCATATCCAAATCTTCTGGAGAAAATGGTGCTGATATCCACTTATCATCACAGACACACAATCCGGTGTTTTTATCCAGTTTTCCATGATGGCAACGCAGATTCTAAAAAAAAAAAAACTCGGGTCGCAGTTCCAAAACCCTGCCGACAACATAGTGTATACCTATTTTGCTTTATTACATGAACTTAAGTTTGTTTTTGGACAAAATGAAAAAAATGACCCGTTAATACACCCCTTAAAAATAATTTCCTTCTTGTTGAAATATTGTTATTAATCCAACACCTGCACCAAATTAAATATACCCTTCAGTAATTAAGTTCGTATACACAACTAGTGTTTTCATAAAATTTGTAAGTCCGGTCCTGTCGGTCTGAATTTATAAAATTTTTTGAAGCACTTTTTAATTACTACTGAAAGGTCACATTAAACGATTGTGAGAATGTTTTCGGTATTTTTGGACCCAAAAACTTTTTTCAACCCCAAAAAACCACTCCTAAAATGACCCGATTGGGCCCATTTTAAATAGGCTTCGTGCGGTGATAGATTTAAAAATGTGCCAAATTTCGTCAAAATCAATGGACGCTTTCGAAAGTTATTGCCCGCACACATATATATATATATACAGATAGATTATATTACGAGTTGAAAACGATTGCTGTTATCCTTCTCAAGTGGAACATTATCTTCTTTTAACCGTTTTAAATCTTCAGCAGTCAATGGTTTTTCTAAATCGCGACAATTGTTATTCATTGGCACATATCCCTGATAAAATTTAAATTGCTTTAGTGTAAAATATTTATTGCATATTATGTATATTTTACACGTTGTATCCATCACTTACAACATTTGGTAATCGCTTCTTCGGATCGGACAGGCAGAGAGGTACTTTTTCGCAAAGTTTCTTTTTATAACTGTAGTAGTTACGGTGTCCTGAATATTTTATTGCACAATTTACTGGTAGACAATTGTCTAACGGATCCTCATCGATCGAATCACATAGTGCCATTTCTGACAATGTATAATATCCTAATGTTGAAAAACAACTTTCTTTAATATTACTAACACAGAATTTATCATATTGTCTAAAATTCTAAGCATACTTGTTTTATTTGAATACATCAAGCAAAGAATTTTTGATGGTGCGAAATCAGAATTTTGCCCTGGGAGGCGATCAGAGCCCGACTATATATAGTACGCCATTGAGGAGGGGGGGGGGTAGACTTCGAGAGGGGCGACAATCATGTCCAAATATATTAAATAACACAAGTTGTTTTCAAATAATTAAATTTTCTGAGAGATACAATATTTTTTTGCTGGTCATATAAGGGACGGCACATAGAACGGTGTAGGAACGGTAAGGACCCAAGTCCACCTCTGGAGCCGATGACCCTAACTGCAATTTTTTTTTTTTTTGGACCGTACCTACAGTAAAGAAATATACTAATCTAATTTTATGAGATCACCTACTGTTAGAGTAGTATTATTATAGTACTTTACCTATTATACTTTCATACTTAAAATGAATTACTATTTTTTAAAATAAATTATCGTTTCAATCAAATCTTATTAGTTTTTAAATTAGAACCTATATAAACTGGGTCCCTACAAAACGCATCTAGCTAACAGTAATAGATGTGGGGAATTTAAACATAAAATATCCTATGATATTTATCGCAAATGCAATATAAATTGACCCAAAGTGAACGCTCATATCCGATATAAGGATTGTTGAACTAGACCACCTTATATTGTATGACGTTTGTAGATTCAATTTACCTTTTAATATTGAAGGAACTTTGAATTTACTAAGCATGGTATTGAATTTAATATTGGTCGTTATTTTTTTACCAAAACCAGATGTACCTCGATAATGTATTAAAATTGCACATTCACCTTGCCGATTATGAAGATACTTGCAAAAAGAGAAAATCAAATGATGAAAATATCAAATAATATTTTTATAAATAGAGTAAGTTCTATTCCTTACCAAATTTGGATATATCAGAGTTAAATTCAGAGTTTTATTGAAAGGTAAAATACCGAAATCACCTCCAATTAATTCCATTACCTGCGATATAAAAATTTAATTAAAATTAAAAATTTTCTGTTATTTTATAAAAACAATATTAATTCGGTAATCAACCTCACAATCTATCTCTTGATTGCTGATGTGCTCACAACATTTTTTCATTTTAGTGACGACATGAACTGGAGATTTTGCATGATTTTTAATAATGACATCTAAAAAATTATTTAATAAAGACCTCTTCTATTTTTTATTAAATAAATAAAAAAACACATACAAAAAACCATTGCCATATCATTTCTATGTAAAGGAACCAAACCACGCTCCTAAAGGACAGAAATTATTTTTTTTTCATTATTTTATTATCATTTATTATCATTAACATAAAATTTGAACACAAACCGTTACACAAATATCTGAAGAACACGTGTTATATATAATGAGAATTATAAAAAATAAAATACACCACGTCATATTCAACTCTCATAAATAAAACAAACAAATCATTGATAACGATGGATAACGAATATTTAAAAAAAAAAAACATTTTTTACAACTGCTTGATCTCTGATGCAGAAAACAGTTTTGAATAAAAGAACTATTAGTACTACACCTATAGATAACGTTGATATATTATAGCCGTAATTAACTGTCTATAAATATCATAGATAATTAATATCTTCTTTAACTTTGCAGAATATCTTGGGTAGCTACCTAGTGCCACCGATAATACTCAATAGCGCTATAACAAAAAACAAATGTAGAATAAAAATAATAGTGTTTTCCATTGCTCAGGATAGTCATAGTGTTTTAATAATTAATTTTTAACCCGTACCAAAACTCGTAGGGCTTTTATAGTAGCACACATGACTTTTTTAATGTTATTTTGCATTCCGTTATTTCAACATCATATTACTAAGCCCTAATGGAGCGTTATAGTTTTATAGACATTTTGTACTTTTTTTTTGGTTCTGAAATCGGCTGATGAATTTATGGCACTAGGTTTAGAGACACCGTGTATAATGATTACCTTCAGCTTCAGCAGTGGCGAAGCTGAGAACTCAAAGCCCCCCTCGCAAAAATCTCAGTGGGGCCCTTCATTATAAATTTATCAATTTAAAAGCGAGGCTATTTGGGATTGATTAATTGAGTTTTAAAGATTTTTTAGGGTGAACGGGGCACCTCCCCCACCCCCCGCGTCGTGGGTGCTTTGTACCATCAGCTACGCTACTGAACTTCAGCTTAATATTTAAATTAAATCGGTGATCAGTCATGACGTATCTGGAACTGCGCATTGTTCAAGATGTGTATTGAGATGTTCTCTCTGTGAAAATTCTTTTTTGCAATGTGAACATTTAAACGGATTTTCAATGGAATGATATTTACGATGGGATTTTAAACTTCTAGTGTTTATGAATATTTTATCACACAAATTACACTGATATGTTTTTTTATTGGTATGCGTCTTCATATGAAGTTTTAGATTCGCTGCTCGATGAAATCCTTTACCGCATTCAGTGCACAAATGAGACTTTTCAGGTCCGTGTATTTTTGAATGACTTTTTAAATCGCACAGAGCATTAAATCCACGATTGCAAGTTTCACAAACAAAAGATTTCTCGTCGGCATGCCTTTCCATGTGAATCTGTAGTGCTGATGGTGATGCAAATCCTCTACCACAGACGTTGCATAGATGTGGTCTTTCTCGATTATGATGAGATTTTATGTGAAATAGTAAGTAACTGCGAGATGTGTAACCTTTATTACAAAGCGGACACATGTCTGTCAACTCGCCCGTGTGCAGACGGTGGTGAAGTTGTTGACCTCGAGCTGTTGAAAATGCTTTACCACATTTCTGCGACAAGAAAATGTGTTAAAAATAAAAATAATAGAACAATTACTTCTTACCGCAACGGTTTTATTCAGTGGATGTACATTTCGAGAGCAAAGCTTCCATCTTCAGCAAAGTTTAGTGTTTTGCTGAAGATGGGAGCTTTGCTCTCGAAATGTGCATCCACTGAACAAAACTGTTGTGGTAAGAAGAAACTACTCTGTGCCCTTATGTTTGTGCTAAAAATAGTTAACTTTTTATTAATATTTGTTAAAAAACTTACATCGCAACTAAATGGTTTTATTCCACTGTGAGTTTTCATGTGATTTTTTAATAAATACGGTTTTTTAAATATTTTTTCACATGTTTTGCATTGGTGTGTATCGTTTTGCTAAAAAAAATTAGAATCATGCATACAAACGTTCAGGTACTTCAGACTAAATGAAGCTTAAATTTTACTTAAAATGTTGACAAATAGATATCGTAAATAATAGACGCTTGACAACATGCTACAGAGGCCATAAGAGTCCTTAATTCAAAATGTTATACATATCTTACTTTTGGCTGCCGTTTCTTTAAGACTTTACGTTCTTTATTTCTTTCATTAGCAGCAGATTTATTCTGCACATTTTCTTCTGCTGATTTTTCCCCATTATCAGAATCAAAATCACTTTCCTGTTCTATTTTTCCAATATCACTGTACTATAATAATAATAATAGAATACAATAAGTTATAGAAAAAGAACGTGATGTAGCACAAAACCTAGTTAATAAAATGTTACCGTTTCTTCGACAAATTCCAAACCGTTTTCTTTCTCATCGCAAAACTCGAACTTTATATTTTTATTAGTATCATCACCCAATTCTACTTTTAAATTATTTTCATGTAAAAGTTCTTTTAAAGTTCTGTCTGATTTGTTACATTGTCTTCTAAATGTAGATAGTCGGTTCAACCAAACTACACATTGCGCACAGAGCTTAGATGGTAATCCATCGCTCGGTTGTACCTTAACAATAAGAAAGAAATACAAGAGTATAATTTTTTTCATATCAAAACACATTGTTTTATAGAAGCTATACAGGAACTTGTTATACCGTCACAAAAAAAATATCGTAACAATATTATCACTTACATTAACTGAAGTGCATTCTATTAACAAATCACTTATTGTCACCGGAATTTCAAAATTCGCTGTGCTATCAGTTGCGAAAATTGGAAAAACTACCTCTTCTTTTGATAAACATGTTCGGCAAACTTTATCGAAATCGGCTAAACTAATTGGGAAATGATTTTGCATTTTTATAAAATACCTTCTATAACAGTCGCTGTTTTTTATACTTTGATTGTTGATGGTAAACTAGCAGAAATACATTGTTTATATAATAAATTGAAATACGGTCAGCTTCATGTTTTATAAAAAAAATGTAGTCTGATTTGCTTTTAGCAACAAAAAACAGAAATTCTGGAACCAGTAAACAATTTTTTAAAGGTGTTTTAAATTTTGTTGTCTGTGGCGCCAAAATTGGAAAATGTGTTTTTTGTTTATATATTTATATAAGTACGCTTTTTTTATTCTTTTGAACTTGTCACTGTTAAGAAAACATGTATGATTAATTTATCAGAAAAAACTGAAGAATTTGAGCAACTTATTTATGCGTAAATTTAGATACTACATTTTTTACGTGCGACTTTTTTACCCGACTACTCACGAAGACAGAAATATCTTCAAAGCCAAAAGGACGAATTATGATTGTTACTTTAAAAAAAATATTGTTTCTACAGCAATATATCACAAGACACTGGTGGTTGGCTTTGATTTGTTACTAGCTGTTATCCGCGTCATCGCACACACCATTACATACCTTTCATTTATTATTTTATATTATTTTAATGATGTAAATAAAAAATAAAATACGGGTTAATTAATCGGTAAAATGTTCAGTTAAATAACCACGTTAATTTATTTTAAATTACTACGTCTATTTATTATTATTGTACAAGGCTGCGCAGAAGATTTCAGGTCGAGATTATAGTTTAATTTTATTACCAATATCTACATAAATAATATAAATTCATTAATTTTTTCGGTTCTACTATTGAAAACTGTTCTATTGTTTTGTTTTTTGTAGTTCTGGAAAGAAAAACCGGAAACCGCCATTTTATTTTATAGATAGCCGTTTAATTGTTCGTTCAAAATAGTTGCTATCATAAATAACCGGTAATTTTACATTACTTATTTTAATTAATGTCTGTATTTTTGGGGCTGGAATGGACCTGTCGTCTAAGTGTGAAATATTTTATTTATTTCTAACGTTTTGCAGTTATGTAAATTAATCTCTCTTGTGCAGTAAACACCTCAAAGCCTGCTGTAACTTTTATGAGAAAACAACAGGTATTTCCCGATTTAGATACACAAAAATTTTGCTTGGACACACCATACAGTTTATAATAAAAATATCTATTCAGGAATGAGTAAGTGTGTTTAAGTTTGATATTTTATTCTCTAGATTACAAATAAATAATTTTTAGAAGTTAGAGTAGTAGAAGACACGTTGTTTTCTGTCGATTCGGCACGTCATTCTATGCTCGAGAATCGAAGTGCAGTCAATCGCCGCGACAATAGTTTCATTTCGTCCTGTCTTCACAATTTTCTGAAATGACAAAACAAAGCTGTCGTGTTGAGTCGACAGAAAAGGCTCCGTTTGTTAGAAGCTTTAAAATTAACTTAAGTTTTGCTAATATGACATTTTTCTATGTGTCGCAAAAGACTTTGTTTTAATGTAAATTTTTTTTCACATTCAGTACATTTAAAGGGAGTATCTCCTGTATGAACTCTAACATGACTCTTAAGTTTATGTGCTATTGTAAAACATTTATCACAATAAGAACACCGGAAAGGCTTCTCTTTAATTTGTTTTTCAGTATGACAATTTTCAATGTGTCTTGATAAAGTCTGTTTCATATGAAATGCTTTGTCGCATTGCGAACATTTGAATGGCGATTCTCCCGTGTGAATTCTCATATGATATTTTAAATATCGTGGTCTCGATATAAGCTTGCCACAGACTGTACACTGGAAAAGCTTGTGTTCATTGTGAGTTATGAGATGATCACGTAATATAGTTGTATTACGAAATCTCCTTCCGCATTTAGGACACAATGCCGGTTTTTCGTCGTTGTGTATTTTCATATGCTCTTGCATGTTCGATAATGTACTGAAACTTCTGCTACAAACTTCGCATATGAAACTTTTGTCTGTCATGTGTCGTTGACGATGCTGTCTAAGATCAGATGGTTTATGAAAACTCTTATTACAAATGTTACATAGAAATGTGGTCGTAATATTCTTTGTACGATTTCGCGTTCGATATTCTTTTGTTTTCATGTACATTCGTGTGTGATCTGTTTGTTTAAGATGTCTGTAGTGTTTGTTTCGTACGGTAGTTTGACTTTTTATATCTTCCTTTTTGTCAACTATCATATTATATACTTCTAACAGATCATCGTTTGATTTAACATTTGAGGCCGTACAACCTTCATTAGCAACTGTTTCAGTATCTGAGCTTGGACACTACAAACAATGAAATTTTTAAACACATTTAGCAACAAGAAACATAATTTGAATGTACTGATCAGTTAGATAGGCAATAATTTAATTTTAATTCAACTTTTCTTGGTTAAAAAACAACAAATATATATTTAATATGAAATATTACCTCATTACTGACGGATTCCTGCGTTTCATTTTTAATCAGAAATTTTCTAAGCATAACATCTGATTGTTCACATTGCCGTTTGAATTTAAAGGCTCTAGTTAACCACAAAACACATTCTGTACATATTTTCGTAGGTAAACCATCATCTTGATAAATCTTTAATTTAGAAAGAAATAAATATTAAACGTCTTATAAAGCTAGGTGTATTGATAAAATAGTTTTTATTATAAAATACTTTCAAATAACTTACATTAACAGAGGTACACTCCATTAGAATTTCATTTACGTTTAACTTTTCCTCTATATTTTGTAGGCTATTTAAATATGAAAATACAGACGTTTCTACTTCTTTTTGAGATAAACAGGTACGGCATAATTCATTAAAATTTTTATTATTTATAAAATTTTTAATATCCATCTTACAACAATGTGACAACATTGGTCGCAAGCATCTCTTCATTGTAATGTGATATGAACATTGAAACATCAGAGTTACAATATTATTAGAGTTAACTAGATTTCTAAGATAATTAAATATATATATAATAATATTTATATAAACATTTCAAAAATTGTGCCAAATTGTTCAGGAGGCTACAAAAAGTTTAAAAATTTTGGTCCGACCCCTGGGTCCCGTCATCCGACCAACGCCAGTAGTGTATGTGCCAATTAACTAATTATTATTACTGATCTTCTAATAATCATTCCTTCAACTTTTATAAAAATGACGCAGAAACGTGATTTGCATGGGATTTTTGTTAATATGCAGTTCTGCTTTTACAGACAAATGATAAGAGTAATATAACGATGGTTATCAATTTGTAAAATCACAATAATTACACGCGTTATCGACATGTATAATTTTTAATGACAAAGTAAACACCGAACTTATTCCACATGTTTTACATGTTAAAAGCTCCATATGTCAACCACTTGTGTTGCGGTTCAATATAGAACATTGCTAATTAAATAAAGTTTGTTATCAGCATAAGTGTAAATCAAGAGGCGTTAATTAAATAAAAATATTTATATGTTTTTGTGATTACCTATACCTACAATCTTCTGTGTAAAGACGCCTACAGACCATTCGTGATTCGTGATTCGCGCATGCGTGGTTCGCGGGCAATTCGTGAATAGTGTGTTTGTTCGCTTAAAACGATTCGTAAACAGTGCGGTTCGCGTGATTTGCACTGGTAGGCGGTTATTTGATGAATCTAAAGACCGCGCGATGAACGGATTATTTAACTAATGTCTGAAAATGATATCAGACGGTTCACTCGGGTGGATGTTTACTTGAGTGAATGTTCATTTTTTTTTTTCATTCTGCGTTCACACGCCACAGATAGAATGACAGAAATGCAAGTCCATCCAGTCTTTTTCTCGAAGATGTCGTCGAATGAAGTTTAAATCGTTAATTGTAGATTTTATAGAATTTGTCCGTTGTTCTGCCTTTGTACTCGTCGATTTTGTGGTTCGAAAGACATTGATAATTTTTGAAATTCTTCAAAAACAGCAGCGTGTTTTGGTCGTTCCAGTTGAATACCATTTTGTCTCATACACAGACAGAATATATAATGTGGTTAATTTCCCACATGTGGAGTACATAAAATCTTTATTTAAAAAACAGTACAGAGCTGTATAAAATGCGTCAATTAATACAGTCGTTTATTTACTTTTAAATTCATGTAAGTATACATTGGGATGTCCAAAGATAAGTCAGCACTATTGCTTTGTTAATATTTGAGCTACTACTTTGACTAATTAAATATTTTCCCAAAAACAAAAGTATTAAAAACGTTATAATATATGAATAATTTAAAATGTTCCAGTGTAAGATTTACATGACAAAATGTAGTACACCCCCTGGACTACATCTACTGCTTACAATGATGTTTTCTTTCTTTGTATTGAACTTTGCGCGCTTGATTAATGAATTACAAGAAATTTTCACACACTTTTGGGATTTTCTATTCGAAGATGATTTTTGACATCAATCACAAAAGGGATACCCATTGTAGCATGTGTCGCTGAAGTTAATTTCCCACGTCTTGAAGAGTATACGTAGGTTGCCGAAAAATGCGTATATTGAACTGAAGCATGGCTAATATTGAAAGTAAGAAATCATTTTGGGGGATGATATATTAAAGAATTACACTGTTTCCTTGTTGATAGTTACCCTAGTCTGTATATAATATTATATACTTATTATAATGTAGGTATTGAGCTTTTACTGTAGTTTTAAGTTAACGACATAATTATTGTAATACTACAGTTATGTAAACACTTTGTATAAAACGAATGTCTGTTCATTTTTATAAATTATAATTCATTAAATATTGGAATTTTGTTAAATTACAGACAGAAGTCCCGTTACAATTTTATATATCGGTGGGAATATCAGCTAAATAGTATACCAAAAACGTATTATTATTACGGTGCTGCTGGTATTTTTGAAAACTCCTAGTGTATCTGCTTTAAATATCAATTATTTTCAAGGGGGAAGTCCAGACTATTTGCTTGTGTGTATAATGAAAACGATGAAAACGTGTTTACATAATATTATATAAATATGTACATTGAAATGAACTGTATAAATTTAAGAAGGGTTAAAGTCCTTGTGACTCTTGAGGATCGACCTCTACGTTTACTTTATATTAATCGATGCACTGACCTATAAAATTTAATATAAAGTCTTGTTCATGCTCATTAAAATCGTATATACTCAAAGTTTTAATTAACTGCATTTGTTAGAGCTCAAATATAACATAAAAGTTGTATAATGATTTTTTCTTAATCAATGCTCAACTCGTTAATTTTTAAATATCTGTACAGGAATGACAAATGCTGGGAAATCTTTGTAAGTCAAATACGATTAACTTTTTAGTATTGGACGTAATCGTTTTTTTTTTTTTGTTTCGAGTAATAGTTATTTTGTATTTGTTACTGATTAACAGTATACTTGTATTCTGCTATACTTATGCAGGCATAATATGTAAATATCGTAGTGAAATTAAAATCAAAATCGTTTCAGTAGTTTTTGAGCCTGAACAGACAGAACAGACAAAAATTCCGAGAATGGCTTTGGCATTCTATAACGGTATAATGCGTGCAGTGTCAGAATGAAGGCCCCCTTATTTGTGTCAGAGACTGTATTTTATTTTTTATTTTTTGTGTCTTACATAATTATTAACACATTAAAAAACGAAGTCTTTGTTAAAATAAAATTATTGTGATTTTTGTTAATATCAGTGTATTAAAAACGTTTTGCAAAGAAAGTCGTACATATTTTTTCAAAAAACCTACAACAGATAGTTAATCCAAATTCTTCAATATCCGAATGACAAAAGTTAAAATAAGAGATTCTATAATCAACATTGCCAAACAACTTGATAATCCGAATGTATATAGAAATCATTCGGAGCAACAAAATCTTTCACAAAGAATACAGGCGTGTCTAAAATCTTGTTCCAATTTCTTTTTTCATTTCATTTTTTGCATTAATCATTTAAATGACTTAAAACTATTGAGTAAATTAAGTTCGGACTTAATCGATGTCAAATCTAATCATAACGACTGTTTTTCTTATTTTATTTTGTATAATTTTATTTATTTTAAAAAAATCATAGGTGATGCCAGAGACACTATTAACTCAAAATTTTTAAGTTACAAGCAGATGTTCAACAGTACAGTGTAGGCAAGTGTCTTATATGCATAGGCAAATACACTAAAAAACGCAATTGAGTATTTGAATTTAAAAAAAACTACTAATTTTTTTATTTTTTAAATAAATTATCGTAAATAATATTGAAGAACGAAAAGAAAAAAAAATTTTAAGCGATAGGTAATTAATAACAAATTTATTAAAATGTATAAAACTTCATCAGATATCACGTGACTACAAAAAGTACCAGGAATGCTTGTGACGTCAAAATGATAAAAGTTGTGTATTTGTGTATGTTTTATTATACAAACTATCAAAGTAACCATGGTAACCAGGGCCATAAAAACATTTTGACGTCACAGAGGTTTTTGGCGCGTTATCTGATCTTAAACTAAATTAATATAACTTTTTAATTATGAAATTAAACAAAATAATAAAAGTGGTTTTGTTACAAAACTTGTATGTGATCTTTCCATTTATGTAAAAAAAATCATTCATTGAAACACGATATTACAATTGGAATATTTATTGCATTAAAACGACTGACATAACATAATTGTATTTAAATTGAGCTATGATAAAACATTACGTGATGTCATCAAGGTAAAATGTGCGTCCAATAACATAAATCGTGGAGTTGTGTGAGCAACGCAACGTGGTGAAGCGATCCGAGCACGCGTTGTGTGGAGCGTCGCGTATATAAGAACGACGTCGAGTCGGGACATCCGTACTGTCACAGTGGATACTGCTGGCTGAAAAGCGACGCTGCAAGAACTGTTGATTCGCATACATAAATATAGATAGACATACGACGGACATTCAAACGAAGATGATGGGTGTTCAGTTGCTCAAGGCTTTAATGGCCGTTACGGTTTTGAGTGTTCTCATTCAAGCGGTGAGTGGACTTTAATTATTACGAATTGTTGAATTATTTTTTGATGATGGGTTCCACAAAACAATGTCATAGATGCTGATGACCGCAGATGTTGAGCGTCTGTAATCTACAATTCATTCAAAACTATGTCAAAAAATTGGATTTGACAGTGACCTTAGATTGCGATAATACATTACAGTTTTCTTACATACAAGAGCAGTCTAATGTCGTATTCAAACTCCCTGTCATGTACAACATTAGATTATATTCACACAAAAACAAATAAAAAGCTCGCTTTTCAAGTAAAGTTTTGAGAAAAATGTCGTTTCAAAGTAAAGATTATGCAGAAAACTATGTTAAATACGCGTATACACAGTTTAAACAAAATATCAATTATTCTTCGAACACAATCGAATTCTACAATGCTTTTCTTATGAAGAAATATGTGTGTTCACAATCTAAGGTCATTGTCAAATTAAATTATTTGACAATCCTTGCTGCAATCCAGCAATAATTTACGTATATCGCAAAAGTTTCGGTAAAATAATTCCTCTATACTCTTACCATTGCAAATTATAACTATATCGACCCCACGACGGCTGGAAAAGGTTGTATTTTTATTTAGTTTTTAATTAAAAGTAAATTACGAATATTTTTATGCTGGCAACTTTTTTTATGAATTGTTTTTTTGACTTTTTTCTGTTTATTAAAACTGATCTTATGTTAAACATTTAGTTTTACCATTCTGACTTAGCAAGTGGGAAATGGTACTAATTTAGGTCCCTTTTCACAATTTTACTATATTTTTCCCCTAAATGCAAAAACATATTTTTGGGAGCTATATATATATTTCCAAAAATGGTGCCAAATTGTTCAGGAGGGTATGAAGCGTCGAGAACTTATGGCAATTCAAATTAAAAAATCATTTAAAAAATAGTTGTTCTTTTTTTCTAAAGTAGTCAAAAAGAGATGAGTTTGCTGATAAGCATGCTTTAAATTGTTTTTATTTGTGAAACCATGATATAGCACCAGGGAAGCCAAAGGCGAATACCCTGATATAAATATAATAAATAGAACACATTTTTATATAAATATTATAAGAGACGGTGCAGGATATAAAGGCAAATTTAAAACAATATTCAATGACTAAACATATTTCAAGACCGACGTTTCGGCATTAAGAATTATGCCTTCCTCAGAGCCTTAAAAACTTAACAGTTCGTCATCAATTAAAATCTTTTTTATCTATTGAGGAAAGCATATTTCTTGATACTGAAGCTTTGAGCATTACAGAATATTATTTTCTATTTGTCTTGTATTCAGTATCGTTTCTTAAAATAATATAAATAATTTACAACTTGTTTAATATCCGCGGCATCGTACACGTTAACATAAAACTTTATTGAATTTATTTTAATGTTATATCAAAGCCAGGACCGTTGGAATGGTCTCGTCGCCCAATTTAATCGTCTAGAATTTTTCTCATATAAAGCAATAATTACAATCTTTTATATCTAGCTTTACGAGTTTTTCACTTTAAAAACATAAATAAGATTAAATCTAGTATATTACACTGCATTATTTTTTAAAACCTATTTATGTATTCTGTGGCAGATAACAGTTAAATTCGTCTTTTCCACGGCTAGGATGTTCCGACTAACAACTTCAGAGCTCGAAACTCATTACATTAATACATTATATACATTTTGGAATATGTTTTTTCGAATTTCTGAATTTTTTTAACATCCTGTTTTTCAATAGTTTACAGAGAAATGTTCACTACGTATAAATAAGAATTGTAAAATTGTAAAATGGTTTTAAGGTATGCCTTTGTTTAGCTACTTCTGTTTTAAAGCTTTTGAGAACTGTTAATGTGTCCTATGAAAACACATAATAAATACAATGATAATACGTAAATTGTTTCACAATGGATAGCGGCCAATTATATTGTTATTTTATGTATTTATTATTTCGAAAACATTACAGTAGGTAAACAATAGAAAAAATGTAAATTGTGTTTTTTCTGTTTTTTTAACTTTGTTATTTTTTTTGGGATCCAAAGCCAAACGTTGTCGTGTCTATGTTTGTAGCATTAATAATTAACAATAGTTCTTTAACATTATAAGTGAATTAGTTTATGGATTTGAGGTCTAATCATTTGGTTAATATAAATTAATTTTTATTGCTAGTCTTTCTTTAAAATATTCTGTAAAAACAAAAACAAAAATTGACGTTTGACGAAATCGCGGATTCTGTCACATCACACTTAATTTAAATTTGCGAGAATGTAAAAAAATGACATTCAAATAACATGTTAATTAAATATTTAAGAAAATATTTCTTAGAAATATCAATTGGGTGTAATTAGTCACTTCCAAACAATTTTTTATCTTCGTATTATAATGTATAAATAAAATTGCGACTATATAGAACCGTTATTTAGCGTCACGCAGCGAATTGAACTTAGCCCACATAATTTAAAAAATATTGTTTCGATAAGAACATGAAACGTCGTGTGCCGGGTATTTTTTTTTTTTTTTTGAGAGAAATTTGAGAAAAAGCTCATTTTCGGTGTTTTTTACATTTTCATGTAATAAGGAAGACTGTTTGCTGGGCTGCAGAACACATTGTCGGAAAATTTTATTTGATAATGATCTTAGATTTTGATATATGCAGAAGCATTCTAATGTCGTAGTGAAACTCCCTGTCATGTAACAAATGATTGCTCTACATGGAAAAAAATCGCTTTTTTAGCTAAATTTTGATCAACATGCGTAGAAAAATGTTATTTCGAAATAAAAATTGTACAAAAAATGGTGTTTAATATATATACGAGTATATACACAATTAACAAAAAAAATATCGTCTCAATCAATCAACTATTTTTCATGCAGAATTGATTTAAAATTCTACAGTGCTTTTAGTACGGAAAAATATGTGTGGTTACAATGTAAGGTCATTACCAATTAATGTCTACAAAGTTTTTTTTAAAATGTTTTGTGAAACTCACCATGTGTTACTTGTTAGTAACTATAGTAATATGATAATATATGCTGAATATTAACCGTCGAAAAACATTTTTACTATTTTTATTATTTATAAACCTGAAAAATATACATAATCTAATCTCAGTTTTGGAAATTCTGTACGTAATATTAGCTTCAGACGACCACATACATTTCTACAATAAAAATAGACTATAGAACATACCTCATCATAAAGTGACAAGAAATGTGGCGGAAGTACGTGTCGATATGGCGGAAGCGCAGGTTGATTTGCGTAAGACTTGTTGCAACATGTATTTGATAACTATTTCGTAACCACAGAAAATCTTGGTTTTTCATTTCCTTTCTCAAATAAGAAAAAAATGAAGCAATTTAAAGCAGAAATATCCATAATTTATTATTTTTTAGCATTACATTCAGATACAAAAAAAATGTTCATCGTAAAGTCTTTATTAAGTTTTAGGCTTCATA
Organism: Venustoraphidia nigricollis; assembly: GCA_034508555.1. NCBI lineage: Eukaryota > Metazoa > Arthropoda > Insecta > Raphidioptera > Raphidiidae > Venustoraphidia > Venustoraphidia nigricollis. Next base: position 161,152 of record JAVRKA010000128.1, on the reverse strand, counting down.
GCTTTTTTGTGTTTGGTTCGATTTTAGTAATTCTTAAGAGAACTACAGATACAATTATTAGTTTTAACATGTTTGTACGCATTTTAAATGAAATTGGTTTTTTAATTTACAAAGACAAAATGAATTTTGACTTAAATTAGTATAACAACAAAATAGTTACTATAGGTAACTAAGTTCTAGTTAGTTTTAAAGGTAAAAAATAACATATACGTTATAAACTGAGGAGCGTTAAAATGTTATGTAATAATATGATGAAATGCATTTATCTTGTAATTTTATATTTATATATTTCTACACCTCCTATTATTCGAAAAGTACTTTCAAAGTTTACCCTTTCCTCTTGTGCTTCAGTCGCTATAATTAACTGAAAATCATAATATCATTTGAGTTTCCAACTGTAAAATTGAGCGATATTTAAATATTGAGTAATATTTGAATTTGTATTTGAGTTATAAAAGCTTATTGATTTTCTTGTCTTTCTTGATGTTCTTATATAAATAGAAGAATATCCTCTGCAGTACTGTTAAAGCAATATATTTAAATATTCACGATGTTTCTTAGCTGCACAGAACGTTTCAAGTTCAGTCTACACTATAACTAACTTTACTAATCTACGACCTCTGCCAAATCAATAAGATTGTGAAAACAGAAAAATAATTGAGTATTAAGTTTTAGCAAAGTTAATATCAAAAAATGTACCTAGTAAGGTACCAAAACTTTAGGAAAAATAGTCATTATAGTACGGTTTGCTTAATGGATTGGAAAAGCATTGAAACAATGTAAAAACATACCCGCGCCATGCATAAAACTATGCCTCTTATATATTCTAAAGCATGACTTACTTTTTAAATTTTGAAATTATCGGAAATATATGGATAAAAAATCTTAATGAATTGTATGTAAAGTTGCAAATAACGATGTTTATTCATTATTAAAGCAAAATTATATGCTTACTGTACAGATAGAACCATAGACCAAAAGAACTCTTTTGGACAGAATTCTTTTCTCTTTCGAGAAGTCCAACAATATACGTGCGAGTCTCACCCACATGAGCTCACGGGGGAAGTGAAATTTCTTGAGAGTTATGAATTCGTTATTCATTTTGCGTTACCAAAGCTTCTCTTATATTTCTCCGCCGTTGAATTATTTCCCCTTTTAAAATTTCGAAAAATTTCAAACAGATACGTTGCTAAAAAGTTTCCTTTCGTCTGTATAATTCTTAATCTGTATAATCCTAGGCCAGTTTGGTGAAGTACCGCCTTATGTAACATCTCATCGAAAAACAGTTTAAAGTTGTTTTTTTAATATATGTTTTACTGATCTCTATATCTACTGATATAATCAGTCATGACAAAAAAAATTAATTATTAGAATATAATTATAAAGTGTTTATGTATTTTTCAATCGCCAAAAGCAATTTAAAATTATTTCAATATCGCTTGAAAAGAAAAATAAACTCCAAGTTAAAATAAATGTTATCGTATTTTTTTGCTCAGAAAATACAACCTCAACTTGTAAGGTAAAAATTGTTTACATTTCACTTATTATCTTTAAATTATTAACGCATCGTCTATCTCTTATGCTTTAGGGGTTTAGGCTTAATATACTTGGTGATTCAAAACTATCATTTAGTACACAGCTTAAAACCATTTGTGTTATTTTGAAAAGTTTATCAATTTTTATATCGTAAACCTACCAAGTGGTTTTAAGTATCATACCTCGATGTTGGCATAATTTGCTTCTGCTTATTTGCTCATCTATCCGTTTGTTGAATATCACGACATAATATGCGGTCTAAATTAATTAAAAAAAATAATTGTAAAGACATTATTTGAACATAAGACGAACGATGCACACAAACTATTTTGCATTCGAATATTTTCCCGGGTTGGGAGGGGTTCAAATGTTAATTTATGTATACAATATATTGAGAAAACGAGGAACTTTTAAAGTATATTGTTCCATTCTGTAGGGCGTTGATATGCAGAGGTTTTAAAAGAAATTCTGCCCGGTATTAAAAATAAGACAATGGTATCGTTCCGTGTATTAAAATCTGATAAGACTAATAATAATTATCTACATGACTACTACTTTTCGATAACGGCCTATAATGCTATTGAAAATACACACTTTTAGGGATTTTTTTATTATTGAAAGAGTATTCGAAAATTCTAAAAAAATTGTTTCATAATCTAGTTCTAATGTAGATTTCAACAAAAAATAATAAGCGAAAAGACATCAAGGCATTGACGCTTTTTCATTGTGTCTGCCGAGTTTTCATAAATTGTCAAAAAATCTAGATAGACAATAATTAGATTCCACGGATTAGATTCTGACTTTATAATAACAGTTTCTACACAGAGCCCTCTTTTCCACTGGGCACTCTGGGCACGTGCCCAGGGCCTCGCGATCAATAGGGCCCCCTAGTTCTTGCCATATCAGCATTCGATAACCGATACTGCCGACAAATATCATATATCGATATATTTTTTTAATAATGTATTTGTTAATTATTGATTTGCTTAAAATTTAATATAAAATCGTCTTCCGTAATAGTCATAGGGGCTTCATTTACTATAGTGCCCAGGGCCTCCAATAGGCCAAATGCGGCCCTGTTTCTACAGACGCGGAAAAAGAAACGTATTTACACAGAAGAAAAAAAATCAATAAAAATACATTTAGAAGGACAAGTTGTCTAAAAAAGTAGGTAAAAAAATAGATATAATAATAATAGATAATAATGTTTAAATCAATCAGTTATTTTTTTTAGATGAATTGAATATAATATTCTATAGTATTTTCTTGTTTTTCTCTTATTGAAATACTTATATGTATATACCGTATTTCACCAGGATGAACTTTAATTTTACGAAAACTATTGCAGGGAGGAACACTATTCCGTGATTTGAAACTAGCAATTTTAATGCCAAATAAATAAAAACACGTGAAAATTCTACAAAAATTATTATTAAATTATTTCTCGACGATCGTTTCCACCTTCAGGAATATACATATATTTAATATACATAAAACTTATGTACAGTATCGTATATGTGTTTTATATAAGATATATGTTAATACTGCAAAGCTTCAGAACGAGCTATTTAATTGTTATAAACATTCATTGTTACAATGCTAAATTAGAAAAAATTATTTTTTATCCACTGTCATCGTCACTTTACGGAAGTATTTCGTATTAAAAATTTCCATATGACAACATAGGTTTGGCTATAGCCCCTTTATCTGCCTTCAAATTTCAAATGTACTAAGGTTGGATTAATGATTAATAATAAAAAATGGAAATTTACCTGATTCATTCATAACTCTCGCTACTGAGATGGTTCTTGTCTAGCTAAAATATCAGCTTTCGTGTGTAGTGAATTTAATATTACAATTTGCTTTATTATGAAGAATTGATTGTTTAGATATCGCACCGTAGAGTAATTAATAACTCATTCCGCCGCGAAAGTGGAAAGATTCGGGTTTGAATCCCGACGGTGACAGTGGATAAAAAATAAATTTTTCTAATTTAGCATTCTAACAATGAATGTTTATAACTATTCATCTTTAAAGTTCAATTCCAAAATATGTAATAATAGAAATTAGTTTCACGGGTAATTGGAATAAAAAAATCAATTTAAACACTTATTGATTGCAACGTTTCGTCTTTATTAAATAATAAATTTTAATGATCTTTGTAATGCAAAATTGCCTGTTATATCATAGTTTTATTATAATTTAAACATGCTGAGAGCTTGAAAAAGTCTTGATTTAATAAAGACGAAACGTTGCAATCAATAAGTGTTTAAATTGATTTTTTATTCCAATTACCCGTGAAACTAATTTCTGTTTATAACTATGTTTTGTATTCTTGAGGATGGACTTATTGTCCGAAACGAGCGTCGAGAAATAATTTAATAAAAAATTTATTGTGGAATTCTCAAGTGTTTTTATTTATTTGTTATTATTAATCATGTTCTATCAAGTGCCGAGTTAAAAATCAGTGCAAATTATACTAGCAATTTTATAATATTGGTACAAATGATCTTAAAATAAAAATGAAACAAAAAAAAAGAGTTTTTATTCATTTATGTAAATGATCGTCAAACATTAAATAATTCGATTAAAAGACCGCGCACACTTATCCAACACGGACCAGAAAAACCTTTTTGTGAAGGTACCCACGTTATTTAACGAAGTTATATCAGCAACAACCGTCGTCAGTCGGTCGCCAGCATACCTAATTTAATTCTTAAGTGCAGTTCTAAAAATGTTATGAATTGTTAAGGACAGTATACCTAGTTTCTCTTATTCGATTTTTTATATTTCGGCGTTTAAATGTCCCCTGCGTAAAAATCTGCAATTGTTTAATTATGGTTCTTTGAAAATCAGAATAATTTCTGCTGATCGATTTATCACCAATTTTGTAGCAGTTTGTTCCAAGGAAAGCAAAATTTTTGTTTCTTTGTTATTTTATCACAAAATAAAAAAAAATCTATAAACTCAATCTGGGTGCCCACGATGTTCATTGTCTACAGGAGTATTTAGATTTTCTGATAATTCGTTGGTAAATCCAGCATTAAATAGTATATTATACTGCAAGGCCATAAAGTTGAAATTCCTGCACTGCGCGACACATGGTGCCACCGGCACGAGAAAACTGTTTCGTCCCGCTGTTACAGATGGCGTGCGAGTAATTCCAGCAGTGCATAAATGTTAGGCTTTCTGCCTTAAAATCGAAGCCGAAAATACGTACTTTCAACCGAGTTTAAAGAAAATACACATAATATCTACTTGTAAACGAGAGATATTTTTAATCACCTGTATACAATATGTGTTCACATTCCATTAACTTAGTAAAAGTTCAAAGTGTAATGTCATTTACAAGTATATAATACGACTACTTTGTATTATCACTTATGTGTAATAATTTGATGACGTGATAAAATTTCATGCAAACATTATAATAAGTATCTCTTGACACATAATATCATATCATAGGTATCGTTCAACATCCTTAAGTTACAATTTGACTAATAAAATAACATACTCAAAAGAAAAGACGCCAGTCTTAATTAATAACAAACGTGTCGATATTCAATATCTTTCATAAAACTTTTTAATTTATAGCGATTTTATAATAGTGTTATTATATACTGTTTAAAATTTTTTAATAATTCTATTGTTGACGTTTTGAACTTATATTATGTCATTTTGAAGACGTATTCTGTTTTTTATTGATGTCTTGCAAATTGCATATTACACAGTAATAAGTAAACTCTCTATTACAAGTTTTATACTAACTCTTGTTACGTGGATGCTCGGTTAACCTGAGATTCTATCCTGAAATGGCCAGCGCTGTACTGTTTCGAGTGTTGGAAGGTTTACAACGACTTGTTTCGTACGCGTCGAAAAATAATAAGACATTTTATTTTATTACTGTGCCTAGGCACGTTGTTTATTTCATTTTAAAATTGCATAAAACGGATTTTTTAAACAAAACAGTAAATATATAAATTAATTACGAATCCGTCGATAGATACATCAAAACCACCGCCTCCGAATTGTGCGTATTCATATTAGTATATACTGGTTTAACCTAGGCAAAACTAGTTCATCCTATCGCACCTAGTAAACACTGATCTGGACTAAGCTAACTGGTTAATTCTATCGCTTCTAGGTAAAACTAGTTTGACCTAGCAAAAACTAGTTTAGTTCAGTATAGCAATTTGTCAAAAATTCCTTATGTGCATAGGTCGTCTCCAATATCCAGGCTTGCATGACTTCGGTCTTGGCTATAAGTCTTAAGACATTACTTGTGTTCCAAATAATATCTGTCTGCTAACAAACTGTAAGTGACCTTAGGATATTGGGCATCTTACCTCCCGGCTATATTAAATTTAAAAAAAAACACGCTTTCATAGCAATCCCGAACTAAAAAGTAAAAAATAATGTTTAATTATCAAAATTTTGTTTAACAACGATAAAAAGTCCATAATTGTATTGAGTGAGCGGACTTTCTATCACTGTTAAACAAAATCTTGATAATTAAAAGTAATTTTTTTCTTTTTAGTTGGTTTGCTATTAAAGCGTATTTTTTTAGTTTTTTTAAACTATTATTTATTTTTTTATTTTTTAGTCTTATTTGTTTATTCTGTTGTTCCTGGTCAGAACATCTGAACAAAGTTATCAAATTCTTGTATTGTCATTGGTTCTTAATACGTGTGCAAAATTTTTAATCAATCGGAGTTCCTGACGTCGGTGAAAATTACTTTGATAGATTCCGTCATATTGATACATGCATACACAATACAAATCAAGCTAATAAAAGCGTGTTAAAAAAAGAATTCGTATAGAAACTAAACGCAACGTTAGTATACCATTGAGAGATCTTATTTACTTTTATAATACATGTAAACGTAATCCCAGGCGTGTACTCTGTGTAATTTGTATAATGAGCTGTTGAAATATTAAAATGTTTTATCTGTTCTATTCAGATTTAAAACAAACCAAAATACCGGAAACATTCGTTTTTCTTCTCTCTCTTAAATACCCGGTACCTTTGCCATGGTACCCGTTACCTCCACCATACGTATTAAACTGCAGCAAGTGTGCTTGAAATAAATTATTATTAAATGACTGCTTTCTGAATAATGTTTACAGAACTTAGTCTTAATATTTTCATGAACTTGTATTTTTGCTGTTTTTCAACGATGAAAAAACGAAACCCTTATACCATCTTTCTATTGAACGAAATTAAATATGGATTTTACACGAAATCTCGCGAATAGAAAATGTTAATGACTTTGTTAGGGTGCCAATCAAACCGTATTAACTTCAATATAATCCGCAATATTTTTTATAAAAATCGGTTCAGCCGTTTTTTTTTTAATAAAAATACAGCAAACACATATTATTTAAGAATTTTTGGAAAAATATTTTTCGAGTTTAATTTGTTAAGATCATACTGGAAAGTTAGTTCAAGTCAAGATTCTAGATTCTAGACTTTCTATAGTCTAGACATGAGTGTAGCGCATCTAATATGTAAAGTAAAATACTTTCTATGGTATCTCAATAACATCTTCATAGATAAAAAATGTTTAATTATTTAATAAATATTTTTGAGAAGAATAGAATATTCGGCACTTGTTCGAGATGATATTATGTCAACAACTAGGTACTCGTTGTGTGTCAATTTTATCAGAAAATAAATGGAAGTATTGAAAAATATCTCGACGTTCCAGTTGTAAACACGTTGAGTAAACATGTGGATTGACTCTTCATTAAAATAATACTTCACAGCTTTTTTTATCCAAACAATGTGCGCTTTTAACTCAAAAATTGGAAAAGTTTTATCTTGACTAGTTATGCATTGTTTGTGTGATATTATAAAGTATAAACAAACAGTAGCAGCTCGTCATATATTATCGATTACTGCAGCCAAAGATACAATGCGTTCGAACTGCGTTTTTCTATAGCAAGCTATGTTTCAGTATAAACTGCATCTTGAAAGAATGATATTGAAATATCATGGACAATCATTGGAGCGTATGATTATAATATAATTAAAATATTAAATTTAAATAGGTCTAAAAATGATCAAAAAATACTTCCGTGCTTCGGTTATCAATAAATTAGTATTCAAGTTTTTTCACAAGACGTGATATTTAACTGTAAAATTTTGAATGTCTTGCATGTTTAAATTATCGACTTTAGAAATAATATCGCGATTTTTTTTATAGAAAATCATATACTTTACAAATTTGCTGGAATACTGTTTTACTAAATTTTACATTTAATCTCGAAAAGTTTCAAATGAGATGGTCGGTATTTTTCAAAAAAATATTATAGGTACCTTCTTTTATTTTATATTTTCTCAGTCTCTAAGACATAGTTAGATTACTGAATCATTACACATTTGCCAAATTTCTTGCTTTTTGATACTGTTCAGATTTGATGCCTAAAAATGTCTATTATTGACTGCTTTAATAAACTATTGTAAAACTATCATAATTGCATGCAATGAAGATAATTATTTACTAAAATAAATTTCGACAAAAATGCCGAGAAAAATGGTACTTCAAAGGGGACGTTTTGTAAAAAAAAAAAAAAATACAGAAACTTGATACTACTTCATTCAGTTATTTTTGGGCAGCATCGACTTGAAATTATAGAATACTTTTCTTACGAAAAAATATAATATATAACCGCAATCTACAAAGTCCCGATTTTTTGACAATGCGTTATACAACTGCGCTATTTATCTGTGTGAAATATATACCTACATATTAGCTTATCTCTTGGAATTGTGACAAGCCGCTATTATAAACATCGAATACAAGTATTCATTTGATTCCCAAATCAAATTATTCAGTTTTTGAAAATAAATAGACTGCATTTGTTCTGTCTGTTTATAAATTGTTTTCCTACTGAATTTTTACTCCTTTGGGGCTGTTACTTTAGAAGAGGTTTTTGTAGTTGAATTTTTCAATAAAATAATTTAGCATGACATTTGCGCAAAATTTTATTTTAAACTGAAGATATGGAATAAATAGGTAGAATTTCAAAAGTAGAAGAAATTTTGGATCATGAATAAATAATAGAATAATAAATATTGTTTCAATGAAGTGTCAGCTATGAATTTTATGTGCCCAAATTGAAAAATTTTTTAGCTTAAATTTCGAAATGGAAAGTTTTGTTTCGACAGTTTGCATGTCATTATAAGCAGGGACAGTTTAGCCTTTCTCCGAGTCCAAGGATCTTAACCTGACTTTCTATATCAATATTTTTCGAAATTTATAAAAATCATGAATTTTATTTTAATTGAGCTGGGAATAATTTTACTAAAGTATTGATTACTTCTCATTACATTTAGTTAACTATAAAAAACATACACATACAGATAGAGAGGAAGCTTTTTATTTTTTCCATATATGTCAGATTTTATTACTAAAACTGACTGAAATTAAAAACCACAGAATTGCTCTGTACAATTTAATTTCTGACAGTTTAAACAAATGAGAAGAATATTACGTAACGTGTTTGTAATTTATTTTTTTCTGTCTCTTTTTGTTATGTTCGATGTAAAATTTATTTAAAAATATTGAACCCGTGGACTCCAAGCATTGTTCATATTATACCTAATGGATAAGTCAGTCCTGATTTTAACAGATTTGCTAAATGAATACTAAATTTAACTCAAACTGAAATGCATAGGCATTATATTATGCCAGGAATAATTTACGCGATTTTAATCGCTTTAAGACGACTTTGACAAAACATTTGAAGCCGGGTAAAAAGTGGCCTTTAAGTTTGAGTATCACCATGTGATCTATTTTTTGTTAAAATGAAAACAGACAACATTGCTAATTATATGCGTCGAGATATTTTTCTATTACGAGCGTCGCAAAATTGAAATATAGTCACAAAACGATAAGATCTCCTGAGATACATCGCTTCGAGTTTATATTGAAATTTTAAATATACCTTGAAAAATGAATTTAATTTAACTCGCCGTTTACAACGCTCGTATAATAGAAAGGTACCTCAAAACATGTAATTCCACGAAAAATTAGGTGGTTACATGAGCTAAATGATTAAATTGTCATTAGTCTTGCTTTTTTTGAAAATCAGGCTTAAACCGCTCATGTTCATAGATATATTTGTCGATGCTCTCATTTTGTTAAATATCTAGTTTCTCCTTACGCGTAAAAATTATTTCAGAATGTAAGTTAATTGTTATAAAGAAAATAAATTTGGTATGAGTTATCCGATCAGATAACACACATATTATCTATCGCGGAGGCGTAGGTGGTTTGTGCAGTGGCACTTTCTTTCCGAGAGCACATAGGATAGAGAGTCCGGGAGTCGGTTAGTAATCAACTTGTACAAACATTATTCTCCGGGGTGGTGTAATTGATATTGATCTATTGTTAAAAGTAACGACAACGAGATATTTGATAGTTAATTGGGAGATTGGGTTATCGTTTGCACTAGCGCATCTTGATTCTCTCTTATATTTATTTTAATTAATTACATTTTTATAATTAAATTAATGCGCCCGAAACGAACCACTTGATTTTCCTTAAATGGAATATACAATGGTGCTCTAAAATTAAAATATGTGCATAATAACAAACTTGCACAATGAATTATTTTTACTTTAAACAATATATGGGATGTACCTCTATAAGCGATTATAGAACGTGTTAATACTTCCACGAAATTTAAGAATGAGTCATAAATAACTAAACTAACATTGTTTTTGTATATCATTAGTTTCATTTTTCGTATTGTCGAACTTACTACAGTTGATAAGTATCAATTGCGAAGAAAGGTTTGGCACGTAATCATAATGTTAAAACGAAAAATTCAAGTGTTGTCTTTAAGTGATAAAATTTATCACTACATATTTGATGTATTTTTATAGACCTCTATAAGTGAGAAAGGTCACTCCTGTACCTCTATAAGCTAGAAACTCGGATTAACGAAAAAACCTCCATAAGCGAAAAAGAGACCGCAGTTCCTTGCACTCTTTCTTATCCAAGTTCGACTGTAATTAATTTCTTGTATGAAGCGTACGCATTTCATATAAAGTTGTTTGAAAGTTGAAAATGTGGCTTTTTGCAAATGTAAGTACTAAGTATACAAGTTTTCATCTTGGGAATTATATATTTTAGTTAAACTAAAGATAAATTTTACGCAAGTTTAAAAAAAATAACTGACGTTTAAAATTTTACATTCTATATCAACACATAAAAAATGTATATGTCGTAGGATAATTAAACAATTCGGATTTTCGCGAAGATCCAATTATTTCAATTATCCTACGACATATATATAGTTTTTAGTTGTATAAGTTTTTAACAAAATTTCGGCGTATCTGTACAATTATTATATAGTACAGCTATTATAGATTGTTTAGACGAAATTAGCTATTTTAGACTGTTTGTTCTGAGCTAACTCAATGTTAACTTTCCTTATGTATTTGTTGTTGATCAGAGCATAGGGTAGACTGGGGCTCATCCAAGCCACTCTTGTCACCTTCTCTTAAAAAACTTAGATATTTTAACTCTTTACAGTACATTCATTTTAAACTGTATATTTTTGTATAAGAGGAATAGAAATTATTTTTGTGGAAGAGTAAATGTGCATTTAAATCACTTCAATAATTGATGAATAAGCTAAATAATGCCTCATATTAAATATTTATAATAAATTAATTATAGTTAGCATTCATGAATCACCGCGTTGCGGTACAGTGGCGTATACCAACGTTTCCAAAAATGTGGGTCGCGACCCGACACCCGTAGAAAAATTTTACCGGATCGCGAAAAAAAATTGTAAATTTTTGTGTATGAAATAAGCAAACAAATAACTTGATTTCTATTAAAAAATAAATTTAGTTTTGTAAATAAATGTTTTTTTTTCGTAAGGTGAGTCGCGAAAAATTTTAAAACCTCGTTCCGGGCCGCGGTCAAGAAGGTTTGGGAAACGCTGGCGTATACGATTGTATCTTATAGAGTAAGATTACGCTGTAGAAAGACAATTCAAGTTTTGATAAAATACACGTTCCTCAGAAATTCCCTTTCAGTTCCAGAACTCGGACATGAATCGTCAGTTACGATGTGAATTGTGTATCGAAAATTATGATCTTTATAAACTTTAGAAATAAATGTGTAATAAAAGAAAAGGAACTGTTGTTCTTTGTTAAAATTTTTGAAGAAAGCTAATTTTATTTCACTCTGTACACATCAAAAAAATTATTAAAATATTAACAATTCAAATTGAAAAACGATATATCTTACGTTTCTTGTGATGCGGGAAGGGGGGTAATTTTCTAAATATATAATTGCGAATAAATATTAATTCTTACTATATACGTAATGATCTACTTATATGTGACAAACAAGAAAAGAAATACTTTAACTCTTTTAGTCTTAGTGGTTAATGTCAGTAATCACCTCTTTCCGATTTTTTAAATTAAAATCCATGTCATTTAGCGATCATCGGTTGAATATCATGAAAGTTCAAACCATGCTTAAGATGTGACACCGATTGGCGATATATTGAATGAATGACTTCATTTGCGTCGAATTGAATATTGAATATTGCTCTAAGTTCAAAATATTTGTAATGTAAAAGCGTGATGGAAAGAGTTATCAAGCTCTACTAATTAATTATTAATTAATCAGTGCATATTAAATATGCTTCAGAAACACATGTCATTATTAAAAATGCAACAGAAATGTTAGCAGTAGATTCTCAACTCATATAAAATTAAGCTTGTAGCCTAATTCTAAGACACAGTCTTTTCATACATGCATAATTAATTCATATTTTGTTAAGAGACGCACGGCATACACTTCAAGAAATAATAAAAATTAACTGTTTTTTAATTTATTACTCAATAAGAGAGAAAGAGAAGGGAATAGGAGATTATTGAAACTCGACAAGTGACGTCTAGAATAATTTTAAACAAACTATAATGCTTATTATTAGTGTATTTGCCATATGGCAACATACACTATTGGCGTCGGTCGGATGGCGGGACCTAGGGGTCGGACCAAAATTTCTCGACGTTTCATAACCTCCTAAACACTTTGGCACCATTTTTAAAAATGTTTATATATATATGTATATATATATATATATATATATATATATATATATATATATATATATATATTTATATATATATATATAGGTATATATATATATGTGTGCGGGCTATAACTTTCGAAGGAGTTAATTCATTTTAACGAAATTTGGCACACATGTTGGAATCCATCACCGCACGAAGCCTATTTAAAATGGGCCTAATCGGATCAATTTAAGGGTGGCTTTTAGGGGTTGAAAAAAGTTTTTGGGCCCCAAAATACCGAAAAAAATCTCAGAATCGTTTCAAAATTGAAATTTAACCCTTGAATAGCAATTAAAAAGTGCCCCCAAAATTTTAATAAAATCGGTCCTACAGGACCGGATTTAAAAATTTTGCGAATGACTAGTTTGCAGATAGTGAATTATTTACTGAAAGTTGTATATAATTTGATATAAAGGTTCGATTGATAATAATATTGCAATTAAGAAAAAAAAATGTTATTTTAAGGGGTGTATTAAGGAGTCAAATTTTTTATTTTGCCCAAAAACCAACTTAAGTTTGCATAATAAAGCCACACTGCCTGTATAAGCAAATACACTATATTGTCGGCAGGGTTTTGGCACTGCGACCCGGGTTTTTTAATGTTTACATCTGTTTCATTTATCCGTGGTTGAATACGGAAATCATTAAATCGTCATTATTTTAACGTAAATCAGAATCCATGCCCTTTTATTACAATCTTGCGACCAAAATTTTGTCTAGTTCTAATTAAAGCTAGAGCTTTGAAATTTTGCACACATCTATTTGTCTGGTGACAAATGACAATGCTATATTGTATATTATCTAATATCGTTCTAAATCTAATATGCCAGAAGCCCCAAGATGGCGTGTAATCTGTTTCTTCACAACTCCTTTGATATGGATATAAAATCAAAGGGTTGGACAAGTATAGAATACGATAAACTATGTCATTCTAAGCTCATTATGACAGACGTTCCAATATGGCGGCTTACTTTTTTTTTAATGTACAGGTTTAACTAAGAATTTGAAAATAAGATACTAGAAAAAAAACTTTAGGAAAAGAAAACATTTTTTAATAATTTAAGTTCATAATTATAAAAACGTGGGCCGTGACTATTGAACTATATTACTTATAAGTTGCAAGCCCCACTTTTATAATTATGAACCTAAATTATAAAAAAATATAGGTATTTTCCTTTTTAACTGCAATAAAAGCTTGTCTTTAAAGCGTTTTTTTTCTAATATCGATTTATTTTTATGATCGCGTAATAATAAACTGTATTGTTTTGTAAATATAGTGCGATAAATTATTAAAAGAGATTTTTTTTACAGGAACGCATAGAACCGGAAATAAAAGAGCCAGTTTTACAAAATTACGATTTTTTCGGTAAGTTTCAACTTTGTGCCAACCATTGTTTTTAATCTGAATTATCGCACTGTATATATATTGCACAGGTTTCGAAAATATCTACTTATATCAAATTAATTAAATCAATGGTATTCACTTTTTGTGTATTATTTTTAATTAAGGCTGCTGTCAATGCACCACTAATTTTGTAAATACTTATAATTAGAGATTGGGCTACGAGAGACATATTTACATGATTCATGAAGTACTGTAAATTCTAGGTTTATTCATAGAAATAATGACCACTGTTCATATTTCTAAGAAAACATTAAATAGAGAATTTAATTTGCATTGATTTTTTAATAATATTATTTTATTAATTAATTAATTAATTTATAATACCAGATAAATAAAAACACCTGAAAATTCTACTAATTTTTTTTATTAAATTATTTCTCGACGATTGTTTCGGACAATAAGTCCTTCCTCAGGAATATAAAACATAGAGTATAATATGTTTCGTATTCCTAAGAATGGACTTATTGTCCGAAACAATCGTCGAGAAATAATTTAATTTTTTTTTTGTGGAATTTTCAAGTGTTTTTATTTATAGAGATTTGGTAAAGTATTTCGTATGTGAAAAGAATTTACCATGTGTCAATAATTTATATTTATTTGGCACAACTTATTAGAGTATTTGCCATAATATGGCACATACATAAAGACTGGAAACGGTCAAATATTTCCAGGAAAGTAAGTTTTCGTGAAAAAAATTTCAGATAAAAGTTGTTTAATTTTAAGAATGACATCTTTCGGATACGAAATCACCCCTCAACCCCTTGCGGTAGTTGAGGGTAACTTCAAAATTTTAAATGGCAACCTCAATTTTTTCATGAATTATTATGATTCTCTGAGAAAAAATATCAAATGTTTGTCTAAATTTTTTTTTATCCGAAGCCATTCCGACCCTCCAAACGAGTTGTTAAAAATTCTCGTTATAATGGTTATAATAATATCGAAGCACTTTATATGAAAAGTACCTAATTAAGTGTGGCCCAGCTTTGAAAGTTGGGGTCCCACTGACACTCCGAATTGAATTAATGCTCTTTCATACAAATATGTCCCCCAGTGTCCAGTATCTAAATAGATAATAATAAATTATTGTACATACACTTTCTACGTTTGAATTGTTTGTTTGCCATTGTAAAATGTTAAATGTGTTTCCAGAAAGTTCATTTTCTGTTATGTTCCAAAAGTTTTTATTTAGAATTATAATACTCGAATTATTTATGTAAAACTAAATATAGCGCATTATTATTATAAATACTCGTATGTAGTCAAGAGTAAGACGCAAGTCAGCTATGTAGAGATTTTTATATTCTTTTCATATTTTTAGACACATTTTTTAAAATTATTTGTTGTGTAACGTTACACTAAAATATATATTTATTTACCGTTAAGACAAATGGATCAGATTTATTTTTATTCACACAGGTGGGAGTTTGGTGGAGGAACAATAAATAAAGCTTTACCAAAGTTTCGTTAGTGACCAGCGTTTCAGAATATATAATTCCATCCTCAGGGCCTGAAGATGGAATTATATAATCCGAAACGTTGACCACTAGCGAATTAATTTTGCAACAAAACATACATACAAAGTTTATTTCTATTATATAGATATACATTTTTAAATTAATTAACATTAATTAATATACATTTTTAATCTAAATTGTGAAGAGCCGCTAATGTTTCATTTCAATTAGCCTAATTCTCTATTAAGTATTCCAATAAATAATCAATTATTTTAATTATAGCTGATATTAATCGCATTTGAATATATTTTTATTTCACAAAATTGTTCACTTTATTTTCAATCTATTATTTATGTTCACGCGACGTTTTCACTTACCCTGTTGCAACAAAAGTACCTACGTGTAAAATTTTCTCATCCAAAAAAAAATATGTACAGTCAAAATCTGTTAAAACGACATCGAAGAGTCTACTCATATTTGGTCGTAAAAACCGATAGTCGTAACAACCGGTGATGTTTTCGAGGTACAAAGTAATTTTTTATTAAATATGTAGTATTATTGAATGTGTAGGTACATAATATAAATCCATAGATATTAATAGGAATAATATTCACTTTATCATTGTCATTTTTCTGTATTCATAAAATCTGTAATTTTAGTCTGCTTTGAACACTTCTATGCGTACGAATTTTGTTTACAATACAGCTGGTCATTCTAACAGATATAATCCAACGAATAAATGAAGATATAACATGACATGTAGTCGCTTAATGCGGTATGTCTTAAAAGGCAGTGTTTTTTTATACGACGCTTGCCGCTCACATAACATTCAGCCGGGACCTATGATTTTGGTCAATATAACCGATATATTGTTCTAAACGATGTCGTCGTAAACGGTTTTGACTGTAATTGTATCTTCATAACCAACCGTTTCAGAACTACAAAATTTTTGATATTTTTAAACACGTCAATAACTTCATAATCAATAGTCTAGTTTTCTATTTTTTGAGATAGTCCGTATGTAATAATGCACTATAATATGAAAACATACTTTTTTTGAATACCTGGCAAATTTGTATCTCAAATTAGACATACTTGTTCTTACATGTCTGCTGTCACGATGTAAAACGAAGGCTTTTGTTTGTTAAGTACGGTCGCTGAGATATTATATCATTCCCTAAATCTGTTATCACAAGTAAAAATAGTTTACGTCGAAAATTAGAAATTTTTTTAAATACGTTTTATGCAAAAATATAAATAATATTTAAGCTATATCTATAAACTTAATATTAACATACGAACCCAGGGTTCATTAAATTGTCTAGGATGAAAACATTGCTACTGAATAAACGTTGGTGATTGAATTTTGTTCACTTGATCATTTTTGATCAGTCAGTGCTGTTATTTCTCTATTGCAACAATAAATAAACATTAATGTTTAATGTATTGTCGTCATCAACTTATTTTATCAACTGACATAATTCCTTTAGCTTTGTGACTATACAAAATAAAATCATGACGTCAATCAGTCCCACATGGATACGATCTTTTCAACAAATAGATTTATCAAGGGTTTTTCAATTATTTATAGTAAAATAGAAAATATTCGTCTAGTAGCTGACAATGTAATCTATGTGGGAACATTCAAAATACAAAACAATTCAGCCGTTTATTTCTACCAAAAGAAGTATTCTCTAGTTTTTTTCCTTCTTCGATTATCGAGACTATTGCAATAATAAATTTGGAACATATGTTTTTATTTCAATACCTAATTGGAATTAATTAAGAAACAGAATGAGCACATAATATAGGAAAAATTATAAAACCGGGAAGGTCATGATGCTACAGCTTATATAACTGTTTTTTTTTTATGATAAGCACTTAATAATTAATGGCGTCTGTCCCATAAGCCTGATGATTTACGAAATTATGCATCAGAATAATTATTATAGTATTTCATTATTACTAAGATGTGAGAGATAATGTATTTTTATTTATATATTACTTTAAAAAATATTCTGCAGATGTCATCACCATAATCAAGTAAAAGCATGGATTTAGTAGTTCTAGGGATTGAGTATTCAGCTGCGGGGGGGGGAATCTACTGAGGGACGGGTACAAAGCATTGGCACAAAGTAAGAATGGTGTAAAATTTTGATTAACCGCCGCATTGTGCTGCATACAAAAGAAATGTTCTTTTCACAGCATACTACCAACATACCTTTCGTGCCACTAGACATGCGCAGTGCGCCGGCCAATGACAAGCGGACACCACTCACCTCGTCGCGTCCCTTAATCGACTTTACTCCCCTCGTCTAAAACCCTAGTACGTGCCTGTCTCTATATTCCTATGTCTACGAGTAAAAGAGATTTCTGTCAAAAGCGAGATAAACGCTATCTGCGGATAGAGCTGATAAACCCATATAGCGTTGAGCTAATGAATTATTAAGATGTGAATTGTATTTTGAATTTAAATTTTCATTCATTAACAAAATTGATAATACTATTTACTTAATTCGCTTTTAAAATCGTTTGTTAAAATATCGTAGTTATTTAAACACACCATCAGAATTTTAATAAAATTTTCAAAGCTAACAAAATTGATTTTCGTTTCACTTCTCGGAAAAAGTCAAATAAATTATATGTACTCTAAAATTCATTTGTAATGAAACTTGACTACAGTGTTATTCATGTAATTGAAATTCCTTTTGTTGTTAAATTTTAATATAAAATTATTGTAACAAGAAACGTGCTCAAAGGAAAATGATGCATCAAATGATTTTTTTGTGTGTGAAACTATACAGTCCTGATGACATGAAAGTTTTATCTCAGAGTTAAAAAAGACGTTAATTCGATTTTAAAAAATGATATCTTTTCAATCTGTATTTTGTAAAATAATATTTTACTGTCAGTTTTCAATCAACAAAAAACAAAGTTTTAAATTACACGCTAAGTTCTTTTGTTTTGACGAAAACGTGTTATAAAAGCTAGATTCGTTTGTTTTGACGAAAACGCGCTATAAAACGTACCACACACGTAAAACTATATTATCGATATCAGCCATTTATACGTCAGTCAAATGTGTTAAGATCAAAGCATGGAACACACATAAGTACTTGGCGTGAGTTTCAAACCTCTAGGCTCTGTTCAACCTGTACAATACGTCGCAGTATCAGCTTACTTACTTGCTGTGCGTCGCTTTAGGGCTGTATTAGTGCTATAAAAATCTCAAACTCCACAACGGGAAAGAAGAAAACAAACGTCGTATTTACCAATAACTCTTTTTTCTTTTTTATCATCAGTAGTCGGGAATTCGAAACCGACTTTTTTTTCTTTAACTCTGGACTAGGCTCCCGATTACAAAAAAAAATTATCTCATGACACGGTTTCTAAATATCTTCTATCATTTATTGATGAATTCTAAACACTGCGCTTGTATTCTTCTTTTAAGCTTTCGAGTTTTAGTTTTTTTTTTTTGGGGGTTCAGTACCTCAAAAGGAAAAAACGGCACCCTTATAGGATCATTCGCGTGTCAGTCCGTCCGTCTGTTACACCAATTTGCTCCGAAACTACTACACCGATTGAGTTCAAATTTGGTACACATATGTAAGTTGGTGACCCAAAGACGGGTGCGTAACGGAAAAAAATGAATTTTGAACATGGGGGTCATTTTTGGAGGGCAAATCAGGAAATTAAAAAAAAAAGTTTTTCAAACGGTACCATGTGACATATCAAATGAAAGGACTTGTCGTAGGGGTCTCAAATGTATGTTTTTTAATAATTTTAAAATGTATAGTTTTAAAGTTATTTAAGAAAATAGATGAATATTGACAATTTTTAAAAATAGTTTTAAAAAGCTTGTTTAATTACAACACAACTTATCTAGCCGATCCTCTACTCTATGTAGTTTGGATAAATGAGATTTTACTGTATATGTGTTTATTTTTTTTTTTAATAAATTAGTATCTTAGCACATCCCTAGTACATTTGGTCGTGTTTAGAGAAAATACATTTCACGTTGAAACTGTTGAACACGGCAGCTTTCACTGTTAAATGTTAAAGTTTATATCCTTGCAAAAAACTCAATTATTTCTTTTTCGATTACCTAATGTCTAACTACAGACTTTTTGACAATACAAACCACTTATTGATGATATTATATTTCTCAGAATTGTATTCAATTCTCAAATCTAATCATAATTAATAATTCGACATTTTTTATTTTCATAACTAGACCCGTCCTTCCACCATTCACACCGAAGCTTCCACCATATTTTGTAGTACCTACGTATAGAGTTGTGTATAAAGTTACTGGATTACCAAGTACAGCCGCCCATTGTACCCATGTAGTAGAAAGAGATATAACAATGAAATCGATCCAAGAAACTGACAGAAAATAATTTGCAATTTAAAAATCATATTACAATAACATTTACACAATTTTAAACTTGTATAATTTATTATACATTTTTGAATATGAAAATCATTATCTGTTTCGATACTTACTTTTAAACTTGTTATTATTTTCCCCCTAGTTTACGAAAACTTTTATATATTTTAATTAAATCGTATGACCCAAAATGGTGGACGATTGTGGTATTTTCCCTGAATCTAGAGATTTTAGTTGTGTCGATGTCACCGTTAACGACTGGTTCGATATTTATTTTGGCTTCTGATTTGGTTTTGAAATAATATATTGTCTTTACTTCATTTTAATTGTTAACTTAATTTAGTATTTTATAAAATATACTACACTAACTACTTGTTAATGGAAAAGTTCCTCTATGAGAAGTGCCTATTATTGTTGTTATTATTATTTTGAGAACGCGTAGCCACTGGGCTATATGCATCGATGTTATTATTATGACATCTCCAGATTTCAGATTTATCTGAGTCTAGTGGCCATTGAAACATTAATTAATTTCTTTATATTTTCAATCACACTTTTGTAATTAATAAATATATTAATTACGGGATCGCTATCTGTAATTTAGTATTTTGGTAATTTAGTATGATCAGAAGACGGAAGCATTCGTTTTTAGTCATTTTATTCTGTCTGCTTGTTTCTGTCAACATCGGTTGAAAATTGATCTTAGGATACTTTTTACACGATTGAACTTTTATAAGAATCCCTTTTAAACTGGAAAAAAAGACATTATGATTTCGCTGTATAATTTTTTGTATTTTTTTATCCTTTCCGCAGAAAATAAAATTATGTCTTGCGGTTATAATTCTTTCTCCTTTTACGAAATTTCTGTAAGAAGGTTTCATAGTTAACGACTAACAGATACTTTCTATTTCTATTAGTAGCACTAAAATGACAAAAAGCGATACCTTTTACACTGATTTTTAATTTACTCTTTTTATATCGCCATATTGATTAAGTACATCAGATCCCAATTTTATGTATTTTAAACAAATCGATCGTCCTCACACCAGAAGTAGAAACTTCTTACAGAACTGTGTAATTTACTCGAATTTGCAAGTTTTTCTTTTACATTCGAACACACTTCTTTTTCGAACTGGATAATTTTGTTATGTTTTTTCTTTTATATTGTTGACCGTGAACTTTTTTAAGTTATATTAAGAGCATATTATATACCATCCGCGAATATTTAGACTCGTGATTATGCGCGCTGTGCGTGGGATAGGCTTTAAAACTGGCGCATTGATACTACGAGTGACGTCACTTAACTTAGTTACTTTTAGGAGACGACTTAGTTGTATAAAATTGAGAACGCAGGTGCTTCGTGGACTAAATTAAAGTGGCGTGTAGTAAATCGATAGCTGATTAGAGTTTTATTGTCATCGTTCTGTTGGCGATTTATGGACAGCGTTTAGATTAAACTCGATTCATGTCTTGTATTTTATTAGACGTTTGATACAGCTCAATATAAAAAGCCACATTTAACAATTAGTCCAGTGAATGATGTTTTTTGGTTCCGAGTTCTTTCAGACAAGATCGATTGACGTGAAATTTGGACAGTAAGTAGGGAAAAGCTCAAGGAACAAAAGTTATTATTACAAATTTCAAGTTAAAATAATTTTTTTACAAATTTCATAATAAGGGGTAGTTATTACAGGTTCAGAATTATAAATAATCGCATAAATAAAGAAGGGATTTTAATTTATCATAAATGCACCATAAACATTTTTTTAAACTGTTAAAGACTAATTTTTTTTGTGTATTTCATCACAGGAAGCGGTATGTAAGGGTTGAAATATTTCAATTAATCATAAATTACATTCCAGTATATGAAAGAAAGTATATTTAATATAATTTAATCGAAGTATTGCTTAAATGTATTGTTTTTCAATTTTTTATCAAAAGGAGTAATTTTCACCCCTCGTGCCGTTCAGTGCTTGACAAGTGTGCGCGGTTTTTAATAAAAAAACAGCAAGTCTGCAGAAAAATACTTCGTGAGAAATTTTAAAAATCGTAAATTTCAATTCGTTTCCCTCTGTATGTTATAAGCGATTCTAAATGAAAGGTCATCGATTTAACATGAAAGGGGATGTATTTTTATTTATGAGGCTCCGTCTACACGATTTCATCGACTGTCGACCACAATTAATGAAAAAATCAATAGTTAGATAACACTAGCAATGACGGAATATTGATTTCTAAAATAATTTAATGTTTATTCTTAGAGCTTTTGATTTTTTGCACGTATAATAAATATAATTAATGTCTTCAGTTCTGTGTATATATTTGTCAGTTGGTAGTTGATGGTTTTAAAAATAAATTTTGAAAGAGAGGTGGGTATATTTTTTTTTCGTGTACAAATTTTCGAAAAATATGCCTTTTATAATTAAACAATTTTTTTTGCGCTACTCCCTATAAAATAGTGGATTTTCATGCATGTATAGGTACGGGTATGTAAAGTGACTAATTATTACGCAGTACTCAGTAGCTTTAGTAACCTATTGTATCAGTGTGTTTACCGGGGATATTATTTTTACTTAGTAGATATTTAGAAGTGAAGTTTGTCACAGTTTGTAAACGTATTGAAGGCTAGTTTACTTAAAGATGGTAATTTGACAGTTTACTTAATGAACTGTGAAACATTTTCAAAATATACTGAAAATTAGGAGAAAACTAGCTATTTTATAGGAGATGCGCACAAAAAATATCACGAACGAAATGATATTATGACTCGTGTGACTGTTAAAACTCGCTATCATTCGTTTTTACGTAATGTCATGCCTCGTCAATAATATTCTTCATTTCACCCTAGATTTTTAAAGATCAAAAAACCGTATTTGAATAAAACATGATATCTTTAATTAAAGTTTTTGCTTTGTTGTACATATTATATCTTTTTTATGTTTATGATCTCTGTTATAAATCTTTGTAGATTATAATTAAAGAAAATGGATAAACTGAAGTATTTGTTTTCTTATGGTCTTAAAATTGTAAAACGCCAAGGCGTGGAATCGTGTGTACAAAAAGCAGTAGTTGACCGTCCAAACATATGAAATATTAATAACAGACACTAACAGAATGTAGGAGTTTAGCAACCGAGATTACGGGGGTGAATTTCAAATAAGAAAATTTAAATCTACAGAGTGCAATAACAGAGTATTTTGTGTCTGTTCTAGTTACTTATAAATGTCCCCATTCACACTTTTGTAAATAGTTGCACCGGTTTGAAAATCCATTTTACATGTAAGTTTTCTTTTTGTTTATATAAAAATGGAAATATTTATTGAAATTTTATTATTTAATAAGTAAAATAACTTTTTTCTCCCCGTTTTAGGTCGGGACCGTTTTTTGCAACGAGGATATGACAATATTGATAAGAGACAGCTTGACTCAATTGGTGGGGCAAATGATATTTTAAAAAGGCAATTTGATTCAATTGGTGGAACCACACTGATCGAGGGAACATCAAATTATCCGAAAAGAAAACTGAGAACTCTTGTTATCGGTGACTCAAATTTTCTTCGAAATCTAATTGATTTATTTGGAAATAAAAGAGTTACTTCTTCTGATATGTATAATGATTCGAAAAGAAGTTTCGATTCGATTGGAGGATCGAATTTATTAAAAAGGTCACCATTTGATAGTATTGGAGGATCAAGTTTACTTAAAAGAGGTTTAAATTCGATTGGAGGATCCAGGTTATTAAAAAGATCTCCAGTTGACAGTATTGGAGGTTCCACTTTACTTAAAAGAGGTTTTGATTCGATCGGAGGATCTAGTTTACTTAAAAGAGGTGGATTCGACAGTATTGGTGGTTCTAGTTTACTTAAAAGAGGTGGGTTTGATAGTATCGGTGGCTCTAGTTTACTTAAAAGAGGTGCGTTTGATAGTATCGGAGGCTCTAGTTTGCTTAAAAGAGGTGGATTTGATAGTATCGGTGGCTCTAGTTTACTTAAAAGAGGTGCATTTGATAGTATCGGAGGCTCTAGTTTGCTTAAAAGAGGCGGATTTGATAGTATGGGTGGCTCTAGTTTACTTAAAAGAGGTGCGTTTGATAGTATCGTAGACTCTAGTTTGCTTAAAAGAGGTGGATTCGACAGTATTGGCGGTTCTAATTTACTTAAAAGAGGTGGATTTGACAGTATCGGTGGCTCTAGTTTACTTAAAAGGGGTGGGTTTGATAGTATCGGAGGCTCTAGTTTACTTAAAAGAGGTGGATTTGACAGTATCGGTGGCTCTAGTTTACTTAAAAGGGGTGGGTTTGACAGTATTGGCGGCTCTAGTCTACTTAAAAGAGGTGTGTTTGACAGTATCGGGGGCTCTAGTTTGCTTAAAAGAGGCGGATTTGATAGTATTGGAGGCTCTAGCTTACTTAAAAGAGGGTCTTTCGATAGCATCGGAAGATCTAATTTACATAGAGGAGATTTACTTGATAATACTGATGATTACATTTTACTGAAACGAAGTTTATCTAATACCAAGGAATTCGATTCTATTGGCGGTTCTACATTACTTAAAAGAGGACCCTTCGATAGTATAGGTGACTTCCATCTTTTAAAACAAGCTTCACCAAGCGGTAGAGAATTTGATTCAATTGGAGGCTCTAGTTTGTTAAAACGAGATTTATTTGAAAAACAAGCATCTGATAACACAGGAGAATCAAAAGTTCTTAACAGAGTTCATGACAATACCGGAAAAGTTGAGTTTTTAAGAGAAAATAGTGATTCAAACGAAATATCACCAGACTTCGAATATGATGGCGATGACACGAACTTGCTTAAAGAACAATTTCTTACACATAATATTATGAAAAGGAATTTTTACATAGAAAATCATAAAGAAAACGAAAATAATCGCAAGTTAGATTCCACTAAAAATGTCACAGATAAACAGTTATGACTGATATATTTTTAATAAATTTGTAATAAATGGGCTATAATTTTTAATGTCTCAATATTATGCTGTTATAAACATTATTCAATTTTCTCTTATTCTCAATATAAAAATACTGATCAATAAATACAATACATAAAGTAAATTATGACTATTTTTTAATACTACCTCCAGTTCTTTTGCAGGTTTTTCAATTTCCCATAAAATATATAAATGTAATTACCTAATATTTTTAAGTTGAACAGAAATCTACCAGACGATCTAATCTTGTGGATCCTTTAGGAGGAGATTCATTTGGGGTTGCGAAAAAGTTCGACAAATTCAGGTAAGCTATCAATTAGTGCGTACCTAATGAAACCCTCAAAACGGCGTGTATATAACAAAATTGAATAATATGAACGAAAAGAATGTACGGAATTTGAAAATAGGGTTGTAAGTTTCTACGCCAGCATTTCCCAAATTTTTGAAGTTTAACTTCTTTAGCGACGTATCTATTTGAAAAATGTAAGAAATCGAGGGAAAGTAGAATACACAAATAAAGGAGAAGTTAGTTTGTCCCCTAAATTACATGAAACTAACAAGGACAAAAGTATATAGTGTTGAATTTTGATTCACAAAACAAATCAATTCTATTTGTACATTTTGAAGTATAAAGTCGTTTTTGTGTATTAAAAAGAAATACAACATATACTGTATATGTTGTATTTCACAGACAGTTATCGAATAGATCTCATACTATATTAATTTCTAGTTTTTAAAGGCCATTCTAAAGTCATACGCTATTAGATTACAAGACACATGTGCACATGAAGGTTGATTACCACGGTGCGTGATTTTTCGAACGGTACCACGGACGATGACATACCGCAGCAGGGGTTACTTTTAATTCGATTCCAAGCATCAAATGCATTGTTTTTATTTTTATGATCTATCGTTGAATTCTATAACGATGCCTCGTTTGGTATAAATTGAAAGAGAGAGAGAGAGAGAGAGAGATTGTAGATTATAGACGCTCAACATCTGAGGTCATCAGCGTCTATTAAATTGAAAGATTCAAAAGTATTCATGCTATACTATGCGCCGGTGAGTGCTCGTGCGAGCTTATCTGAGAAATCACGCACCGTGGGAACCAGGCGTAAGAGCTATACATGTGTAATAGTTCCAGATTATTTCAAACAGTTATTAGCTATGTAAAAAATGTCGACACATTTTTAATTCAAAATTACTTCAAGAATAATATTCCGAAGATGACAAAAAGTCATGGGCAATATAATAAAAATGTTTGACCCATGCCATGAAATGGAAAATTCAGACTACCTATTAACGTGTAGTTTGTATTTTCGATTGAGTTTTCAGGTCCATTTTTTCATTTTCTGTTTCTTTAGCTCTGACAATTGGTTGTTTGCTCCTCGCCATTCTAGAGGAATTGATACATTATCGGGAGCTACGTTCGGAGAAGCGAAACGATTCGACCCAACTTCGATGTAAGTAGTTCTTCTATGGTTCTTCTTTCTTGTCAGCCAGTGGCGGATTTGCACATTTCCCAAGTATAGGTTGTTAACAGTTTGGTGAAATTTCACAAAAAAGTGTTTTGGATATACATATATCTATTTAAGTTAACCAACGCTCAGTCATGTACAACAAATAAGGCGGGCTAATTGTATACTACATACACGTAATTAAATAATCTTTATTTAAAGACCCGATATAAAAATTGCCGTATTTTTTTTTTCACCTGCCGCGTTTATTTTTCCAAATAGGGACCTCATTTTTTTCTTACAGGTTCGGATTCCTCGTCAAAAAATAAACAACTGTTGTACCAAATTTTTTTTTGTAAGATGCGAACATGAACCGCGAATCGCTAAAAATTATGGGACGCGCGACATAGAATTTGGAGGCGTCGAGTCGATTTCTCTTAGCACGTTGATTCTGTGGTGAGGGAAATCGACTCGACCCACCTCACGAAATATATATATTTATAAACATTGTTGTTTTACAGAAAACAATTTATACTAAATGAAGACACTCCAGAACAGAATAAAGTGGAAATTAAGGCACTAGATGACTGCGCTTTCTTAAGGAAACTCTTTAGAAATATAATTCTAAATTATCAAGAGGACGTGCCGCGAAGATATAGTAAAAGAAACGCACAAAAAGAGAATTAAATTATAAGCATGTTAAATAGTTACGTTTGTTAAAAAAGTTAAATGATATTTGTGTTTAAATAATAACAATTTTTTCTTTAATATTTATTATTTCTTGTCATTTTATTGTAACAAACTGATGTTAATTTAAATTTACTAAAATATAAAATACGGTTAATTGCACTGAATATTCTTAAAAAAAATATTTTAGTACTATTAAGTAACCATTGACTATGTATGTATGTAGATTAACAGTACGTATGAATATGTTAAGTGTATAATGTAAATTCAATCTACAATTTACAATTAAGTTATTTGAAATTATCCATTTTCTTTTAATAATTCGATTTTTTTAAGCCTACGTGTTCAGTGTGTCAAATTTTTGTTATTTTTGTACGTAAGACTTTGTTTATATCGGTTCGTGTTCACAGAAAAGCTCATTAACATTAGTTTCATTAACTACTGTGATTACTGAATTAGGTACTATTAGATGGCTCCAGATTCGACTTAAAAGAATACTTACGTGACTTTTTTTCTGTAATTAATAAATGCATATTTGGTTTGGTTTACTTTTTTTAAAACAAAGCATGTAAGCATAATGCATTTTTTTACACACTGTTTGTAAATTTTTCCTTCAATTTTTATAGTTGAAATGTTAAAATCTAAAAGAATATTCTGGGCTGGAATATCCATATATATTTGATAACGCAAACATTTGAGTCTTGAGTTGAGAAACCATCTGACAAAAACTAATAACGCAGAACCACTGATAGTAATAATATACTGAAAAAAAAATATATATTAATTCAAATTATAATATAGTACTTAGTTGAATAATAAATAAATATGCTTGTCCCAAAAGCTATTTGTGTGATCCCCGTTCGACTCAGGCTTGCGAGGGCCATTGTGCATTTCAGACATCTAAACCAGATCCTTAACAATCCTATGGGCCCTCATAAGAAGTCGCTCAAGTCATTCGTGATGGACCTGTACTTGAATGGAATTTTGCTATTAGGGGAAATCCGGGAGATTTAGACTACTTTTTGTAAAAAAATGTAAATTTTTTTGTTTTCTAAGATATATATATATTTTAACCGTAAAATGTAATGTATTGAAGAATGACATATTAGACAGACACCACGTTCAAGTGCATGTATCTACATCTACATGAGAAATACCGATCTGAAATTTTCACTGAAAGTGAAGCATATATTCTACTTTATAAATAACCGATCTAAGCAAGAAAGGCATATTGTACTTTACGCCCTTTTTCCACCCATGGGTTCAATTATTGTTACTGTCAGCAAAGTAAACAAAGCACTTTTTACTTAAAATAGCACAACAATTTTAATAAACTATTTCCCTTCAACGATTCATTCAGTGTTTCTCATATTTGACACTTTTTTAAAAATTGTGTATATTTTCGTTAATAAAAATGCAATGAAAAATTAATGAAAACTATTTTGAAGAAAACACAAACACTCTTACGTAATATGAATCCACCAATGATAGTACAAATTGTCAAAGTTCCCAAATCAATAGCATTTCTTTTCATAATCATCATTGTTATTACATGGAAGGTAAGTAACAATACGCAATATAGAAAATAAAATCCAATAAAAGGAAAAGCAATGTATTCCTCGCACTACAAAAGAAATAACTTTTTCAATTAAAATAAAACAAAATTAAAAACAATAAATATGTTTATAATTAAAATACGAGTAAAATTTATTGTTCAAACATGTCCACTTTTGGGGTAGTTTATACTAAAAAAAAAAAAAAAAACTATATAGTACAGGATCCGAAGAGAGTTCGACCTTCACTGATCTGTTTACCAGACGAAAAGTATAATAATAATAATAAAAATTTATTTCAAAACAAACATAGGTACAGGTGATATTTTTTTTTATTTGTACTCTATGCGTATATAATAAAATAAAAATTACTGTATCGACATCGGACGTCAATCAATTGAACTACCGTTAATTAGTACCTACTCAAATAGCACATTAGAACAAAGCATCGAGCAATAATTATTAATCATAGGAGCATAGATCAAATAATTACCAAGATTGACAACCTTATGGAGGTATAAAAGCCAATAAATGGGCCCGTTTTTAGGGGCGCCACCATTAAACGGGCACATGAACTAAGCGCTGGATTCGCGGCCAACTCATAGACATAGAAAAAATTAAATGTACTATAGCGACACTAATATTCCCACACATAAACTAAATTGTTACTACTCGAACTCCATAGTTTATAAGTCGCGATAACAATTTATAACCGGAAGTCACACCCGTAGACTACTAAAAATAAAAATATTTGTGCCAAAAACTGACACTTGAACATTTTTTCCACAGTTTAATATACGATATATATAAAACAAATTTTTGTTATAGAAAAAACATTTGACATTGATAAAAACATTTTAAAAGATAAATGGTATAACTTTTTTTCAAATCCGTTCAAATTTTTTATTAGAAATTTTGAAAATCATATATCAAAATATTAACATAAAGTCGTAATAAATCATCACAAATTAATAAAAGAAAAGTCTGTAAATAATATTTATTTTATCATAAAGAAAAACTGACTGAAATATAATATTTCAATTATTGTTGGAAAACAAGGGTTTCAAGTTTTGCCAAATTTTCTGTTTTTTTTTTTATTATATATAGATGATTGCCTTACATTTATTTACAAAAATAATGCTTTGTCAAAATATTGATTTATTTATTCTATAAAGATTCTTTTTTAAATAGAATTCAAGCATACAGGAAATATTTTAACGTCGTTTCTGATCACATGTATTTCAGAGTATTTATTTTTTCTTCACTCGTCGCAACAGTCAACCACTGCCAGTTTTTCTTTCCGGGTTAAATAATTTCTTTTTCCAGACATTTTCCTATATAAATAAATTATTATTATTTTTACACGTCTTATATTATGATATAATAATTTTCTGACAGTTTTTTTGTTTAACGATGTTTCTATAGCAATTGTGAATTTAAAAATCGTTTAAAGTGCAAATAGAACCCAGGGTCGACAGCTTGAAAACAAAAAATCGTTTCACGAGTGGTTTCATATCACTTGTCCTTGTCGCACCCACTGTGTTTGGCAAAGTGACAGTTATAAAAAAATTAAATATTTGAAACATATTTTGATTTCTATGTTTTTCATAAATTTTTGTTTGATATATATTTTGTTTTATTTTATTTTCACGTGAAATAAAAATTAAATTATTTTAAAAATAACTAAATTTGTACCTGCTGCTAACTTAACAATAAAAAAAAATTGTTCGTTTACAAATATAAAAATGATTTTTCGGGAAAAAGGACTTTATTTAATAAAACTTTATATAATAAAGTCCTTTTTCCCGAAAAATCATTTTTATATTAATTACCAAGGACAAAAAAGAAATAAAGTCAATTGTTCGTTTACGTTGTTACATAGCAATAAATGCGACAAAATTTTATCAAATACAAGAAAAATGATTTATATTTCTAAATTTGTGTTCGTTTACTTTTCCAAATTTGATTTTTATTAAATAACCTTGGTAACGTTTTTTTTTTGTTTCCATATGATTGATTTTGAGAAAGAACGGTCAGTTTTTAATTTCTAAAATATTATCAGCCATTTTGTGTAATTCGTTGAACGTAAAAATAAACTATTTTTGTTATACTGAAGTTTGGAGCAGAGACTGACTGTTATAGGCAGTAGATCATCTATTGATATAGGTGCTAATTAATAACAAACTATTAAAATGACACAAGTGTTACCCCATTTGTGATTAACCGCTTAAACGTTTGCTATTTATTTTTCAAATTGCTGGTTACCAAAACATCGTCACGTATTATAACCTACGATCTATTTTAAAATAAACGCATTATTTATATTGCAGCCAGTAATGCCATTGCGTAACCACATTAATGAAAAAAATTATATTTCAACTAAATAGTCATGAAGACGATTATTTTCATTTGAATTTTTAAAAATTGAATACTATAAAGAAATCGTGCTCAATTCTTGGAAAAAAATTGTACCAGCCAAATTATTCCTTATGTAGACGTATTATCACTATGGAATTGATCATTCTGTGGTTATCAGAGTCAACTGTTCTGTAAAATTACCACAATAACCTAACCATTACGCCTAATACATATATTAATAGATGACCTACTGTCTAAAACAACCAATCTCTAGTCCAAACTTCAGTATAACAAAAATATTTAATTTTTACGTTCAACGGATAACACAAAATGACTGATAATAATTTAGAAATTAAATACTGATACTTTTTTCTCTATATCAATCATATGGAAACATAAAAAGCGTTACCAGGTGTAACGTTGTATAAAAAACATTTTTTTTTATACTTGTACAATTTTTTTTTATCATTTAATTTATATTAATTTCGACTATTATAAAACCTCTTTATTTCATTTGACATTGCAGTTGCATAATCAATTTATTCTTAAAATATTTCTTATAGAAATATTTCACTTAATCTTTGGCAGAGCTAAAATTAACATCTAAAATTTAAATAATATTAGTAAACTTATAGTTTAAAATTGGAATAAAATTCTAAATATAATTATTGAGCCAATTTTGACAAAAACTATTTCAAAGTCGAAATTAATATAAATTTAAATAAATCCTTTAATTTCTTTTTGTAATCAGCAGTCGTGAAACTTAATATATTTTAATAAAAGTTTGCAAAATAATTAACGCTTTATATATATTTTCTTTAATTGATGTAATTTGATGAATTAAATTGAAAGTATCCGAGACAATAAAAATATATAAAAATAATTATATAAAAGGGTGTCTACGGTACACAGGGTTATTCAATTAAAATCAAATTTGAAAAAGTAAACAAATATTTATTAAATATTAAATAAAACGAAACTACTTGCGATTACTGTTCAAAATATTTTTTTATTTATAAAACGTTTCTACCAAATTTTTGGTCCTTTTCAATTTATCAAAATACAAAATAAATTATAATTGTTTATATAAAAACAAAACAGTTAAGTACTAAAATTTTTTATAAAAATTATATAATCTATGGTAATGAAATGCCATATATTAAAACAATGAGTGACACAAAAAACCTAAAATGTTATATATTGAAAAATATGATTCTGTGAATAGGATGAGTGATACAAAGAATCTAAAATTGATATTTAAGGATTATATCCATAAATTATTACAATAATTGTTCTTTGTTTTAGGTTTTTTGTGTCACTCATTGTTTTAATATATGGCATTTCATTACCATAGATTATATAATTTTTATAAAAAATTTTAGTACTTAACTGTTTTGTTTTTATATAAACAATTATAATTTATTTTGTATTTTGATAAATTGAAAAGGACCAAAAATTTGGTAGAAACGTTTTATAAATAAAAAAATATTTTGAACAGTAATCGCAAGTAGTTTCGTTTTATTTAATATTATATTACTGTTGGTAGAGTCAATATTATTAAATATTTATTAAATTCGAAATCTATAATTTTTTCTGGAATTTGGTAAAATTTCGTCGTATTTATTGCTGTGTAACCATGTAAACGAAAAATATTTTTCTAATGTTAAAATAAATAGAAAAAAATTAGAAATACAAATAAATTTTATGAAAGCTAAAATAACTACGAGACCTTGAAAAAATACACAAAAAAATTATTTTATCTCGCAGCGTACAGTTAATGATTTCTATAGTTACACGCACTGCTAATGCATCAAGGCGTCTATTTTAAAATGCAACTATTGCAATTATAATTAATTTCTTATAACGGCAAATATAGTTCTAGTTTTATAAAGATAACTCTTATTAGAACATACACAACTGAAGAAAGGATTGAATTATTCAAAATGTGGTTTAATAAAAATTGATTTAAACGGTGGAAAAAATATGACCAATGTCCAAATATAATGATAATCACATTACACCTCTCACTGTTATGTCAAAGTATTTAACAAAAAATTTCATTTCTTCATAACTGTTCAATGAAAAGGGAAAAGTCCTTTTTACATTATGTATTTTTTATATTATCCACTAATAGTAATAACACTAATAACGCGATGAATTGTTCGCTGAAGTGACGCAAAAAAGATCTTCTTTTTACTGTGAAGTTTCGTAATATATAATTCAATATTTTGAAATAAAACTATATTTTTAAAAATACAATGATACGAATATAATACACACGCACAAAAAAATTTATAAAAAATGTAATGTCGATTAGCTGATAACACATTTCTTCAAAATTAATATTCAACAAATCAGACAGCTACAAAATATTCATTTATAGCACATATTTTAAAATGCAGTTAATAAAATATAATAAACCAACACAATTCTGTCAATTTTAACAAATTTTGCTCTCTTCAGATTTTTACATTTTGAATATTATATGACATTTAAAGTGAATGCAGGTGTTATTCAAAGGAGGTTCAAATATATTTTTACCATACACCAAAGCTCTGACCCAACCATGCATAGATCATATTTTGACCGTTGATTTCAGTAGCAGCACCGACCGAACTTTATCTTAAAAAGAGATGCACGATCGGCAAATAATGCTTGTAAGTGAAATGCACATAGTTACAATTGTGTCTCTCTATGAATTTGACGTTGCTCGATCATTAGTACAGACAATATTTCTCTTACTGTATATTACATACTCAATGATAGGAGTGAATCAATAATAAACTGGATTGTGTTAGTAAGTCAAGATGTCGGGTCAACCAAGTCATTAGTATGCATAGAGTACAAATAAAAATGAAAATAAATCTCCGAATGTTAAGCTATATATTATTCAGGTGAAGTTAAAAAAATGTAATAATTACCTTAAGTCCACTATATATGAGTAACA
Source organism: Venustoraphidia nigricollis (assembly GCA_034508555.1). Classification (NCBI taxonomy): domain Eukaryota; kingdom Metazoa; phylum Arthropoda; class Insecta; order Raphidioptera; family Raphidiidae; genus Venustoraphidia; species Venustoraphidia nigricollis. The sequence goes on along the minus strand of JAVRKA010000128.1, from coordinate 127,308 downwards.
TCGACGACAATGTTAACAAAATAAAAAATATCAGCGTTACAGTTAAATATAATTTAGGTTCTACAAAAGAATGAATATCAAAAAGTGAATTAAGAGTTTATTTGTTTAATATCAGTACACAAAGCTCAAACCAGTTTTTATATCTTCAATAAAATTCTTCATGAATGCCATATTATGATTTTGTAAAATATTACCGCATTTTTCGGAAATCCATTCAAATTCTGTGAAACCAAGAATTGCAACAAAAACAATGGTCGATGACTGTATCTAAGGACAGGGTAGTTTATTAGAAATTAATATAAAATTTCAAAAATATTGAACTCTTTTATTTTTGTCACATCTTACCATTGTTGTTAAACCAATAATAATCACACCTAGTCGAACAGAACAAAATGAACAAAAAGTATACATGTACGGTAAATTCACTGGTTTCAAAATTTCATTGTTAAACTTAAACATTTCAAAAATAAAAACCCAAAACGAATCAAATCACTTCAAACGCGAACACCTTTTATGGAGCAGTAATAGAAAATGTATGTTTGGCAATAATAAACATTGAAGTCGTTCAAGTACAGGAAAACCCCGTCAGACCCTGCTAATATCAACTGGCAGCTAATGAAAGCGGGAAGCCGATAGTAAAATGATTGCCAAGTATTTTTTTAATAAAATGGAAAATCTTTTGAATCATCTATGCAATATAAAAAAATTCGAAAAATAAGTTTTGGACAAAATTTTTGGACAAAACGGTTTAAGAGTCCTTCCTCTAATTTTTGAACACTATGGTTAAGGAGCCCCTCTCGCCGAAGCAATATAAAAAATTGGAAAACAAATGTTGGACAGCGGTTTAGGAGTCCTCTAATTTTCGTTGCTAAGATTACTCTTATATTTCTCCTCAGAAAATGTGAAACAGAGACCCTCGCTAAAGAAGTTTTACTTCAGAAATTACATTCTAAATGCAATGACATCCTCAGCTCTGTGTTTCTTTCCATTTCTAATGATTAAGACCAAAAATTTTGGAAGTTTTTTTACCTGTGTCATTCTCTATAAGTTAGTATATACAATATAATAGAAAATGTTACGTTGAATATAATGAGCTCGCGTTTTAATAGGGTATACCTGAAAATTATTCATATTTATAGACGCTGATGACTTCAGTTGTTGAGCATCTATAATCTACAATCTATTCTATTCATATCTATCCATTAGTTGAGTCCAATTGAGGCATTTATTATTTAAACACAAACACGATGTTTTGTTGTATAGAAAACAGACACGATATACCTTATCTGATTGTAATCATTATACACTGCTATTATCATATTGAAAAGGTTTTATTGACAAATATCTATCGAATACTTTTTAAATTTGGCACACTGACAGAAAACGACATTCTAAATTTAATGAGCGCACCCAGAGGTCTGTATCTATTACCGTTTCGAAGATAGAGCCATCCGAAAAAGGTTCTTAAAAAATCTTTAAATGGCCCCCGGGGGCAAACTAGGGCTTATTTTTGAATTTCAAAAGTCATTCAGTATCAGTCTAAAGCTGTTTAAGCCGTTGGAAACCAAAAAACGACTTTTTGATTTTTGACGAAAATCGAGATTTTTCACATAGTTATCTTAAATTTAGCAATAAATAGGCATCTACGCATATAATTATAAATATAAGATTATATGCGTAGATGCCTATTTATTGCTATTTTAAGATAACTTATTTGCATTTTCTGAGAACATTTACCGTAGTAATGTATATTTTTTTTCATACCATCAGAAAGTAGAGATTTCAAGAAACAAAAAGCCCACCGATTTTTTTAAAAAAGCGGATATTTTGACGTGAGAATTTTCGATTGAAAATTGGGGTGCTTTTTCAATATTAAGTCAAAATAAGGTGAAAAAATGAATATTTTAAATCAAAAAAATTACTGTGTGTTTGGGACATAAAAAGGTAAGTTTTCACCAAATTTCGTGAAAAAATATTTTTTTTTGCAAAAGATAAAAATAAAAAACCAAAAACTTGGTTATTTGAATTTTTCACATAAATTTTGAGGTTATGTGAAAAAAGTGTAAAAGCAAAAGTTGTAGATATTTTTATTACCTACAACTTTGCGATTTAACTTTTTTTCATAGGACTTGTAGTTTTGCCGAAAATCAAGATAAACCGTTTTTTACCCTTAAAAACGCACCCCCTACCCCTTCCCGACCTCAGATCGACCGTAATTTATTTTTCCTTTCATTTTTCTTACATTCTCTACCTTTTCCAATGGGTTTCATCCTACTATAATTTTCTTTCACTTTTTGCCATTTTCAAAGCTATCTACCCTGGTCTACTTGTCTATGCAAGGCTTCAGTTTTTAAAAATGGGATATCTCTTGGAATTTTTTCAAATTCGGTATACACATACAAAATGACGCGCTGAACTCAACGAGCCCATCTGTTCCGCCGTATCACTCACCGTCACGAAGTTCGAGCTCTTCGAAGTGATTTTCTGGACTCTCTGGAATATCTATGGAATACTTTTTAAATTTGGCATACTGACAGAAAATGACATTCTAAATTTAAGAGCGCACCCAAAGGTCTGTATCTATTACCGTTTCGAAGATAGAGCGATCCGAAAAAGGTTCTTAAAAAATCTTTAAATGGCCACCGGAGGCAACCTAGGGCTTATTTTTGAATTTCAAATGTCATTCTCTGTCAGTCCAAAGCTGCTTAAACCGCTGGAAACCAAAAAACGACTTTTTGATTTTTGACGAAAATCGAGATTTTTTACATAGCCTTAGTTATTTTTTGGACAAAAATGGGAAATCTCTCTCCCTGGCTCAGAAGCTGGGTACGCCCATGACTGCTCATATAAAGCAATATACGTATACCCATAGAGATGGGATATTTCGTATATCTGAAAAGAGTGCCGAATAAATACCTATCTAGATAAAGTTACGGAATAAAACTCAGACATTCGGCTACTGGACACTGGTCAAAGATAAGCCGAGCCACAAATAATTAGAAAAAAAAGATAACCTGGAAAAATTAGAATGTCAACAGATGTGAGTTGTGATGCTTTAAAAGAAGAAACAAATAAAAGGTCTCAGTTTGGGAATAGATTTTTAAAGGAAAACGATGATGTTTTCCAACATAACGCCTGGTATGATATTTAATGCACAGTGAAATATAACCTAAAATTCAGCATGATGTATTTCATTATACTAACACGCCAAAAATAATTCCTGTTTTTTCAGGGATAACGTAGAATGGAGTACAGAATTAGAAGAACAAGCTAAACAGAAAGTAGAACAGAATTCATTAATTAAATTTTCCACTGAAGAGTTAAATAAGTTTGAGACGGATGCTGATAAATATTGGGACGCTTTTTATGGGATTCATCAAAACAGATTTTTTAAAGATCGGCACTGGTTATTTACGGAATTCCCTGAACTAGCACCGGACGTTCAAGCTACAAAGCCAGCGCGTTTAGAGAACGATATTTCTCCAGTAGATCCATGCAGTAAAATCCGGTCACAGTCGAGAAAAATATTTGAAATCGGTTGTGGCGTAGGAAATACAGTCTTTCCGATTCTTAATTACAGTAAAGATCCTAACCTTTTTGTTTATTGTTGTGATTTTTCATCGTCTGCAATAGACATTTTAAGAAATTCGACTGATTATAACGTGACGAGGTACTATTATGTGAGATTTTAATGTACCTACGTGATTATTCTGATTCTAATTGAAAAGATTATTTGTAGGTGCCAAGCATTTGTTTTAGACGCAGCAACAGAACCTTGGGATGTTCCATTTAAGGAAAATAGTTTAGATATAATTATTTTGATATTTGTATTATCAGCTATAGAACCTAAAAGGTTTGCATACCATCTTATTTTCAATCAAACTATAGCTCCATTAATATAGAGAACAAATATAAAACTTGTTAAACGCGTCTAGAATGTTTCTTCATTCACAATATCTTCTGCAAAAGTAAATCGATTTGAAAGTTGTCAGTCTCCAGCTGTAATGGTACAGGTTTTGGAAATATATGTTGTGCTTATAACATCCTCTAAGTTATAAGTAACATATAAATTCCACTCGTGCAAAGTTATCGTCAATCCAGTTTTTCCGACGCGCGTTTTGCAACCCAGCATCAGTACATTATTTTCTATTGCAATGCTTAATTTTAGGATGCAGTGCGTTTTACGTCAAGCATTCAAATACCTCCGACCCGGCGGCTTGATTGTATTCCGTGACTATGGACGATACGATTTAGCTCAACTGCGGTTTAAAGCAGGCCGATGCATTGCCGATAATTTTTACGCTCGCGGAGATGGCACTAGAGTTTATTTTTTCACTCAAGGTAATGCGTAGATTGAGTTAAGGAAAATTTTGAATTGTACTACGTGTTGTTTTCTTGTTACAGAAGAAGTGCGCTCGCTGTTTCAAAATGCAGGTTTTGTTGAAGAGCAAAACATTGCAGATCGACGTCTTCAAGTAAACAGAGGCCGCTTACTGACAATGTATCGAGTTTGGATCCAAGCCAAATATCGGAAACCTGCTGATTAATAATTAATTATCTATCTAATTACATAAAATGTATTTTTACATAAAAGCTCCAAAATTTATGTATCTTACATAAAAAATAAAATAATTTATTTGCGTTTGAAGTTTTGACATTTATGACAAAAAAAATTGACTTTACCATTGTGTACTGCAGACTTTTAAACGACCTCGTGCTGATCCCCATGTTTAAAACTCATTTATTTACGTTACACGTCCCTCTTAGAGTCACCAACTTACATATGTGTAGCAAATTTCAACTCAATCAGTCCAGTAGTTTCGGAGCAAATTGGCTGTGACAGACGGGCAGACACGAGATTTTTGATGTACAGAATCCCAAAAACTGATACTTTGCTCTATTCTGTTTCATTTATCCCTACTATTACCTGTTAAGATGATCTCATTTAACACTAGAACTTATTGGAATGTATTCTCGGCGTTAAGCGGGGTCTTTTTGTATTATTAACAAACACTAAAAACCCGGGTCGCAGTGCCAAAACCCTGCCGACAATATAGTGTATTTGCTAATACAGGCAGTGTGACTTTATTATGCGAATTTAATTTGGTTTTTGGGCAAAATAAAAAATTTGACTCCTTAATACACCCCTTAAAATAACATTTTTTTTCTTAATTGCAATATTATTATCAATCGAACCTCTATACCAAGTTATATACACATTTCAGTAAATAATTCACTATCTGCAAACTAGTCTTTCGTAAAATTTTTAAATCCGGTCCTGTAGGGCCGATTTTATTAAAATTTGGGGGGCACTTTTTAATTGCTACTAAAGGGTTAAATTTCAATTTTGAAACGATTCTGAGATTTTTTTCGGTATTTTGGGGCCCAAAAACTTTTTTCAACCCCTAAAAGCGACCCTTAAATTGAACCGATTGAGCCCATTTTAAATAGGCTTCGTGCGGTGATGGATTCCAACACGTGAACCAAATTTCGTTAAAATGAATTAACTCCTTCGAAAGTTATAGCCCGCACACATATATATATACCTATATATATATATAAATATATATATATATATATACATATATATATAAACATTTTTAAAAATGGTGCCAAAGTGTTTAGGAGGTTATGAAACGTCGAGAAATTTTGGTCCGACCCCTAGGTCCCGCCATCCGACCAACGCCAATAGTGTATGTTGCCATATGGCAAATACACTAAAAATAAAGAATAAGGCACACTAATCCTAATGTTGGTGAACTTGAAGCAGCATTCGCTTGTTTACATGTGGACAAAGGACAAGGTTCTTTCTTTTTCAAAATGAATTTGGGAACTGTAAAGGGTATATGTAAAACAATGGCAGGTTTTCTTTGAAATCAGTTGCCACTGTAAAAATATTAAGAACAACATTGTCTTCACAGCACTATATTTTTTTTTTTGTTTTTTTTTTCATAAAGGCCGAATGACATATTTATCATACTAATTGCAACCTTTATAGCTGATAATTTGCAGTCACTGTTTTGTTTGACAAACTTTAAACACACCGAATTCACATCATATTTTTGACTACTTTCCATTTATTAATCTTAATCTACATAGCCTAACTAATCAAATGTCTGTAAATCGTTCAAAAGTTTGGAATCGCAACAGAGTACGACAAATTTTGTTTCTACAAAGATTATTTCAAAAATAAACACTTTTGGCAATTTCAACGTAAAAGAAACATAACAGAAAACAAAAACTTGAAATATTGTTTTTCATAATAAAATCAAAGCTGCGTGTTCACATCTTAGAACAGGGCGGAAGTTTATCATTTCACAGGAGGGGTAATTAAAATATGGATTTTTTCAATAAACTTTTATGAACATACATCTATTAAACAAAAATGTGGAAGTATGTATTGTCGACTACTGAAAGGAGTAGTTATGTGTATTTCATTGATCACAGAATGGATTAACAAGTTGAACAAAACAATAGAGTTTGAGTTGGGCCCAGCTAAAAAGAAATTGCAGGCGACCGATCGACGGTCGTTGCTGGTCGCTGGTACTGGTATAATGTACGCTACTCTGTTAAATAAAATGGGTACCTACAAACATGCTTTTCTAGTCTGCGCTGGATAGGTCTAAGTGGTCTTTAATAACTGTGCTCCAAATGTTGCGCTCGAGATGCTATAGATTACACATTGAGTCCCGACTGAGTTTAACTTGAGTTTTGATTGTATTTTTAACCGCCTTTTTGATTTTGACAATTCCAAACTTCTGATTTGTAAATACGCCTTCTTCTGTTAATAATAAAAGTGAACATTTTAGTAATAAATAGATATGTGGGACATAAATATTTGTTTTTTTTTCTTTAAATACAAAATCACTGAATTACGTTTCTTTTTGTTTTAGATCTAATTAAAAATGTTGCATTTGCAGCCAATGGTCGTGTTAATTGGCATTTTTTGCGTTCATTTTTATCTATTGCGCATGCACATTAACACAATTTCCCGTTGTTTTTTGCGCATGCGCAATAAATAAAAATGAACGCAAAAAAACGCCAATGAATACGGCCTATGTCGAATTGTATTTGACATGTCTTTGTCTACTTACAAATCAAATACAACACTCCTATACAACTAAGTTGCCTTTTCTAATATCACTGTTAATAAATTTATAATATATAAAATTAGTATTAAATCATATCGAGTACCAAATAACAACAATGTGTCATTTATATCTCTACGCTGGACGGAGACTTATTTGTCATATTTCTGTAGTTTATATAAATAGGACTTAAAAGTTAAAATGGCCACATTTTCGTTACTTTTTACGAACTTGGTTTACGTATTATATTTCAGTTAATTCGGTTTTTACACATGTTTATAATATTAATTTACAATCTTCAGAAATATGTACAAATGGACGAACACTTAAAACACATCGAAGTATATTTAGTAGTCGAAACGAAATTGTCACAAAATAATCACAACTTAAATGGTATTCATGTTTGCAAAATGACTAACTACTTATTTAACGCTAAGATACTACAATGTTATTGTGAACGTGTTATTTCTAGACTAGTCGGTTAGTGTAAAAAAAATGAGAAACAACTTTGTTCAAAATAATGCTTACTTAATTTTCTTGGCCTGTAAAAATGTTACGTGTAAAAATGTTATAAAAACACCATTACAAACTTATGATTTATCAAAAAACATGCGCTTTATTTATATTATGAACTAGATTATTTATGCTCGGTTGCAGAAAGGATTGTCAAATAATTTGATTTGACAATGACCTTAGATTGTGACCACATACATTTCTCCATAAAAAAGCATTGAAGAATTCTAATTCGTTTCTGTTCGAAAAACAATTGATTGGTTGAAATGTTTTTTTTTTTAACTGTATATAACATATTTTTTTCAATATTTTTTACTTAGAAACGCCATTTTTCTACGCATTTTAATCAAAATTTGATTTGAAAAACGATCTTTTCCTGTGTAGATCAAGCATTTGTTTTTGTGTGACTGCTCTTACATGTATGAAAACTGTAATTTATTATCACAATCTAAGGAACATTTATTCCATTTATTTAAAATAAAAAATTTAAAAACTGAGAACGTAATACCTACAACATTAAATAAACCGGATGGAATCAATGTATGAAAAATATTGATATTTTTAAGCAGTTCATCCCAAATTCGCAATGCTGTTTCGGCCTGACTGAAAAGAGTCCAAGTTGGACGGATATTAATGGCGTTGATGGGATACCATTGTCTTTCTCTTTTTACATACTGCTGTCGGAAAAAATTATGTTGAATCTTTCGAGAAAGAAACTAATGCATCTTGCTTAAAATTATTACAGTTCAAATAAACACATATTGACGGAGAGTTTTATATTGTTTCAGGGTAATCTAAGAGTGGACTTGTTAATTACGTACGTATTTAATTTATAATTAATAATGGTTCAATAAAAATTATTGAGTTAACTAATGTACATCGTGCAAATTATTCATAAACTTTTTAAAATTCATGTTATTACAGGAGCATATTCGTACAGTATAAACCTCTGGTTCTTAGCCTGTGGTCCGCGGACCACGGATGGTCCCTGGAAGCACCCAAAGTGGTCCGCAAAGCCATCCTAACCCTTTATATTACTATATATTACTTTCAACCAGTTGGTCGTCCCTGGCAAGACAGAAATTTTGTCAAATGGTCCCTCATCACTAAAAGGTTAAGAGCCACTGGTATAAACAAAATATTCACATTGAAGAGGCGTTCAACTAAACAGAGCTTGATTACCACGACCTCACTGAATTTCAAATTAAGGGCAACTTGTAATTTAAGTAAATAAAAAAACACACAACAAAACAGAAAAAATACAATTCTATTCAATAAATCACACAAACCTATCTGTTATTCAAAATCTCCCAATACTTTTAAAACATTTTACAGATTTTTCTTTTTGCGAACACCCTGTACATTCCTATTTACTTAATTTTGCTGTAAATAAGCTAAAACTCAGTACACTTAAGAGAAAATATTTTTCTGCATAGAAATCAAATAAAATTGTTTAAAAATAATAATAAAACTATAATAAATATTTTGATAAAATAATAATAAAGATCTGCATAAAAAATAAACAAATTAAAATTGGGGAACATAATTAATTAAATAAATAAAATCACTGTATAGAATCATTGCAAATTATAATATTGTAATGAGAATTCGTTCATATTTAGATTTTTTAAAATATATTATGTAATTTTAAAAGCCGTTGTAAGGCGCAAAATGGTGTTTTAAGTATTGTTAATTGTAGGCCTGGCTTTAACCAGTAGAAATACATCACCGAACACTCAAAATAACGACAATCACCATTCAATTGTTTTTATGCCACGGCAAAAAAATGGAGAACTTCGAGAAACAATTGAATGGCGCTGTCAATCAATTTTCTTGTTCACTTTTCATGTTTATTTATATGGTAAATAATATACAGCGTGACAAAAACGAAAGGCGAGAGAAAATAGTGTTTTACTGCAGCAAGAAAAGATCAAAATAAACATTCTTCTTTGTAACTGACATGTAGTTTTTGTGATTACAAGGCAGTCATCACATTTTGAATTAGCCTTTTTCTTGAGACTAATACAGTACAACCTCAATATAACAAAGCTGAAGGAATTTGAAAATATTCGTTATACCAAATAATTTGTTATAATGAAGTTTGTTATATAGATGCTAGATTGGTCTAAGATTCGCTTTAACAAGGTAAGAAAACCCATTTTCTTCTGAAAACTTATTTTTAAACTTTAAAATTGTGATCAATGTACTTGCGGGAATTTCAAACTCTTTAGCGATGTCTAATTTTTTTTGTAGGATTCTCGTCTACATACTTAATGATTTTTCGGTGGCTAAAAATAAGTGCTTATGATTGCGTATTTTGATTTAAATACAAATAAATGCGTAATTTTTCTGTACAAACTGTATGGTCAAATTATTATGTATTCCCTTGATCATTTCTTGCCGCAGTAAGTATATTTTTAAATTATTTTATAATTAAATTGGTCAGCCCCGGATCTGGGGGGGAGGCAACCGGGGCACCTGCCTCGGGCGGCAGTTTCAGGGGACGCCAAAATCATAATATATTATGTTTGAATATTGATAACAAATTATTTTTAAAAAAATTATTAAAGGGTTCTCATTCTCCCCTCCCGGTCACAAAAATGCCACCTATTATATATATTCGAGTTATTTTAAACAATTTATCTCAAACGCTGGAGAGAGGGGGCGCCACAATCAAGTTTCTGCCCAGGTTAGAAAAAATGGTAGATTCGGGGCTGAAATTGGTTCTTGAACACTGAAATTTCTCCTTCCGTATTACAGTGTTGCCAATTTAACAGTCTCCTCATTAAATTAAGTAATTTTAAAAAGACTTTTAATGGGATGAAAATTTTTTCCACTGTAAATATTGAGCGTTAACTGGCTTTTAGTGTGAAAAATAAATAATGTCCTATTGTTTCTACAGGATATTGTAACATTTAAGTTGGCAACACTATTCGCAAATGATTATATTATAAAGCTGCGTGTCAGTTTTATGTACCTAGATAAAAATAAGGCGTTCGTTTTTGTTTTACCTTAGATAAGATCACTTGGGGTGAATTAAGATAAGACGACAGACCGACATCGATGTGGCAGTGTTGTTAATTATTAGTGGTTGGTTCATATCGCGTCTCACCGTTGCTCCCCGTTTTCTCCACCCCCATCTGACGACGGTTGTTCCTGAACGGCCTCAGGATGAATCACTCCCTCTACAAAAGCCGTGTGGACGCTTTCGCAAACAAACCTATATTGACTCTGCAACAGTTAAAATAGAATATATTTATTATTATGACAGTTAAGTAGGATTCGACAACAGAAAAAGTTTTAATAATTATAATTAATCGAATAAAATTCATTAACTGAATATAAACAAGATTTAATTAGCAGAGTCTTCAGCTCGCTTTTAAATTTAGGGAATGGTAGTAACTTTAGCAACTCAACAAGAAGGTGATTGTGAAATTTTAAAGCTGAATATATTGAAGTTGTTATAACGTGTTTGATAACTGTTAGTTTTGGTTAAATTTATTAATGAAATTGGAAAGGATAAATTTCATCTGCTCATGGTTCCTATAGGCGAGGGTTCTTAAAATATAACTTACAGCGTTTTGAATCATCATGGCTCTCTGGTCTCTCATTGTTTGCACAATGTCCAGAGGATAGACGGGTTGGCCGGCCTCGGCTAGACACATCGCTGTATCCATCAGTATGAGTACCCCGGTTCTGCCGATGCCCGCCGAGCAGTGCACAACGACAGGAACGTCGGCGCCGGCCGCTGATCTGCTGGATCTCACGTCGCGCATTCTCTGCACGAACTGAACGAAGCAGTCCGGATCCATTGGTACTCCGTGATCGGGCCATGCTAAAGCGCCACAAACGTTGTTTATGAGAACAATTACATCTGTTAGCAATAAAAAAAAAAAAAAACAATAAATCGCCACTCACCTATATATTGCATGTGTTCGACAACGCGCTCTGCCCCAGTGGTCATGTCTCGAAGTACGAGTTCCCGGAACACAAACGCGCCTGATGCATCGCGTCGTTCGGAGGCACAACTGACAGATAATTCGCCGCGACGAAGACGTAGTGCTTCAGAAGCTGTTTCCGGCCAATACTGGTGACACTTGATTCGGCCGCGTTCGATCAACGTGGTCAACATCACTATCAAATGACACTCACTTTCTAAGATCATCTGCCAAAAGTCGTCGATCGTTGAACTTAGCGGACCTTGCGTCGCGATGTATCTGTTCACGGAGTCTGTGCCTAAAACAACACCAACATAAACTTTCTGAAGTAAGAAATCGAGGGGAAGTAGAATGTAACAAATTAAGGGGAAGTTAGTTTTCCCCTAAATTACATGAAACTGACAAGGACAGAAGTTTATAGTGTGGTGCATTTTGATTCGCAAAATAGTAAGACAAGGATGAATGGCTTTAATCTGACGTTTATGAAGAATTGGAGTAATTATTAAAATAAAATATTATTAAAATCATTTCTGTAATTTGACGTAGAAACGATAAGAACACAAAATATATATTTCAGGAAAATATTAAATATCATATTCTCTATTTTCAGACATCAGAACAATTTTCGGATTAAACGTCACATAATGATGTTGATATACCTACTACAAACAATAGATAACTTATATTTAGTTCAAATATCAGTTTTTGTAATCTTTATTGGAATTGACTAAATTCCATTTTTTTTTTAATTTTTGCTAAATAATAAATATCAATTAAGACGCTCGAGTTTTTGTATAATTTAAAAGTGGAGATAATAATTTGGTGTTTGTGAATTAAATATTTATATTTTGGTAAGGAAATCGTGTTGTTTTTATCTGATTATATGTATATAAAAACCTTCTATGAACCTCCTGGCAAAACTCGTCCGAAGGTCCATAAAAACCCGCTACTACTACAACTGCTTGTGTGTTCATCGTCAGCAAGCACTTTAAATGGTACACTATTTCCCGTTAAATAGTATATCGTTCATCACAGAAATTCTCTAAAGTTAACGATCCAAGAAACAAACTTACCGTTGATATGCATATTTACATAGTTGGCATTAATGTAATCTCCGTTCAGTCCATTCCTGAGAGCGACTCTCGTAGCGTCATACGGCGATATATCCCTGTATCGGTTCTTTTCGGCATTCTCCGGTCTGCGTGCTTCGTCACAACTCAGCTCCGGGTGCCTTCTATAGAGCTGTTCGTACTGGGCGACGAGCGCCCCACTGGCGAGTCCGTCGGCCAACAACAGCATCGATTGTGCGAGCGGACCGGTCATGTTGCCGGCGGCGGCGCCTCGCAAAAGCGGCAGCGGACTCTGCGGCACGTAACAATACGGAGGCTCCTCGGGAGCACCTCCGTTCTCGGTCGATTCCGGACTCGGTGCCGGACGAACGGTCATCACGAGTTCGCCTTGTTCGTCTCTGACGGCACGAATCAAAGCTACGACGACGCTGTGAGGCGCTCTCGAAACATCGTGTCCGTTAATCAGTAACAGTTGATCGCCTTCTCTCAATCTCGGCGAGCAGCGATCGGCCGGCGTGTTGGGAGCAACTCGCGATACCAAAATCGGCATGTCGAGCTCCAGTCCGCCTTTGACGTTGAAACCGAACCTACCTTGTTCATCGGGCAGCAATCTGACCGTAACCAAAGCGCCCGGAGTGACTTCGGACGATATGACGGCCGGCGATACGGGCAAAGGAGACCCGGCGGGACTGTACGGCGGAGTGTCGTACAGTCCATCGTCGTCCGCGTAACCGAGAACTCGTCCCGGTGGCGGACAAAATGCTGTGCCGTTTTCTCCGACGCCGCCACCCAACGCGACGGCTGTAGCGTCGACGCTGCCGGGTTTCGCCGTGTCTAAGAAACCGCCATCGTCGTCCGATGCATGTGCAGAATCCTGCCATGCTTTGCGTGGCTCTCGAGCACCTAATGAAGTCACCTGGAAATAACAGTAGCAGAGACGCATGTTTTAGTTAATAGAAATTACACTAAAATAACAAAAATATATTAAATTTATATACAGGACACGATCGATAATCCACTGCTTGTTAATTCGACACTACCAGTAATCTGCTGTTTTTAAGTACATAGAGGTCTAGAAAAATCGTTCTATAATCTGACATTTTTACGATATTGCGCTCTGTAATCCGACACACGTGTTTACTTGACAAATACTCCGACGTTTTGTGGAGTCGTTCGCTCTGCAGTTCGACAATAGACGTTGGAAGAAGACGTCACGTTGTTTGTGTTATAGAAGTTAGAAATTAAAAATAGTTTTATTGTTAGACCCTTCAATAATGCATTATGTATTATATAAAGTCGTTATTGACTTTAGGAACAAAAAAAAAATTAGTACAACTCTTTTTTAATAGTTAAACTTTTAGTCCGTGCTTACAACCAAGTAATCCGACATTTCCACTAGTCTGACATACGCGAAAAATTCTATTTTCGGACCTGAACGTGTCCTGTGTATAAATTTTTATTTTTCTGATTAAATTACCTTATTATCGCACCAAGGTGACCTCGATGACGACACAATCGGTTTGCCAGTAGACTTGTCTTCAGGCGCGGAAGCGAGAGGCGCGGCGGCTGCAATGACTGTCGTGCCGATCGGTTGCTTGCCGCTCGGCGATCTTGTGAACGGTCGCCTGGGTCGTCCGGCCGTTCTCAGTTTCCCTTGTTCAACAGTTTGCGATTCGGTACGGCCAGAGAAATGGAATCTCGAGCCAAGAGAAAGCGGGAAACGGCGCCGTGATCGCGGCGAGTGAAGTCTGAAGAATGTGTGGTGTTCGACGCATGCCTTCCATAAGCCTTTAGACGATCGATATGTATGCATGTTGAAGCCTAACAGGGTGTCGTAGGTCTCGCTCTATGTCACAGAAACAAACACTAAACTTATCTCAAATTCTCAATCAATTTCCTATGATTAACATCTCTGATAGTGATAATTTAATGTCAGTGCTATGAAATACAGTACAACCTCGATATAATAAAACTTTTTTTTATCTTACCGGCTCCCGTCTGAGCTGAATGAAGAACTGTTTGCGTTTAAATGATATTTTAACAATTTTCGACCAAGAGAATACACTGACACGAACGGAGTTTTGAAACACCACAAGTCCCGTGGAAGTGACACCGAGCTGTATGTCTCGTCCGATCGAATCCTGCGCTCTGTGCAATTCCACCCCGTACATATCGAGTCGTTTTGCATGGTCCAGAAAGTTGAACTCTGCGTCTGCCGGTAGCTGACCTCTGAAAAAGGACACGGACATTTAGCAGAAATGGAATTCCGAAATTAATTTCGGAATGCCAGAATTGATGAAACTATTGCCAAATGTTTGCTTAATTTGCTAACCAGGAAGATACAGATTTCTTGTTAATGATCAACGAGTCCTCTAGAATAGGGATGTTGACTGTGTTCAAATATAAACAAAATTTTAACGTAAAGTGGTAGTTTCTATGATAGAAATACTTAAAAACACTATATTTTTCCTTATTTTTAAGGAATTTAATTAATATTTAATAAATAAAACCTAATAATGTCACGTGACAACAGACACCAATCAGAGCGCATGACGTCATAGAGTCAGCCGACTAGTATTGGCGTTTTGGACCGAAATTTGAAACGGGATTTAAAATACATGTTTTTAAGGCTTGAGTTGTATTTAAATAAAAATAATAAATATTTGTCGTTATATTAGGTACTTATGTACGATTTAAAACACTTTCCCAAAAATAGTCAACATCCCTATTATAATATAATATAACAGTTATGTATCTAAGACGTTAACAAATACATAATCGACGAGATGTAGTAATATGTGAAAATGATATTTTTTTTTTTAAATCAAATGAGATTCGTGAATGATCATGTTCTGAGAATATACCTTAAAAATTTGTTCAGTACTGTCTCTTTCAATTGCAGGGAACAACAGACAACTAAATAATTGATAAATAAAGTCGACTGATTTTATGGACTTACTTGTGCAGTTTGTGTAATTCAACTATCTTACTCTCCATATCCTCAGTTTGACCAGGTACTAGTTTCAAGTCCGATAAGTAATTCGGTCCGTGCTCTTCTGGTTGATAGTCTCCAAGTTCAGCTGCCGAACAACATAAAACAAAACACAATTAACACGGTCAAAATCATGGAGGATGGCGTAGACAGATCTCGGCAAGCTACAATGTAAAGCGCGCGTCTCAAAAATCGGTGACGATAACAGTTCACAAAACTCAAAGTAATTTGTAATCAAGAAATGTTTTAACGTATTTTTAGGCTCCTTATAATATATAAATAGCTGATTCCCTCGCCAATGAAGGAGGAATCAGAACCTTTATAGGCCCTGAACCCTTCTGTGGCTATTTTAAAAGCCATATTAAAATGGAGGTTCGCAAATGGGACAATCAAATCAAAGACTCTCGCTGGAAGTCAACTCCAGGCTTCTGGCAAACAAAGAGATTTATCTCGTATTCAAGCAAAATGACTGAAGAATTCATTCTCAGTAAAGCAGATCTGGGAATACTGACAGCAATCTAATAATCGAATCTAGACTCCTTATAATTAATCTCAATATAACAGTGTTCTTACATTGCACCATGTAGGATGCCAGCAGACATGCTGTGCTCGGCGGAAGCACAATGCGGCCTCGGATTATGTCGCTTCGTAGTTGTAAGTAGAATTGATAGCGGGTGAACTCTTCGACCAATTTACTCGGATCAGACACATAGAACTTGACTCGAAAATATAAGCGAACGTTTTGACCGCCGCCCAACTGTTTCTTGACAGACTTGGTTGCCTCCAACCATCGCTGCGTGCACAAAAAATAAAATGTCTTCTGTTTAAATCTCTGTCTGGTATATTTGTTTTCTGGTATTACTTTGAAAATTGATTTAAGATAATGTAACATAAACACAATAGTATCGATTTACTGTAACGCATTTATGTTATTAATGTGTCATTTTTAAATAAAGATTATTTAAAAAAACACAGGGGGAAGTTTTAGGTTTAAGCCACAGGTCAACCGGTTTCAAAAATTTTTAAAGACATATCTGAAGGTCACGCTGATCTACTGCAATGTCTTAAGATTAGTAAATATGAGTGATTTTTTTTTCCCAAAAAGTTAAGGTTATGGCCTTTTATCTGACAACTGTTATAGAGATCAGATTGCCTACAGGGCTGCATTATGCACATGTATTAACAAATTTGCCAGCCACAACAAATTTTGTTCCCATTTGCACATTTTCTATATCTGGATAGGCAACTGAATTGTAATAGAAAAAAGTAGGGGTTCAAAACTAGTATTGCATATTATCAGTCATTAAACAAAATTTTTATGAATGGCATCTGCAATAACCGTTGTAAAGTTTTGTGTCAAGTATTACAAAATAACAATTCTATTTTCTGTACATTGTTTTATACAAGTTCTGAACTGGTTCTGAATTGCTACAACATTTGTTGGCAATAGAGAACTCTTCGGACGCAACTGCGTGTCTGGAGTTTAATAATTACGCTTGAGCTTTGTTCCAGCAGTTCTTAGCCAAGTTCAAACACTGCAGAAATCTAGAATTTGGCCAACAACTACGCAGTTGTTGCCGAAGAGTTCTATATAAAACCAACAAACACAGTAAATGATTACCTAAGTCCACAAATATTAAAATAAAAAAAGCTCTAGTTTTTCCTGAGGTTTAAATCAAAAATCTACTAATTTTTATATTTCTCCATGACTCTGATTCCTGAACATTTCCATGACTTTTCCAGATCTGTGAGTCGCCAATATTGTAGAAAAGATTATCAACTGTATTGCTTAAGAAACAACTGCATAAGTGAATTGTATAAAAAAGAAGCATATTCTATAAACAGTTTTTTCACATCTAAACAAAATTCCATCAATAAATAAAATGTGTCACTAATTAACATCAGCGTGGAATTATAAGAATCGATAACATTTAATAGCTCTGAGAACTGCAAAAATCATTTCAGACAGGCACGTAGAGTACAGTAATGTGTCGATTGTCACATAACCGATTTGATATATATTTAAAATTCAGGAAATGTAATGGCAATAAAATGACGCAAGTATCAGAACAGGCTCAACATACAGTCAAAATTTATTAATTTTACAAATTAATAATAATGATAATAGTTGTTCTGTTTATATACACAAATAAATTTTGGATTTTTATAGTATCAATAGAATATAGTATTATATATATATAGTATTAATATAGTATTATATAGAATTTTGCTATCATTTATATTCTAAACTATAGAGTATAGATGATACCAAAATTCTATTGGATAGGGCAGATCCACAGGCAGATTTATATTTTTACCAATTGCCATGCTTTTTGCGATACTAGTTTCAAGATATTTCATAAAAGTACCAGACAAATCGTTTTGCCAATGTTTGCAAATAACAAATGAAGGTGAAGTAAACAAAAGCCGGTTCTGCATTGCCAGTGATAGGTTGTTATAGAGCTAACTCATACACATTACTATTGTAGCTGTCAAATAAATTAATTCATATCAGGTATGCGTTGTGATGGATAGTCAGTTGGGTCTCCTTGACCTACCTAAGTCAGGTACCGGTAGGTCTGTCTGTAAACGCATACACTAACCGCAATAAATATTGGAGTGTCGCCTAACTACTAATTACATTTTTTTAATTTTATTAAATTTTGAGGTCGGTCCTGTCGTTATGTTATGTCACTATGGAAATATGTTGTCATTATCACGTATCTTGGTGCTAATTTGAAACTATTAGAAACAATTTCTGTGAATACTGGATTATGACATAAGGCCAGAACCGACCTAAAAATTTAATTGAACTTTCAAAGCCTCTTTCTTTTATTTTTGAGTTTTGATAAAAAAGTTACATTAAATATTTGTTCGTCTATTTGATTTCTACAAACTGTTAAAAAAAGGATCAACTAAATGAAATTACAGAATACAGCTAGAGGTCCCATTACACTTCTAATTAATTATCGTTGTTTAAATTCCCCTAAAGACTATTGGCATTAGTTAAATTCAATCTACGACAAACATTTTCCCTTTCATACAAAAAAACAATTTCCCCGTTGAAAAAAATGCGATATTTGATAAAATTCTTTTCTATAAAACAAAACATGCTTCCTGACTAAAACATTAATTTTTGTATGCGATTTATAAACCTGCCAATTTAAAATGCAGCATCAATGTCACGCACTAAATGTATATTGCTAAAAATAACTCAATCCAACTACAGGATACAAATCTATATAAAAAAAATGCATTCAACGTTCTTATATGTCAATGTTACTTTCTGTTTCTGGTGTAAAATCACTCTATTTCTTGTTTTACTACAACGGCTTGTTAACACATTGATTGCGCAAGAAGCATAATACTATACTGCGTGTCCTAGGGATACCGCAAACACAGCAATTTACGTTGGAACGGTATAGAAAACAGTCGAGATAAGTCAAAAGGAGATACAAATGGCATGTTATTTGAACTTTATAACAGGAAACATAAGAAACTTTATAGTTTCCACAATTTATTATATTGATATATTCAGGGCCGGATTTAACTTTCGCGCCGCCCTAGGCGCTGTAAAAATGCCGCCTCATTACCGAAAGAAACAAACATCACTCTCGCTATACGTTTCTACGAATTTTCACCGAGTCATTATGTCTGAATAAAATTTATAGAGCTCAGTATATTGCTGGCAAATAATTGTATGAAATCACTGATAACTCACCATATAGTCTGAGGTGATGGAGTTTGGCGATGATCCATTCTCACTGAATTGAAGGCCAAAATAATCCTTCTCGATTAACTCCAAATGTAGGAATACTTGTTCCAATAGCGCCGCCCCTTTGGCGCGTTTCTAACAGAATTAAATAAACAATGAATACACTTTAAGAGCTGGGGATATCTTTTTGGTTCCATATCTGGGAACTAGATTCGTTCTAGCATATGAAATCGAGACTTTCAAATTGGTAAAAAAAGGCAATTAGTGAAAGAAGAGGAAGCAATACTCCAAATATTATAATAAAAATGTTTGGTCTTAACTAGTTTTTGAGTCCAGTGATGTTGTTGTTAGTCATGCTGAAAATTTTAATACATTTTATTTTCAGTATAAGGATCTTACAACAACCGCATGGTAAGTATAAATTACTATTTACTGGATCTGAAAATTCGCTAAGGATAAAAAATTACATCATTCCTGTTGTAGTTTTTCATTTTCTTCAAATTTTATTCATTGTGTTCACTCCAAAATTCTTCAATTTCAGGAACTTTCAAAATTAAAAACAAGTTACAATTACTTGTACTGATATTCTATAACATTTCTGTCTACCCTTCACAGAGGATGTTTCTTTACGAAACAGAAAATGAAATATAATATAAGGCAATCCAATGTAAATTAGACCGTAGCTTCGATTGGCAAGACTATAAGGTGAAGCCGAAGATTCCACCGTAGGAAGCGAAGCCTTTTCTAGTTTCGGCTCAAGTAACAGCCGAGAATTTTGTTTGTCTGTACAAAATATTTTTTGTAACTTTTAAAAAATAACTGCCATACAAAGACTTGTAAAAATTTCCTGTTTTTGTCTGTCAGCATTATAATTGGAAAATAATGCTTACCTCAAGCGTGAATGAGTGGGTAGTGTCATCGAGAAACACAACCGTAACGCTGAAAGACTTCAGTCTGCGGTCACGAGCAACCGCCAGTTCCGAGGCCCTCACATGGTACGTACCGCTGGAGCCACTAAACGCTCGTCTCGATACACTTTCAATCATGTCTCAGTGCATCCTCGCTCAATCTGCGTCTTCAGCTTCGATTTCGACTTCTGAATACGTCGAAAACTTTTTACATGACCAGCAGCTTTGCCGTTGCAAATAATTCTAATTGCAATTTAACATATCTTACGGTTTATTCAGTTTATTGACTACGATTACCAATTAATTAGTAAATAATGAACCCAGCCTGTTGCAAAACAAGCAACATTTAACTTGTTTTGCTAATTACATCAATTCACTTTAAACAGCATTCCTAAATTACTGGAATACTCAATTTTCACGGGACAATTAAAAGAGAATTTATCACCGAAAAAAATATGACTGCGTATAAAACTTAAATGAAATTCTAGTTTACTTAAAACTAATAAATTAAGTTATCTATTACTATCAAGCTTCACTATAAAACAATAGTTGTTTTTTATGTTTAACATCGAAAATTATGAAGAAACACAAGCACTTTGCTAAAAATTCTGACACTTCGCAAATAAAAACTGGAAGACGCAAGTGATAAAATTAACATTTAAGCGGCACCAATATATAACGTAAAATACCCCACAACATAATTTTTGCCTTGAAAATTTAAATCAGTATTACCAGCATCGTGTCAAACTCCCTTCTCAAGTGTCAAAAGAGGGTCCTTCTGCTCATGTAAATAATCTCCACATTCAGAATAAAGGTTGAAAAACTTAATTTTATATTTTATTATAACAAATAAATCAAATTATCAGAATGTCTGTTATGAATTTTCAAAAAACTTTTACGCCAACACCTCCTGATAAGGGTAGTTTCCCGTTAGACCACGAAGGACTCTGTAAGAAAGAGATGGTAAAATACATGTGTTGTCTAACGAAAAATAAAAATAATAATTCTGCTTGTCGCGTGGAATCAAAGGATTATCTTGGTTGCCGAATGAATAATAATTTAATGGCTAAAGAGGAATGGTCGAAATTAGGTTACAATGATGACACAAAACCTAATAAATCGTAGTGTAGAATTTTGTACTTTTGTAATTTGTGTGTATCATTTTAAA
Organism: Venustoraphidia nigricollis; assembly: GCA_034508555.1. Taxonomy (NCBI): domain Eukaryota; kingdom Metazoa; phylum Arthropoda; class Insecta; order Raphidioptera; family Raphidiidae; genus Venustoraphidia; species Venustoraphidia nigricollis. Next base: position 105,916 of record JAVRKA010000128.1, on the reverse strand, counting down.
TAAAAATAAACTGTTACGGAATTTTGTAGTTGTAATTTATCCCGAAATTCATAAAAGATGAGTACTCAACACGAGAATAAAACGAAAAAAAATATTCTACTCGCATGTACAGGCAGTGTAGCAACTATAAAATTGCCTTCATTAATTAAATTGTTACATTCTAACATCCAAAACATTCAGGTAAAACATAATTGACAACGGTGGCCAAATTCAAACCGTTTTTTTTAAATACATTTTATCGTTTCAGGTAAAAGTGGTGGTAACGGAGCATGCTAAACATTTCTATTTAACTGATGACATACAAAACACAGAGTCTTATTGCGATGCAGACGAATGGGCAACATGGACTAAACGTGGTGACCCAGTCTTGCACATCGAACTCAGTAAATGGGCCGATCTATTAGTGATTGCACCGTTAGATGCCAACACTTTAGCTAAAATCTCTAATGTAATTCAATTATACCAAAATCTTTCAACATTAAAGTTCAGAGATAACTAAGCAGCATGTTGCACTTATTAATTCTAATTCGCAGGGTTTGTGCGACAACCTAGTAACGTGTGTGATTCGAGCTTGGGACGTCAGCAAGCCTCTTTTGTTTTGTCCAGCCATGAATACGCGTATGTGGCTGCACCCGATAACGGCTCATCAGATAGCGACCCTACAGGCCTGGGGCTATGTTCAAGTGCCATGCGTTAGCAAAACGCTTATATGCGGAGATACAGGGCTCGGCGCTATGGCCGAAATCGACACCATTGTAAAAACAATTAAAGACACTTTAAATAAACAATGATTGGGTTGTTGAGCGTTATGTTGAAAGCTTTGTGATATTATATTTGTTAAGAAAGCACTCGAATAGTGTGATTAATTACAACCAAAAATTTATTTTCGTAATGGAATTACGCATTAATTTTTGCACTACCTCCTATAAAATAACTGCTCTTCATATGCAGGCGTGTAAAATGGCCCTTCACGCACTAGTGCTCTAATGAAAAACAAAAGTTGTTATTTAATGTTAGTAGCTATGGTATTAAGTATTAACCTATTGTGTCAATTTACTTACCGGGGATATTATTTTCATTAAGTAGATACAGTGTAAACTCCATGTAACGTCACTCAATTTAACGTCAAACTTCCTAAAACGTCGAAATTACTCGACTTTTGTTGGTTTGCCTTGTACATGCAATGATACACTCTATGTAGCATCACACCCACTCTAAATAACGACCATATGTTATTATAAAGTAAGTAATTTTGGCAAAATACATCAGAAAATACAATTAAAATACTGGCATAGCAAAAAACATCAGATAACAGGTTTTACGCAATAAGCGTTGTTATTTGTGTTAATAGTAATGTTTGTTTGTAAATTTTATATTGATTTTTCTTTCTCTTCATATAACGACAACTCTCTATAACGCCAGAAAATGCGCAGTCCCTTCAGCGTCGCTATATGGAGTTTCCACTGTATTTAGATGCCACACAAATAAACTCTCAAAAATTTTCAAAATATGCTAAAAATAAAGTGAAAAACAGCTATTTTATAGGGATGTGTACAAAAAATATAGTTTAAAATATCTTGGGCGGAAGAATATTACGATGCTAAAACTCGCTCATTTTCATGTCATACCTCGTCAGTAATAAACTTCATTCCATCCTTTAAATAAATTAAATAAAATTATAAATAAAAATAAATAAAACCATTTTTCTTGAAGATCTGTGCCTGAGCGGTGTGTTGAATTACAGAATCAACAAAGAATTTCTTTCCATATGACTTATATTTTTTCTTTTAATATCTTGGCAATTGAATAAAATTATTATTTTCTCTTAAAACGAAGTTATCAACAATTACACACACTTGAGTTATACATTCAAACACTGTCTGATATAATATAACAAACATGACTTGAAAAGAGAGCATAAGGGCTGTTGAGTGGAATTAACTATCTCTGTCTCACATATATGTATCACTTCATAATACTGACACGCTCGTTTACCTAATTTCGATACTTAATACTAAATATTAGTTACAGTAAATTACAATTTTTTTGTTTAAAATCAAATTGCAATCAAAAAAATTTATAATATGGCGGAGTTCCACATTTTACAACCATATATCAAAGATGGCCGACCTGTGGCAAAAAATGTATGTATTTCAGATAAATTCCTTGTTTTCTTTAATTGAGTGAGAATACTCGATCTGTGTTTACGAGCGTTTTTGTGTTTATTTTATCTTGAAAATTTTTAAAACTAAAACAGTCTGGAGCTGTACTCAGGGTTGCCAGGTTTTTTACCTGGACAACCCGGTTTTTGAGTGAAAGAAAAAGAAAACAGGCCCGGACTATAACATGTTCAAAATGAAAAAAATATAATTCTACAATAATTCAGGCAGAAACGAAATCCATCAATAGGCAAGTATGATAATTTCTCACATATTTATACATAAATCCACTCAACACCTCTGAGATATGTCTTGTACAATTTTAGCATAAACAATATATCACAAAAGAAAAAAAAAACTATCTACAAACAAGTATTGATTATTGTAATTAACTTCATCCGACTTCCACAATAAAATAAAACAGCTGTAACAGCTATGTTATATACCTATCTGCTGTTAACGAAAATACATTTGTGAGGCAAATAAATTTAAAACAACGTTGCTTGATTACAGAACTGATTTCAATTAAATATGAAAATTGGCATTTTTTAGGGTTCCATACCTCAAAAGGAAAAAACGGAACCACGGCCAATTTGCTCCGAAACTAGCGTATTGATTGAGCTGAAATTTGGTACCAAAGACAGACGGACAAATTACAAAATTAAAAAAAAAAGTTTTGCAAATTGTACCGTGTGACATATCAAATGAAATTTGAAATTGATAGATAGGTATATACTGTTATATATTAATATAAATTTCAGTTCTATCACAGAATATAATTTTACAATTTAGGCTCTCCGAACATGGGTCGACCATTTCGATATCTGTTTTTCAAACCGATTTAGGATGCGATTGTTCTGTGACCTTTCGTTCGTCAGAGAGTGGAAAACTGCACGTATCGACAGAAACACAAACGATTTGAAATTAGTTTCAAACTGTCATGTGCACCCCGTTTTCGAAGGTCAAGAAGCAAATTCAGTTGAAACAGACGACCTGTGTGCAGAGGGCTCAAGCCTCAAAAGGATAAGGATTCCTCACCGTGCAAAATTATACTTGAAATGAACCGTTATAAAATACAAACTTTTAAAAATACAACAAAACAAGAACTATTATTTAAAATTAACTAAAGACATGTACATGATTTTATGCACAACCATCTTGAACTCAGCTTGGATAAAAATAAGTGAATAACGTTTTTAGCTCGTCAGATATGCAAACCCCAACATTATTTATTTATAAACAAACCATTGAGCCTCCGAGACAGTAATGCATCAAGTACGTTTTCTTCTATTCCATTTTACATTTAGTCGTTAGGCATTGTACATATTTTTTATTTTAACTCCAAATATCTATGGTCACATGGTAAAATGGTTTATGTCGAATTACTTATATAATTTATGTAATGCTGCATAAAAACGTTTTATAAAAATTTGATCTTGTGGATGCATGGATCGCCTGATAGTTCATATTCTGTCAAAATTCAGTTTTAAATCTACATAAGTGAAGGTTACACCAAAAAGTGAACATTAATCTCGTGTCATAAAAAATCCGACACAATTCACTTTGCTTTGTGACTACAAATATCTAACAATGAATAATTATAATCGTTTTGATTCTATACAACCGAAAAATGTTTTTCACTGACTGAATATTACACATTTTATTAAATTAAAACAAAACTATTGATAAAAAAACATTTTTAAACTATTTTTCGGTAAATATTGGTATATTTTTTTAAATTAAAATTTGACAGGTACAAAAACCTTATTTAATATATTTTACTGAATAACCACCCTCGATTTTGCAATATCACATGACCTTTGTTTAAAAACGAGTAAACCAAAAATCATCACTGCTAGCTTACCTTTTTTTTATCTGGGCGCCAAGTAGACTGGATTTTTGAAGTATGCTGACGTGATGCTACATTCATACGTTCAAACACTTTTCTAAAATAGAGTACTTTGTGGAACCTTCATGGCGCATCAAAAAATACTTCATTATTTAGTTCATTTTTTGCCTTTCTTAGTGACGCTGAACACAAAACATACCACACAGCTAATTCTTAAACAATACATGTTGCACCGTTTGAAGTTCTACAAAGTAGTTTTAGAAAAACGTGAAAATATTGCGACTGTATTTTCATGTATTTTTAATCAGTCAGAAATGTTAAGTTTCGTCAACTAATTTGTATAATTTTTCAAATACGCGATCCTAGACGTGAGAGGTTAGAATAGTAAATTTCTGAGAGATTAAACTGCATAGCCATATTCTGTGTTGTTTGTACGGGGTGATGAGGGGGGGGAGGGGTCTATTTACACGGCAGTGATTGTACACAAGGAGTGTGCGTTATCACGACAGGGCTGGAGACACTAGTAGATAAGCAATTATCAGCAACAATGGTGCAACATAGCAGAACAAAACGGCGTGCGACCTTTGCGCCAGGGCCTGCGCCTGAGCCTTAGTAGTCTGCAGTTCTTGAGCAGTGACCGTCGCATCGGACAGACACTGGGCGTAACGTTCCTTCACCAACACCAATTCGTCTTCCAGTTCACTGAGTCGGCTTGTTTCTCCACTCTGCCGTTGCAATTCGGCTTTTTCGGTTTCGGCCAGTTTCAAAGCTTCTTCTAATCGTTCTGTCGTTTTCCGCTGTTCTGCCAAATAGCTTTCGGTCGGCCGAGTCTCTAATTCTGACAATAAACTCGCTATTTGATCTTTGAGTTTGATCGTTTCTTCTTCTACCTCTTTGTGTAGTTTTTGAGTATCTGTTAGTTGGCGCCTGAGCTGTTCATTTTCGGACACAACACTCGTTTTGCTGTCGGTTTCTTCGCGCAATTTGTTTTCTAAAGCTGTGAGCATGGCTTTCATCTCATTTATGGCACTTTCATGTATTTTGCACTTTTCTTCAGCGTTCGCTTGGGAGATCTGAGTTTTTTCAAGATATTCAATACGTTCTTGTATTCTTCGGAACGTTAACGATTTCAACGCAAAATCGTTCTGTAACTCTTCTATTCTTCGTTGTTGTTCTTGCGTCTATAATTACATAAATGTTAAACTTATACAAAATTTCATATTTTTTACAATAATAATTTTTACTTGTTCCTTAGACATGAATGTGTGGAGTAAGTCAGAAGTAAAAAATACAACAGTAGAAAAAAAAATCCCAGCCAATAGGAATGTTGACTGTATTCAAATAAAAACATAATTTTAACGTTAAGTGGTAGTTTCTATGATAGAAGTACTAAAAAACTCTATATTTTTACTTATTTTTAAGGAATTTAATTAATACTAATTAATTTCCCAAAAATAATCAACATCCCTATTGGGCGACAGGACAACATCAAAATATTGGCATTTGAAATATTATCATAAATTAGGGTTCTCTATTTAAAAAGCATGTTTTTCAGCTACCTAACTAATTTCTTTTTGACCTCTTCGGAACAAAAGAACATTGATTTTTTTATTGTCAAAATATTTCCGAAACTATGAAACAGCTAATTTGAATACCTGACAATTAAATAAGTTTTTATTACCTTGTTATTTTTAATTTCGTTGGATTCCACATTTTCGATTATTGAATTCTCTTCAGACTTTTCAGTATCAGATGAGTCCTCATCCAGCTGTCAACAATAATGGTTAAAAACATTTTAGTAAGGCTTCCACGAAGTCACAACAAATCTTAATTTTATATCATACCGTTAAAGTTTTGGGCACAATAATTTGTTGTTTTGCAGAATCGAGCTTCTTTTCGCTAGCAGCCAGCTCTTCAGCTGCCCGTGTTAACTCCACTCTGAGCGCCGCAGCTTGGTCTTCTGCATCAGCGATATTGTTCACGGAGGGCGGAACGCCTAACCAGCTAAGGATGCGTTCTCGGCCCAACAATTCAGAGATTTCATTTCTACATAGCAAAAAAAAAGCAGTAAATGGATTGTGGAACAGGAAACTTATCTTTGATTTTAATTAACGTAAATCATACTTGCAACCGCAGCTTTGAAAAGTTTTATTTACAGGAAACAAATTTTTTAACTGGTTGGATTTGAATCAGATTTCTGTTTGGCACATTAACCAGTTATGTCATTATTAAATGCGCATTTTGTACATCATTTAATAATGTTAATTTATATTTATTAACTAAGGTAGCGTCCATAGACCACGTGGCCCTATTTCAGCCTCGTTGGAACCTCTCCCTCCCTTCGTGTAGCCTAACGAAGCCTTTCCTATGACCACGGATAGAGCATAGTTTTTTATTATCAAGTTCAGAAGACATTCTTGATCGAGCTACGTGCTTTATGGACGCTCCCTAAAGTCCAGACTAAAAACGTCAGCTACGATACCTGAGCTCTTCTTCGGCAGATTCAGTTTCCCGCAGTTTATCAGCAAGCATAGCTGCAGTTGATTGACTGCTTGCAAGCTGCTGGGCGAGTTCCCGAAGTTCATCATGTGCGAGTTGGAGCTGCTGTTCGGCGACTAGCCGATCATCTTCGGAACTCTGGACAGTTTGTTCCAGGGCGGCGACGCGACCCAAAGCTTCCAGCCGCTCGCGATGTAATCGTTGGAGTGAATCTTTAGCTGCCACCTTTAAACAAGAATACAATTTATCTTATCAATCCTATTAACTTTTTAATACAAGATATCACTACGCCAAGCAGGTATAAAATCTGTAGCATTATTCACGTAACCAGATACTTGCTGTATACAATTGGATTAGATAGATAGATAGATAGATTAATAACTTAAAAATTGAATTTGCAGATTTAAATGTATTTTTAGTTTTGCATTAAAATAAAACATTGATATACAAAGTCCATTAATTATCAATAAAAACTTGAATTCTGTAAGATTAAAAAAATATCCAGTTAAATTTACTGCCTTGATGGTGCAATTTAGTGGACATCAGTAGCCTAATTTTTGCTTTAATGGAAGTTACAGAATTGCAGAGGTTAGAAGAACGTCATAGGAGGTCTGATATACAAAACAATAAATGTGTATTAATTAAACGAGCCTGGAAGAAGCTGTATCGTTTTGAGTGCATCAAAGTTTCATAACATGGTTGTTCATACCTGATAAGCACTTTTATCCTCCTGTAAGCGAGCTAACTCGTCTCTAAGACCGTCGTCGCCGCAGGTTTTACTGTAGGCGCGTAATTTGCTCTCCAACACATCAACCCGGGACAACAATCTGTCTTCTTCCACAGCAGCTTTCCATCCGAGTTCGGCAGCTTGACGGGCCTGCTCCACCAAGCGTTGCAAAGCCCCCAGTTTTACTTCCAACTGTTGCTCTCGGCGCATTGCATCTTGCAAATATTGTGCGAGTTTATATACTTCTCCGGGAGCTCCGTCTCCGGGAAGTCCCGCTCCAACGCTCTGGCTCGCTTTGGCTTCCTTGCCATCGGGCAAATAGAGTTTCAAGGTTGCAATCACACATCCGTGAGTAACTTTGCGATTATTTTCAAGAACGTCCACTCCAAACTGCACAATGTCTCCGGAACAAACTTCTCGCGGGGCGCTCTCTTTTCCGCCATCGCTCAAGCGGTTGTTATTAACGAATGTTCCGTTACTGCTTTTTGTGTCCTGATCAACATCGCACATTATTACGAAATTTTAATTGAATGTCAAAAACACAATAATTATTAAAATAATAGACAGGTTACTATGAAAATACTAAAGTAATTTACGCCATTCATAAAACTCTTTTTTACGCGATGGCACCTTAGTGCATAATGTTGATTAAAACGAAAAAAAATTGAGAATGCTTTTATTTTGTATGCATTATATTATAAATTCTTATCTTACCTCATCTATTAGCGTTACAGTAAATCTACTAGAGCTCGACATATGAATTATTTGTAAAAATTTTCGAGAAGTGTGCATTGTTCATAAAATGTGTCGTTACTGTTCGACCTTTAATGAAATTTCTTAAAATTCATTAGTGCTAAAGCTACTATTATGTAAGTTTCCAACTGGTATTACAATATTTGTTTACCTACCATTACAGGTCTATAAAGGGGGCCTCAGATAATCAATATTTATTATCGGTACCGGTATGTGTTATCATTGAATATTAAATTGATCGCAGGTCTTCAACAATGCCTATTGCTCGTCTGAGGGCCTCTTTAATGTTGATTTTTTCAAAAACAACATTATTCAATAATCACATACATTTCAACAACAGAGGTGGGAAATTCTACAGAATATATATATTGTAATTGGAAAAAAATATACCCAAACACCAATAGATTCCTGACTTTTCCTTGTCCTACAAAGCGACTGCTTCTATAGGACAAGTGGCCCAATACAAATAATGACAGTCTACTCATTCTTAACAACTTTATAATCATTATATTACTTCATATTTAGAGCGCGATACAAATCATTTTTATAAATAGTCCGATAAATTTGTCCAAAAACTTTCCCTTGTAAATATTTCCTTCATCCCATTACTAGTCAAATAGAGAAAATACAGTAACGTACCTGTAAATAAAACTTTCCATTTTCATACCACAACAATGCATGGTGTCTGGACAAAACCTTACAGTCGAAAATAGCATTGTTGGACGCAGCTCTAGCTCTAGCCACAGACCGCCCTACTTTGGCGGGCGTGTCCAAGACAAGGGTCCTTTCTTGAAAGTGGTGAGAATTGGGTCGGCATATCAGTACGGCCCGCGCAGTCATATCAGATATTGGGGCAGTGGCGATCGTGAAAGAAGGGTATGTCACTTTCTGCACCCTTCCCCCACTTACAACCACCATTGCCTGTCAAGTCAAACAACACTTCTAGTGCATTACCTATAGTCGTTGTAAATAAACCATAATGAAACGGTTATACCGATTTTACAAATTAACACGATAAAACGTTGATATTCTTACCCGACAATACGTATTTAGTTATGTGAATTGTTAATAAGTGTCTGATGTGAGCTCGAGCCTCGGGGTTTGGTTATAATACGCGAACATAGCAACACATTTTGCCATACGCAGCACAGCTTATTTTGATGAATACTACAAATATCCCCTACGCCCTAGAATACAGACCCGGCTCACTGTCATTTACTAGTTCATAGGTAACAGTTTTGCTTCGAGATTGAGTGTAAACAATTGGACAATTGGCAAATATTGATATGACGATGTCATTAAAAATGTCAATTCATTTGCCCATTTTCACCTTGACTGATATGACACACACATGACACACTACTAAAATTTATCTGCGAAATATGAATACTTGATAATGACATAACATATTTCTATAGTGACATATGGCAAATACATTAAAAACACAAATTTATGACACTTTTAATACTTTGATTTTAGTTATTTAGAGTAAAACTTACATGATGCACCACCTTACAATGTTTTTTTCACACTATAGAAAAGTCAGACGTTAAAAATAAACAAAGCCTACCCTGTAATGCATTGAATTTGACTCATCTGTCAAATTAGTATTGTCAGTTGTATTACCCGTGTAGATATATGCTTTTTTATGTGTTTGTGTGTGTTAATGGTATATAATTATAGTCTGACTCGAAACGGTGGGAAGTGATCGGTATACTTTGAAAGTATCTGTGTTATTTATTTATATGATTTAATTTATAGTGGCTCTCCGGCAGACGCCAGAATGCCTGTTGATATAAATAGACTAACTGAAGGGTGGCTAGAATTGGAAAGTGATCCTGGACTATTTACTCTTCTGTTGGAAGACTTCGGCGTCAAAGGTGTGCAAGTCGAAGAAATATACGACTTGCAGAAACCAATAGAAGGACCGGTGTACGGTTTCATATTCCTTTTTCGATGGATCGAAGAGAGAAGATCGCGTCGAAAAGTCATAGAAAACACCGAAAGTTTCGTCAAAGACGAAGACGTCGTCAACAATATATTTTTCGCTCAACAAATGGTACCAAACAGTTGCGCAACACACGCATTGCTGTCAGTTCTACTTAACTGTCCCGTAATACATTTAGGTGATACTTTGAATCGTTTAAAATTACATACAACGGGAATGTGCCCCGAAAATAAAGGTTGGGCGATAGGAAACACGCCTGAATTAGCTTGTGCTCACAATTCTCATGCAATGCCGCAAGCGAAACGTCGACTCGACAAGAGTTCGGGCGTATCGACGGGTCGATATACGGCCGAAGCGTTTCATTTCGTCAGTTACGTTCCTATAGACGGCAGACTGTTTGAGCTCGATGGTTTAAAACCTTTCCCGATCGATCACGGTCCTTGGGAAGAGGAAGATTGGACGGAGAAATTCAGGCGAGTCATGAGCGAAAGGCTAGGGGTGTCTACGGAAGATCATGACATTAGATACAATCTGATGGCTGTCGTTCCGGATAGAAGACTGGCTGTGACACACAAACTCAAAATGTTGAAGACGAATAGACAGATTGTACTGGATGCGTTGCAACAACTCGTTAAAATGACGGAACCGGAAAAAGAAGAAGGAAAATCAAAAACAGATCAGTCTGAGAAAAATGTACTCGATGTTGTTGAATCAATGGAGGCCGAGAACTGTGATAAATCTAAAGAGAAGGTCATGCTTTGTCCGTTGGATTATGCAACTCCACTTACAATCCAAACATCACCGACTCGAAGCACTTCAAGCACAGATACTTCGTCCGAAATAGGCTCGGCATTTAATTCTCCCACTCAGTCTTGGGGCTGGACTGCCGGAACATCGCAAGCAAGTCCCACTTCATCTAAAGATTTTAAGAAATTCGTCGTTATACGAGTCGCTACTACAAACAACAAAAAATCGTTCGTAGCTGGAGAATCTAGTGGCACCATAAAGAAAATTACACATGTAAAGAAATCCGATTCTGCAGATAAGAAATATTCAGAATTATTTGAGCCGCACACATTTGCACCGAAAGATCTGTTAGCTTTACTGCGTAATTTAGAGAATGAAATCAGTGTGTGTGAACAAAACCTTAAAGATGAAAATGATAAACGAAATAAATATAAAGTAGATGATTGCAGACGAACTCATAATTACGATGAATTTATTTGTACGTTTTTACAAATGTTGGCTCAGCAAGGACAGTTGGCGGAACTTGTTAGGCAACACGCTTTAGGAGGTGCTCCGAGAGCTCATAGACAGCCTGCGTTAACGACTGGTGCACCAACACGTAAATCTAGAGCTCGCAATAAGAAGAGAAAATGAAACTGCTTCAATTTAATTGAGAAACAAATTAATGCGAATCAAGTAATAAACATTTGGCATCGATAAAGTTAAAAACAAACTACATACAGTATTTATCTGTGTACATTTAACTTTCACTATAGATATTTTCGATATTTGATTTGGTAGAATAATGGAATTTGATCATTACCTGATTAATTATATGAAATACATTAAAAGGTAATTTAAATTTCTGTAAATAAGTAAAAAGTTGCAAGATAACATCTATTTTTATCTAATTTATTGTATAATCGTAAATAAAGAATAATTACTGAGAATAATCACACTTTTATTCAAAGTTTGCACCGACAATTTTGTACAACTAGAGATAAGGGCTCTTAGAACTAGTAGAGGTGATAATTTTACCAGCAATTTGATTCAAGAATATAGCTTGAGCTATGGCAAGCTATATTTATAAATGTTTAATTTAACACTAGGTATGTTTGACAAATTAAGAACACTGATTATATTTTTAAAAATGCTATAGAAAATTCAAAACCTCGCAAAACTCCATCCATTATTGCACACAATGATCGCAACTCGCTATCTGTTAATTATAGATCAGTGGTCAATTTTTACAGTAACTTCTGACAATGCGAAGAAAGTAAATATCACTATACCATTTGACATTCCTTAATTGACAATTTGCTAGCCAGTTTTATATTTTAGATATATTTAGTTAATAAGATGTCAGGAAGAGTAAGAGCAAAAGAAACCAAAGACGGTGAAATAATTGCCTACAGCGAGACAGCAATAAGAAATAATGCATCTGTCGTAGAGTATTGTAGAACATCGATGGCCGCTTTGTCGGGAGGAACCGCAGGTTAATTAATGTTTTTAACCAAAATACTTCAAACTTCATTACAAAAATATTTAATTATTTTATTCATATTACTTACAGGTTTGCTAGGTTTAACTGGGTTTTATGGATTTGGCTTCTATGTATTTGCTGTTATTGGCCTTTGGGTTTTGTTACTCGTTAAAGCTGGAGCAAGTTGGAAGAAATATTTCATATCTCGGCAGAGTCTTCTTACCGATGGTTTCTTCGGGGGTTTATTTACATATGTTTTGTTTTGGACATTCTTATATGGCATGGTACACGTATATTAATTTTTTAAATATTAATGTTTTGTACATATTCAACTAGAAATTAAAATTCCGTTCAAAAATATTGTCAATGTTATTTACTATTTTTTCTTTAATTGTAATAAAAACTGTTATTTAAAAGACCGCAAATATAAAGGAGTTGCTTTCATAATAGGGATGGCCCCTAAATTAAAAATGCTTTTTTCCAAACACCAAAAACACTAAATTTTGACATTCCAATAAAAAACTGTGGATTATTCGCAAATAAATCTCTGAGACCGCACTCTTATACAAAAAACTGCACGCGTATCCCGCGAAAAAAAACTGGCCTGCTCCCCTTGAGAAAAAAATTTCGCACGCACAGTCCACCAAAAATTAAAAGTTCATTTAGCAAATTCAGTTGTGCTGGAACTAAAATTACACATTGCTAAAATATTTAACGCGGCGTATTGCAATTTCTTGCAAGAACTGAAGCCCTTGAAATCTACTCTTACGTAAGTTTCTTATTATTTTGTTCATTATATAAACCCTTATCTGCTTTACGAGAAATATTTTAAATAAAGTCTGTACGTCCAAAACGCAAGATTTAAATAAATTTAATATTATTTATAAATATTTTTATATATTACATTTACAGTAGTTCACACTTAATATAAATAAAACTATATTATATTACAATACACGTTCAAATACACTTATAAAATATTTATAGCCGACGGCAATGATTGAATGCAAACGATTCACTTGTAAAACTTGTTAAGCAACCAACGATGGATTTTGTTACAACTCAAAATTGATTTTTTCACAGCTCCAAGGGACTGCAGACCTGAGTATTTGATATTAATTTCAACTTGATACCTCAACGCGTTCCTGAGAAAAAGGGTGTTGACAGACAGGCAGATGGACAGTGAAATGATCCTATAAGGGTTCCTTTTTTTCCTTTTGAGGTACGGAACCCTAAAAAATTGTTAACTAATGTCATAGCGTGCACGGCCTCGTCACAAAATTAAATTTGCGTTTCTCATGAAATTTTAATTCAATATTAAATTTTCTGTAGAAAAAAATTTCTCCGCTTTCTAAATTTTTATTTTCTGTATTATAATTTACACAATCAGCGCATTAGATCCTAAAATTTTTGTCCTTGATCCTAGTTATGTAGTTATGGAGACTGTCCTGTAATCTGCTCTGCTACGACTATTGCTTCTTCTTCTTTTATGCAACGTGGGTTCGTGTTCTCTACTCGGTCGTAGTTCGCTCTTCTCTGATTGGTCATAGGGCTCTCACTAAGCTAATGAGTCCAATGACCAATCAGAGAAGAGCGAAGTGTCCTTCTGGGCTGCTCACAGGTAAGTGATAAACTTTACCGCAGTTGTAGACGAAACGTCTGGTAGAAATACCAATGGACCGCGGGAACCAAGAAGTTAATAAATTTAATTTGAAATGCAGTTTAAATTTTACTTCTACACATTAAACAAAAAAATAGACATGAAAACAGGATTTTTCATTAGTTACTTTGCTTTATGGTAAGCACGTAATCCAAATGCCAACAATTCGCAAAGTTAATACAAACAAGCAATATAATAATCGCTCTTTGTTAAACTGTACAATTAAATTCATCATCGATGTCAAGTGCCAACTAGTAAATTACATCCAATCGTTGGTTCTTTCTGTGTCAATGTTAACTAGCTCAATACAGGGAATTTCTCATAGCAAAGATCCGTTTTCAAACGTAAATAACTGGCATAATTATCAAACAGTTCTTACGTCACGCGACTAAAAATAAAAACAAAAACACGTTGGGTACAACTGCTATTTTCTGTAACTACCTCCTTGATTTCATTATTAAAAATATATGCTTTCTTTATTTATTTTGTAATATTCTATTATATTATATTGAAAGTATTTTTATTTACAAGTCCTTCCATACTGCTGTTAGGAAACTAATATATTATTTTGGCATCGATATTAAAAATAAATTGTTTTGCAGTGTACCAACTTTACAAGTACGAACTGCTTGAAAAATATCACCTAAACAAAAAATCTCTTAAAAAAACACAACGCTTAACATCTATCAAAAAAGATGTTCAATCAACGCGTTACAGCGAGCTAACACTCAATTACCATGCTATCGATTTCTATATTTTTAAAAGAAAAAATAATTCGGTGTTGTTTTCTAGATTGTTATTTTAAAAACGGAAGACATTTTGTTATCTAATAATTAACGAGAATGTCAATACTATGGGTACCAAAGATCAGAACTGCCAACTTATCGACTTCTTAAACTACCCAGCCGACAATTTTCTAGAAATACCGACAGTTGACATACGTATTTATGTTAACAACTTTGCCAAAGATTTATATTATTAGGATGCTATACTGAACTCGGCAGAAAACTTATCTTGTTCAATAATTTTATCTTACAAACACACAAATAACTAAAAAAACTTTTTTGATATTACGGAAACATTTAGATTCATTCGATTTCAAAAGCCAAACTGCACAAATGTATTCAGAATGCAAATTGATGTGATTTAGTACCCATAGTGTAAAACAGCGAAATAAATTCATATAATAAATAAATTTAATTGTGAACAAAAATAAAAATATATATTTTCTCTATTCAAGTAGAGTCGAGGCAAAACAAAACAACATACTTGTTATTACATATTTTGTTAATGACACTTCAAATTATAACCTTATCGTTAGAAGATCTCAGTTGTTACATGTTAAAACATTAAGAAACTTAAAACACTACGTTTTTAGCTGCCACATAGACAACAAAATATTAAAAACGAAAACAATTTCATACTCATCTGTCGTCAACAGAATAAAACTCAATAATAAAGGTCATAGAAAACAAGAAAAAAATAATTACACTTCACAATAAAACCTTGCCGCATCTTAAAGTATTTTGGCAAATCTTTTTTCACAATATCAGAAAGTTAAAGTTTGATATGATTTACATGTAATGTGCCTTCGAAGTAAAATAATTTACATTTATTTTTACACTCTGACATCTGCTCTTCGATGATTTATATCACTCTTTGTTTTTCTGACAATATATACAATTCGATACTATCAACAGACAGATAGGCAGACTTCGAATCAATTCTGAATTATTTAACTATATAATTATCTAATTTGTTTCTAACATTTAACTGATCCAATCACCACATTCAACTAATTCTTCAGGTTAAATTATTGGAATAAATGTGGGTTCAATTTAAGTATTTAATTCAACGCGTCGGTACAATTCATTCGTAATTCGGGGTTTCATTTAGATTACATTTCAATTTCACAACCCGATCTTTAAAGATACCATATAGATATACAAAAGGGAGATGCAGCAAATGCATTATTTACGTGCAACGGAAATTTTGTTCGATGCACTGAACGTACGTGGTCCGAAGTGAGAGAAATCGGTCGTCACTTAAAATGAATTTTGACTCGACACACTCGTGCGTGCGGAATGTGAGGTTATGTTTCAGTAATGCGACGTCGCACGGGAGTGAGGCAGCCACTGCTATACACTTATTTCGTAATTCATGTCGTAAACACTGGTTCTGTCGGGTGTCGGGGGCGACGGTCCCGCGGCGCTTCCCGCGGGAGCTCCCGACATTTCCATCGAGTCCGACATTTCTAGAGCGCGCACGAACGACATCGGTCTCCTCCTCTGATCGGGTATCGTCGCCGACGTCTGCGGTCGCCTGCCGGTCTGGGGACTCTGCTGGGCCGGCGGAGCGGGAGGAAATACGGCGACGCCTCCCCGCAACGCCGGATGATAAACTGGCGCCGGCCTGTATCCTCCCGCGGCCATCTGCTGCGCCATGGTCGGGGACGTCGGGTTAGATCTGTAATAATCGTGACGAGGTTGAGTGTACGATGCCTGCGAATGGGGCGGCGGCTGTTGTTGCTGCTGCATGCGAGGCTGCTGCGATGCCGCCGGCAAAGTCTGCTGATAGGCGCCGGGCGACGTGTCCTTCCACATGTAAACGCCGCGTTGCGGCGACCCGGCCAGCTCGCGAATGTTGTCGACCGTGTTGTTCGTACGCGGGTACGACAGTTCGTTGCCCTGTCGGACGAGCTCTCCTTCGGACAGGAATCTCCTCTGCGGACTGCCGCCGTAGCCGCCGACGCCCTGTTGGTGAGACGGGCCGGCGCGGCCCTGCGGCGGGAAATCGTAGTATTGCGCGCCGACATTAGCCGTCGGCTGTTGGACACTTATGAAATCTGGACGACGAGGTTGCGTCGGAGTACCTGGGTTTGATCTAATGCAAAACACACAGAGAGCGTTACAGTCATGCGGGCACCAACAGATAAACACTCAATGGTCGGCTTGTCAAACAAATAAATAACAACTGAACATAACATAATATTATCTAAAACCGAAACCCGCCCTGGCCTCGTAACTGACTGAACGTCTTCAGATTAACAACTGTAAGAAAATAGTATTATTCCTGGTTTACTAAATAATGGCTGTATCAAACCACATACTCATATTATTCATACGTTCAAAGAATGTTTCTAGCGCAATCTACATTTGAGGGATTCCGCTATTACGGTATATAGTGTTTCAATTAATCATATTTTTTTTTACAACATCCGTCTCTGCAATATAACCGTTTTTTTTTAAGTTTGCTGAAGTGTTTAATGATTAATGCTAAAAGAACTAAACATACAAAAGTTCATAGCTTTGATGACTATTATCTCGAGTTTAAAAAGAACAATCACCTTAAAATTTTATGAGTGATAAAAAAAAAAATTCTGCCCAAAGCGCTTTCGAGTACTAACAATTAGTTCTCTGTAGAAATACTCTTTGAACACATATACATTATAAATAGTTGCATTTGATCAACCATATAAAATTCAACAATGACCAGAATCGACGTTTTTGTTTTTATATCCATTCGAGAGAAAAAAAAAAGTGTATCAACCTCTGGTTTACCTTCTGGTCAAACCGCAACAGGAATTTAGTTGACTAATAATGAAAGAATTTAACTTTTAGAATCTACATCTTTGTTTCCACATAAAACAGAGAATTTGCTTTACATTTATTTTCAATTATAATAAAATGCAATCAGAACACAAGCCAAACTAAAATCATTTATTAAATGTGGAAACATCTGAGTTTGAAATATATGACGTTTGCTTCGTTTAGTCAATGTGAACATACATTTAATTAATTTTGAGAATAATATCTGAAAATCGTTATTGTTATGCTATATACACTATTTCAGCAGCAAAAAATGATTAAAATAAAACTACATAACTCATAACTTTAACAAAACAGATACAATTTACTTCAGAGTCAATCATTGAGCACCAACAATGTATTCTGTGAACAGCAATCGTCATTAAAAATTAATTATGTAATTATTTCAGCGTCTTTTGGGATGAAATGGTCAGCAAAGATATAAAAAAAAACTAATCCTCCATATTAAAAATGATTTTGCACATAGCAGATGTGTTTGTTGGCAAGTTCTGAACTGCTAAACATTACCTAGCAATACAGAACTCTTCGAACACAACTGCAACTTTCTTGCACTCTTCAGAGTGTTTGAGTTTGGTTTTACCAGTTTCTCGTCAGTTATAAAAGCCCAGAGCTGCTAAACAGTTCAAACAGTCCGAAAAAATCGAGAATTTGACCAACAAAGAGTTCTGTATTAACCAACTTGCGCTTTAACAGGTCAGAAGCACTTCAGAACTTGCCAAAAAACACCTAGGCCGTGTTTGTTGGCATTTTTTTGCGTCCAAAAATTCCAGCGAATACGACCCTACTATATGAAGTCAGAAATACGCACGTGTGTAACTAAAGAAATTAATGTGCAAATAAACATAACACAGTAATTAGTATTAAAATTGAAAGACGATGGAAATGAAGTCCATATTTTTGGCTTCCTTAAAACTTCAGTAGCTAGCGTTTCAAACATCATTGACAAACGATCTACGTCATATATTATACAGTGGCGTACATCACTCAGGGCGAGAGGTAAGACAGAAATAGAATACTGCGGCACAGAAGCAATAGATTAGCGGTCTACTGTGAGAGTAGAGATGGTTTACCGTATGTTTTGTGGCGCAGCTTCATGTCGTCGAACCGTCCTTATCTCCACCTAGCGATGCGACCGTCATGAAGTCGGGTGCCAAAACAACGCAACCATCTCGTCAAAACCATATCTTACTGTATTAAAACGCATCAGTAGAACAGATGCTCGTATAATACAAATAGTGACGTTTTGGTTACGAAACGTTATTATAATATCATTAAACAATGGTATATTGTACAACCTAGTAAAACAACGGCTTTATCGACACTGTATATTGAAGAGAGAGATTGTAGATTATAGACGCTCAACAGTTGAGGTCATCAGCGTCAAATTAAAATTTTAATTGTAGCAATTTTCATTTAACTTGAAAAACGCTGTTTATTGTTAAAATAAATTGCAATTATTTTGTCAATTATTACAAAATTAATCTGTACAGCGAATATTTACCTGCGCACGGGGCTAGACATAGCTAGTGGGGTGGCGACTCCAAGCGCCTTGACTCTCTGCTGCATGGTGGGAGAAGGTCTGTAGGGAGCAGGCCGAGGTGCCAACGGATGCCGCGGAGGTGATTCCGCTCCGCCGACCCCGCCCTGCTGTTGTTGATGTTGTATCTGTTGTTGTTGAGTCCCCGAACCTCCACCGGCCATCAGGAAGTTATTTTTACTACCGTGTCGCTGCAACGGGGGCGGTGTCGGCTCGCAATCGGCCGATACGGAAGCCCCTGGCTCCATATCTGCATCTAAGTCTGAAGAACAGTCGCGGCCGGGTGACAGCTAAAAGTTTAACGCAGACGGAATGTTAAACATTCAAATGTAAAATTGTACCTGATTTGTTTTTGAAGATCTGTTTTAAATCCAAAAATATGTACAAGCACCTCTACTTAATGGACTAATAAAACTGTTTCTAGTAGCATTTTCCACACCTTAAATTTTAATACACTGAATGTATTTCCATACAGTAAAACCTCGTTCATCTGAAGTAATGTCACTCAGAATAGTTTTCAATTAAATACACAAGCTGTTATTGACAATTTGACACACAATCGAAAGCAATAAAATGGCTAGCTAGTGCACAAACCTTAGAAAGACAGAAACAAAAAAATCACAGCGCAAACTGATAAAATGTGAATACATTAACAAGTTCCCAAAGCAATAATCATTTCAATTTGCACTGAAAACTAGAGTTATCTTAATATATCTCACACACCTCTTTCTGTATCATGCACAGCAGAAAGGACATTCAAGTGCATCATATTTCCATTTATTTGAAGGAACAAATGCTAAAAAAGCGACAAGCGCAAAACAAGCGACAAAATATAGGTACGAATCAGCGAGCTCTTACCTTATTGTAAGCATTGGAACTGGCATTCCTAACCCCATTGCTGTTATCCATGTAGGTCTTTACCTGGTTGTCATTGGCGATGGTCGAAATGGCACCGCCGGGCTGACCAGCGTTCCGTTTCTTTCCGGCTCCGCGGGCTGCTTTTATTAAACTGAAAAGGTAAGCGAGCATGACCAATACGTTTGAGCTGGACTAATGTCTAAATCAAAGTGTTTTTCTTCGTTTAGAAAACAATAAACTAAATGCAAAGTATCAGTTGTTTTATATTAAACTAGTTCTACCATTCTAACCCACTAGTGGGGAATGGTACTAGTTTAGGTCAAAATTCACTTTTCCAAATTTTACAGTATTTTTTCGTTTTGAAGTCCCCCGAAATCAAAAAACATATTTTTAGAAAAAATCTGTGCGTCTGTTAGTCTGTAAACACGATAAAGGTCAAACAAATGAACGGATTGAAACCAAATTTTGGGGGCATGTTTGGTATGCAAATATGAAGAGCCCTGTTGTTTTTGGGGAAAATCGGCGCATGCGCAGAAGAGATATATCCTATAATGTTTTTTGTATAATAATGGTATACTTTTGTAACGATTTCATATTCTATTAATTTTTCCAAGAAAGTTTCATAAAAAAAATTTTTTTCTAAGTTTCATAGTTTCGGAAATATTTTGAAAATAAAAAAAAAATCAGATGTTCTTTTGTTCCGAAGATCTGTCAAAAAGAAATTAGGTAGCTGACAAGCATACTTTGATTAATTTTTACGTTAAACCATATTATATAACCATAGAAACAAATAGGGTCATTATTGGACATTACTAGTCATTGAACAGAACACATTTTCATTGGCTATAATAAGAATAAGAACGATACTAAAGCAGATTTGAATGAGTCATTCAAATCTGCTTTAGTATCGTTATTATTCTTATTATAGCTAATGAAAATGTGTTCTGTCCAATGACTAGTCGTTTAGCCTAGCAAATATCATATTTGTTACTAGCAGTTACCCGCGTCATTGCGCGCGTTAACAGAAATGTTATTTTATTTGTTATAATATTTCAAATGTCAATATTTATGAAGTTGGAATGGTCCTGTTGTCTAACTGGCTGGAATTTTTTCCAAGAAACATTCTGACTTTGAACTTTACCTGGGATATTGTGGTCCGAACTGAGCGTAACAACAGTTATTCCAACAGCCTCTTGAGAATGGATTGTAGCCTCCTTTGAACTTTCCAGTGACTTGTTCATTAGTTGTCCGACCTCTCGACACTAGGACCATGTGAAAACCAGTCAAACCGAAGATCGGTATGGCCAGCAAAGCTACGATACCCATTAGGACAATACTGTGGTTTGTTCGTTAAGGAATCAATCTCAGACTGCTTAAGGTGCAGCACTCACTTGTTAAAAATACCTCGATTTTTCCAGGCCAATAGTCATAAAAGTGATTCAAAGAATGAAACCTTTCTCCAATTAAAAATTAAGAGCCAAAACCATTAAAACCTGACTACGTAATCTTTTTAACTGGCTACTTTTAATATACGATGCTTGTTTTCTTCGTTTACATAGTCGGGTTTTAATTTTTTGTAACTTTTATTTTAGGCCTACCACACTCGACCGAATTAGTCGAAACACAATTTTAAAACCAAGATTTCTCCAACTCACGGCCGCCATTTTGAATTCATAAAAATATTTTATAGCCTAGATTATGAAAATCAGCCCAGTACATTTGGCTGCTAAAATAATAGCCCTCCCTTTTTGACGTCGCCACAGTCAGATATTAAAAGGATACGCCACTATAGACCGAACTTCCGACAGTTCATCTTTGTGGTTTAGAATGTATATTAAGCTCAATCCGAATATACTGAGCATGTGCAAGCTTAATGATATTAAAAAGAAAAAGAAGAACCGGTAATTTCGTCGGCCGATGCAATTATTTACCCACGGACAGTGGTGGTCAAACGTCTGTAAAAATAATTGGTAGAATCAGTACATCTTTTGAATTCACGCTGAACATGACTTAACTTACAATTTTCGCAGGAACATAAATGACCACAAAACAAACAAGAAGAAAAAAACAAACAATAATTTTAAATGATATTTGTGTTTCAAATCCACTATAATCTATTATAACGACATCGAAGGGTCTACTCATATTTGGTCGTAACAATCGCTGATGTTTTCGTGGCACAAAGCAATTTTTTATTAAGTATGTAGTATTATTGAATGTGTAATATAAATCCACAGATATTAATAGGAATAATATTCACATTATCATTTTTATGTATTCATGAAATCTGTAATTTTAGTCCGTTTGGAACACTTCTATGTGTACGAATTTTGTTTACATTACAGCTGGTCGTCCTAACAGATATAATCCAACGAAGATATGAAGATATTACATTAAATGTAGTCGCTTAATGCGGTATGTCGTAATAAGAAATGTCATAAAAAGCAGTGTTTTTTGTAAGGCGTTCATATAGCATTCAGCAGAGACCCTATAATTTTGGTCAATATAACTGGTATGTTGTTCTAAACGATGTCGTCTTAAACGGTTTTGACTGTATCTATATATTAGACTATTCAATGTTTAATTGCATACCTCTATACAATGATTGCAAACGCTACAATGCGAGCATCTCGGTGGCCGGTAGAATTTACACGTCACACACCATTTCATCCGAACGGTGATTCTGTTTATATCTACATTCTTATAAAGCGGTGCTCGAAAATCGTCTTCCCGGTCTTCATCTGGAGGAGCTACACAAAATATACAATCGGTTAAATTTTTTTTACAGAACCCGAATTATTTGGATGCGTAACATTGGGAAATAATGTTTCGATTAGCCTTTTGAACCAGTAAATTACTTCTTCGTTAATTGTACATGCTGTCAGCGGTTGATAATTAGAGGCTTGCGAGCTCAGAAGGGTTGGCAGTAGCGTAAAACCCTAACAGATCGTTTGTGGTTCGCGAAAATTTTCTATTTAATCATTCGGCCCACCCACAAAAAAGGTTGACAATCACTGTGCTAGGCCAATAAAATTTTTCGAAAGCACGTCATTCTAAGACAGTCTTTGAACATTTTATTACGAATTGTTTAGTTTCTGAAACTTTAGCTATTATAAATACCGAGGTACAGTTGTATCAAGAAATATTTTGGCTAATTTATATTAACGTCAGTTTAGCTTCATTAGCCTCTTAGTATTTATATTTCAGCAGTTACTGTAAATGTGGGTAACATAAGCAAAATAAATAAGGCAGACTCTACAAGTAGGATTACCTTTTGGTATAATGCCTGGATCCATAAAAGTTGCCAACGTAAAGTTGGCCAAAACAAAGAACGTTATAACACCTTGGTATGCCGGAACCCATGGATACTCGTAAAGGTAGTACTGGCACCTTTGAACAAAACAAAATATGAGTGAGTCGCTTCGTTTGATAACACTCGGTTCTCAGTTCAGTAATTTTGGCATTGTACTCACGGATAATAGAAGAACAGTGTCGTGGCACTTAACAACAGCGTCCATGCAAACGTTGCCGGAATATACCTTGTTTTAACGTCGCATTTGGGCATTATGATGTATAAGATGACCTAATATCTAATTTTAAGAAAGTTTTCTTCTGCAGGTCAACATGGCCGCAATGCACTGACAATCAGCAAACGTGATAAAAACACTTCAAATGTTCACTGAACGTCTGTTCCATTTTCATATTTGATGAATATTGAACATAAACTACACACGGTCGTAGGCATATATACAAATTGGCTCTGCAGAGGACCTTAACAAATTAATTTAAAACACGTTGTAAAAACAACCGGCCCTAACACATCCTTCTCAAACCTAGAAGACATGACAGTATGAAGTATGTCAATTGTAAACACAGTAGTAATGCTTGAAACTTAAAAAATACTAGCACGAAAGGATAATTAATCCGCACAAATTAAATTTGTCAGAAGGTTATTTCAAAAGCACATATAATAAATTGTTTGCGATTTTGAAATTTTACAATTTTAAGATATTTTTAATAATACTGTTGCCCCTTTAATTTTTTTTCTTTGTTGTGAACACTGTCCGAATGACACTTCTCAAATTGAGCGCAAAATTTAAAGTAAACAGCAAGAAAATATTAACAATGAACACTGATATAACAAAATCTGCTCAAATACTGTATGAGTTCGGGTAAGTTAAATTATTCTCTAAATTGAGTTTAACTTTATTAATAATATTTAAATGTCTAATGCTGTGTTTTTGTTTTTCAATTTTTTAAGAAAAAAATAAAATAAACAAAGGTCATTTCGTGGCTCACCGCCTTAAATATAATTAAAATAACAAGATTCTGTATTAATATTATAATTGCAGAGTTATAAAATCAAGAGAAGAACGAATATGGAATGTTCCTTATAGAGATTACGGGCAAATTAATGTAAATTCTGACAATGAATTAATAAATTATGAAAATACAAAGTCTCTTGAATATAAACCCGATGCTGGATCTTTTCACTGTGATAAAGATTCCATTATACAAGTAAAATCAGTAAAATGTTAATTGGACACATAAGGCTACATTTTTAAAATAAAACTACATATTGACTTTTTTTTTAGATTTTATGTTGTTTTTGTATACCATTTCATTGGTTTGCTTTTTGTTACATCGCTTGTTGTCAAAAATGCAATAATTTATGTCAAACGTGTTTTACAAGATGTGAAGAAAATAATCAAAAAAATTCTGATTGGTGTAAATGTTGCAAGAAAATCAACGCGCATAATGATATTATTCCTTAGTAAAATGCAAAATACGTTGTTGGTTTATTTTCAGTTAAAACATTCGTACGCACAATTAAAGTTCTATTAACAGGCTATTGTAGCATCCCTAATTGAGTACCGTATTTATATTTAAAAAAACATTATTTTAGAGGAAGTTTTTGTTCCATCTCTTCGTTTTGTATTTTTACTTGTGTGAGTGCCTTAAAAATGTTGTACCTAAGTAGGAGTTTTAGTTACAACTTGCTAGCGACATCAGAAGAAGAGGCTAATATTTGATTTGGTCATCCATTGATATGGTTGAAATCATCCTACAGGTTTCGTAAACCAAGTTGCGGTACAATTAACAAGTCTTTTTAATAATTTTACCATAAGCTCTATGCTCAAAGATCTATGTTGCCCCAATATTTATTTAAAACAATGCAGTGTGTGTGTTTTTCTACAGCTTGATTGTTGTTTCGTTTCCAAGGAATACTGAATGATTCAATGAAGTGCAATCATTTATTTGTTGGTCAAAGCAAGGGCCTTTGATGTCAAAACTCAAATTTCAGCATTTTTTACGCCACCTAGCTTAAATGACGTCTCACGTTGATCGAGCTGACTATTCCATACCAGTACCTTATTGTACTGAAATCTTGTCGCAATACAATAATGGGTGAAAAATATAGATTTTTATTCATCTTCAAAGTTCAATTCCAGATATATGTTATAATAGAAAACAGGATCACGGGTAATTGCAATCAGTGAGTGTTTAAATTGATTTATTTTCATTATTCCAATTACCCCTGATCGTGTTTTCTATAGTTTTTTTTATTTGAACGGATTTTAAAAAATAAAAATACAACAAATGAAAATACATTTATGTTATATTATGACATACATTTCACTTCACTGGTTTCATTTGCCAGAGTCCATCATTTAAGTAATGACAATTCTCAATTCCAATTCCTTTATTAACTTTTGCTCTGAAAAAAAACTTTATTTAATTTCTCTATATAAATATTAAAAAAAAAAACTACACAATTAACATACATATCATCCGTTGATAACGATGTTATGCCAATTGCCAATGCATGTTGTTTTCCTTCTGCCACAACGGCCTAAAAAATTTTTTTTGTTCAGGAAAACTTGTTTTTATTATTTTCATTCAACATCTTCGAGGAAAAGACTGGATGAACGTTCATTTCTGTCATTCTGTCTGCGCGGAATGAAACAAAAATGAACATTCAGTCAACGCTACTATTTATAAATAGACGCAGCAATAATACGTAATTAAATAAAACGAAACCATTTGCGATTACTGTTCAAAACATTTTTTTATTTACAAAACGTTTCGACCAAATTTTGGTCCTTTTCAATTTATTAAAATGTAAAATAAATTATTTTATATTTTAATAAATTGAAAAGGACCAAAATTTGGTCGAAACGTTTTGTAAATAAAAAAATGTTTTGAACAGTAATCGCAAGTGGTTTCGTTTTATTTAATATTCTATTACTGTTGGTAGAGTCAATATTATTAATAATACGTAATATTGTTCACGTTTGTATGAAAAAAACAAAGTTTTAAAAGGATACAACAACAGTTCCCTTGGCCACTGGAGTCATTTTTGCACCTGGTGATGTAAGCCCTGGACACATAATGTTTGCTCCACTTAATACAAAGCGAATAGCTCCTTTGTCAACTTGTTCCATCGGCAAAAAAAATGGATCTGTACGGTAAAAAGACATGGTCAGATTACTCCATTAAACTTTTTTATTTGAGTATGAATAAAACTTACATTTATGGAACAATCGCAATGTTGGCATCCAAGGGCCCTCTCTATGTCGAAAGAATAACAATTCACCTGCACTGTTAACCATAATTTCAATATGGTCGTGACTAAAACAAATAATATTAAGGTAAAATAGTGAGTTATTAATATAAGGCCATAATGAATTACAAACCATTTAACGATCCTGAATGTATCTTTTTTAGGTAAAATTAAATCAATATGACTTTCAAGATATGGATATAATTCTAATAAACGAGACCGAATTCCTTTCTGAACCGATGATTTTAATTGTTGCACCCCGGACACACTTTCCTTTTCATCAAATCTACGATCAAACATATCGTTAGCAAAAGGTTACACAAAAAAAATCATATGCAGATTAAGACTGTACAAACAGATCATAAATATTCGCAAAACTTACTTTTTGAACATTTTTAAAGGTTTTAATGCTACTTATATTGAGTTATAACTAATATACATAAACTCTAAATAAGATCTGACCAATATTGACTGTATTCCCAAAAATTAGGTTATGAATTTACTTTTGCCTTGCCGACTTTTGTAGACAAGAACCATAGATCAATTTAAAGTAGAATAAGTGAGATTCACAATTTTGTATGAAATAAAAGGATAACTTTCAAACTATTTGCGATTTGTATTAGGCAATTAGCCAATGTAAATAAATAATAATAAATAAAGAAATAAATAAAAATAAAGTTAAAATAAAAACATTTTGACTCCTATGTTTGCTCCTACTTTTTTACGCATCTCTCATTTCTATTTTTTAATGTATTTGCCATATGGCTTATACACTATTGGCGTCGTTCGGATGGCGGGACCAAAATTTCTCGATGTTTCACATTCTAAACACATGCTGAATCCATGACCGCACGAAACTTATTTAAAATGGGCCTAATCGAACGAATTTCAGGAGTGTACTTAGGGGTTGAAAATTGTTTTAAAATTAAAAAGTGCCTCTTAAATTAAAAAAAAAATCGGTTCAACAGGACCGGATTTACAAATTTTATGAAAATACTAGTTTGCAGATAGTGAGTTATTTACTGCAAGATGTATTTAATTTGGTGTAGATGTTCGATTGATAATAACATTGCAGTTAGGAAAAAAAAATGATTTTAAGGGGTGTATTAGCAAAAACATTATATTGTCGACAGGGTTTTGGCACTGCGACCCGAGTTTTCTTTTCAGCTTCTGTGGCTCTCAACATTTTCTCAGGAGTAGTAAGAACAATTTTTTTCTCATGCTTTTTAACTAACATTTAAATAATTTTGCAGAAAATTATTAATGAGAATACAATTATATTTTTATAACGACCGTCGACCGTACGTTCTTAATATATAAAAAATGCATAAATTTGGTAATATTTTTAGTGTTCTTTTTTCTGACAGATGTGGTCTATCCTGTGTAAAGGTATGTGTCAAGTTACCTGTCAAATATTTATTTTAATAATTTTTAATCAATAAAAACATCTACGTTTTGTTTCAATCGCATACAGCATTAGTGCATTAATATAAAGTAGTTTGTTTTTTAAGCATTAGTGAAAAAGTGATTTTTTTGAAAATAAAAGTGACGTAGTCATGTATCCAAATTTAGAATATTTTGAAACTGATAATAAAAGACTCTAAAATCTTCAATACGCCATGACTTTGAGACATATGTAAATGCGAAGTTATTTGAATGGTTTGGTGTCCTGCAATGGAGTTAAAAGTATGGGTCGAAGGCATACAACGTATTGTATGTGGTGTTACTGAAAGCACTACTTGTCAGGTAAGCAATTTGCGATCTTATTATGAAAAGTAATATAATTTCATCAAAAGAGAACACTAATTATTAGTTACCAATAATTTGTATGTCAAACAATTGACAAGAATGTAAGTGTTTGTGATGATTTGTTATTTCCATTTAGGATGTTGTATTTGCACTGGCCCACGCAACAGGCAAATCTGGTCGTTTTACTTTGATTGAAAGGTGGCGTTGCAATGAGAGATTATTAGCACCGCAAGAGCATCCTTTAAAGGTAATACGTATTTGCAACAAAGCAGAAACTTGAAAGTATTAGCTTTTGAACTCAAAAACAAAAATAAATGAAAGAGCATATCAAAATACCGACTTCATCGGTTCAGTATTATTAGAGGACATTATCAAAGGACGTTTTTTGTTTTGTTGAAGTCTAAACTAATTTAGAATGAACATACATTATACCGCAACTGTATCAGTTGGCCTCAATTAAAAAACCAACAACTAAATTTTGTAGATTCTTTCAAAATGGGGAGAATATTCAAATGATGTCCAATTTATATTGCAATGGAATGAAAGTAGTAACAAACGATCAACACAAACCGGATTAAATAGACAAAAAACTTTAACTACATCACCGCCTCTTTCAAATTCGCCTTCTCATTCGGGTTCGGCTTTAAGCGTTGAATCTCCTGAAAAAAGTAGACCACTGGGAAGCGGGTAAGTGGTTTGTGAATTTAGTAGGGGTGCACCGAGGACTCATTTTCAAAACACTGAACACCTAAGGTTGGACGTTGATGATGTGTCTGGGCGAGACGCGGGAGAGGGCGGGGGAAGTAGGCTTGAGACGTCACAGGAAGCTACTTCCAAACAGTTGGGCAAAGTCTCACGTGAAAAAGCTATGGTCATCCGACATCCAGTGACGTCAGCAATCGACTCAACCAATCACAGACGTATAGCCACTTACGCCCAACCTTCTAGTATCTTGAGTGCTGATAGCACATTAACTTCCTGGGTGCACTCCTAAAATTTAAACTTAAACAATAATTTATGATTGACATTTTAATACAAATTTCAGTGTAAATCATATAAATGCTGATAAAGTAGGCATTGTGAAAGGAATCCCTCAAGTAAAATCTCCGATTCGAGACATATGTGATAATAATAATGAATCTCCAAAAAAGAACAGCAGTCATAAAAATGATAGCGCTTTGCCATATAATGTACGTAGAGAAGTTCCGCCATATAAAGAGCCTCCAACGCTTCCTGCTCCACCCCCATATCGCAATCCCCCGCCACCGTTGACTACTTTGCCAGGAAATAATTTGAAGCAGAAGAAAAACCCGCTTAAGGTAAAAAACAGTGAAAAGAAAATAAAGGGAGAAATTGGAAATGGTTTTAGCAAAACATAATTTCTATTTTAGGAGGTCAATCGGCAGTCGGGGTTGAATACCTCGGAAGAAAACGTCTTATATAACGCACAGTATAAAGAACTAGTCCAGCTAATAAATTATCAAAAAGAAAAGTTATCGTCTCAACAAGCTGATCTTACAAAAGTGCGTAACTCATTATGATTGTGTGTAAATTGAGAGGGGTAAATTTTAAAATTTAATTTGTATTTTTAGTATGACGCAGAAATTGTATTTTGGGAAACTAAAAGTAGGGAAAATCAACACAGAATGGATTTTATTGCTCAAGAATTAGTAAAAATTAGTAATATCAGCAGAATTAATAACGATAAGGTAAAATCGTAACTCCCTTAGAAAACTTTAGTGTAGAAATAATTATGCAAATGTTTCCAGATAAATGCTTTAAATTATATTGAAGAAGAGCACGAAATTGTTCGTCAACAGGAAAAAACATTAAAATCCGAAATAACATTGTTGAGGTCTAAATTAGCCAACTGCGAAACTGAACTTCTCCAATGCAAAAATAAAATAAGGTAAAACTATGTTTGTAAAGTTTACTGTTTGCTAAGTTAATCGTGTTTGGGGTTGCGTCATTAGTTATCAAACTCTATATTTTTTCTGTACTGTTTAAGTAACTCAATAAATTATTTATTAGACTGCTAATGGAAGATTTACAAATGGAAAAGAGAACGCAGGTTCGTTTAGGCGAATCTCAATTACAGTTGGAGAGAAGTCTTTTAACAGAAGTTGAACGCTTACAAAATGAATTAGAGATAGCCAATCAAAATACAGAGAGAAACCATCAGACTGCTGACACATTAAAACAAGAAGTAGCTTCACTTGAAGCAGCTATTATCGAAAAGAAAAGAGAAGTAGAAACGTTAGTAAAGGAAATGAAAGAAGCAAATTTACGCAGTTTAAGTATTGCTTCAGCAGAAGAAGTCAAACAATTACTAGAAGGTAGGTTATGTCATATTAACAAGGATTTAATTCTTTAACGGATTATACTATGCATTTAGTTGTTTTATTTCTAGCTTTGAAAAGAAACTACAAAATATTCCATAAAACAGTTAAAAAATGTTCCTTGAAAGTATACAAGTAATTGCAAAAATTTGGCATGAATTGTTAATGCTCGAAAATTTAATGTTTACAGGACAAAATAAAGCAGGAAGTACGCGCAAAATGATTGGATCGCCAAGACAACTTGAGAACGCCGTTCCCACAAATAAAAATCCGCACGGCGTTTGGGTGTGACGCAACCGATTCTCATCTGTTTAAAACTATTTTGTTTTTTTGGATCACTATAGAAATTATTTTGATTGTTGTCAAATTTATTAATTTTCTGAAATATTTTAGAAATGTATTTCAATTTTAAACATATCACAGGCTAAATATTTTTTAGAGTAAAAACTTTTAACTTGGCCATATAATTACTGACACGATATACCCACCAATTGATTTTTGTAGCTGATAGAGTTGTCTTTTTGCCTGCTAGATTTGTTTATAATGTTTAGAAAACTATTTGTTACAAAAGTGTTTTTAAATGTTTGTTAAAAATATGACAATTTATATTCTTTTAAGGCTGAACGTCAAACATCTTACCAATTTATTTAATTCAGTAAGTATGAAGCATTTCTCGTAAAATACTATAGGGACAATTTTTGAAATCGGTGTAAAGTGTAAAATGATTTTTGCCAGAATTTAAACATGTCCTCCAAACCAGGTTTTGATTTCGAGTTCCAATGAGTTTCTTTGAAGTATATATATTATAATTCTGCACATAAAGTTATGATGTCACAAAGCTGCCATTTTTTATATAACAAACTTTTATCTAAAAATATTTAAGTTTGTACAACTATTTACAATTTTTGATGTACAGCCTTGAAATGTTTTTAGTTATTTTTTTTTGTAAATGGACTTTTATATAATCACAATTTATCTATCAATAAATGTTTAATATTTGTAAAAAATATTAGCATAGTCAATAATTTAATACATAGATACCGGGTTGCAGAAAGCATTGTCAATAATTTTGACTTGACAATGACCTTAGATTGGTATCACATAATTGCAGTTTTTATACACGCAGGAGCAGTCTTATACTGCAGCTATCGAAGGGCTAGGACTTCAATTTCAGGAGGCCTCCTAAGCGACGTTCGAAAATGCTATTTAAATATCCTAATCGAATAAAGAATGTTTGACTTTTTGGCCCCTGTAGTCTGGTTCACAAGTTGAAAACCGTGTTAATTTTTGTTACTGCGAGTTAAAATACGTGTCATAGCTCATTGGATTCGTAATCACTTCTAGAAAAATGAACAAAACAGTTGCAAAAGTGATTAACAATTAAAGAATCCCGAAAAGGTGGTCTAATTGTTCTCGAATACCAGAAAGGACATTTCCGAAAAAAATATTGACTCTCGGGATTTCATCTTTATTATTAATACTTTTCATTTAATATTGAAAATAAGGCTCCGTGTGGCCGATAAAACTTAACCAATTTAGATACGGCTTTGATTTCATTTTTTCACCGGGCCCCTTGGTGCTGCTACATGGTCACCATTTAAGGTCATTGTCGCGTCAGATTATTTGACAATGCTTTTTGCAACCCAATAAGAATGTTTTTATTTATGTAAATTTTAAACTGCCATCTTTGTCGAAAATTTTTATTGATTAAGTATTGACGTGTAATTGTCGTTGAATTATGTGTAATGTTAATGATTAGCAAATTATTAATTGTTGCAAGATCGTATCAAGGCTTTAATAAATTAAATTAATATATGTACTACTGTTCAAGATCGATATAATTATTGAAAAAGAGTTCTTTACAAACACATCGACACTTATTATTATTAATAGCAAAACGTGTTAAATGTTATTGCCACTGACCAACCTTATTTAATTACACTGTCAATCATTTCTGTATAGTCGAAAAATAAAAATATTTATGTCTTTTCTTCTTTTTCTTTGTTATATCTTTCAAGTTCCTTTAAGAATTGTGCTTTCGGTTTCATTACATTGGGTCTATCACCTCTACATTTTGGACAAAACCATTTACCTTTTGGCTTAACAGACAAAGCGACACATGAAAAATGGAACCATTCGATCGGACACAAATCATTATCGCACAGGATCATTTCACCGTACGATATTTGGTCACACAAACAGTAAGTAGGTTCATCGGGATCAATAGCAGTTTCTTCTTCTCGTGGAGGCGACTCTTCACGCTGTACAGCTTGGGTGGCGCCCCGAGATTTTCGTTTTTTCTTTTTTCCTGTACCTAGAAACCGAATTGTTAATATCTTTTCAGAAATAAAGAGAAACTGTACAATAAATTTTTATTACCAGTGTTCGTTTTTTTCTGTGTCGATACAGAAACAACCGCGGTCGCTACTGAGCTTCGTTGGACGTGTTCCGTGCCAGAGGCGATCGGTTCTACAGAGCTCATTTCTACATTTTGAACAGTTTCTTGACGTGTGCGCCGTGCTCTTTTAGGGGCGCGTTCAGTTCCGCCACTGACATTTGAATTATTAACTAAGACTGTAGAGCCGCCACTCACAGGCACTTGGGTTTCTTTATTATCATTTGTCGTTTCTTCTTTCCCGTAATCTAAAACAGATTTTTTTTATATATTATATAAGAAAGAATTTCATTAACTAAAATGTAGCAAACATGATATACCAAGATTTTTGAAGTCTCCATCTAAACGTCTTGTCCTGTTTTCAATTAAATCTTGAAGCTGTTGAACGACTTGCAATTTTTCATCACCTAGCTCTTGGGCAGCAATTAGTGCTTTTTGAATACGAAGTACCATACGACTTCTCTTTGTAGAAGACTCGATTTCACTCACTTCTAGATTTTCAGTTTGTTGTTCCACTTCTCGTAAATATGCTACGAACAAAATTATTTTAAACATGTAAGCAATGTTTTAAATATTTCTAATATTTACCTCTATATGTTACATCTAATTCACGTAAACGTGATAAATGTCTTTGTAAGTCATCTGGTAAATTTTCTACACAATCTAGATAATTATCCACATAAGTGGCTGAATACATAGCTTCGACTGAAACTTGTGAAACCATTTTATTTAATTGAAAGAGACTATTTTATAAACTTGTCAAATAGTTTGACTTTTTAACAAATTGTGAAGCTCCTTGGTGTTCGCTGTATTTGCACTTCGCAAATGTTTACATGTCACCAACTTAAAAAAGTTAGCTTGGTTCAAAGATTTGGTTACTAGATTGAATTTTAGCCGTAGCAACAGCACAAACCTAGAGTTCAGACATATAGAGATAGGAATCGTTGTTTGCAGTTGTTCAGTACTAAAAGTGGTTCATATCTTTACTATTACATTTTTTACGGATTTTTGATTACATTCTTTGCATAATATGCGTCTTGACTCCTTGAGCAGAGCCGTCTTTAACCTATTGGAGACCCTGGGCACTTTCGTATAATGGGGCCCCTATGACTACTAGAGTGGACTATGTTTTCTTACTAAGCAAATCAATAATTAGCAAATACAATTAAAAAATATATCGATATATTTGTCGGAAGTATCGGTTATCGGATGCTGATCTGGAACTAGGGGGCTCCATCGATCGCGGGGCCATAGGCACGTGCCCAGAGTGTCCAGTGGAAAAGAGGGCCCTGTCCTAGAGGGGTTGCAAAGAAGTGCGATTGTACGATTGCACCTCCCTAGCTTAGAAACATAGAAGAGAAAAATAGAAATGTACATTATCAGAAAATTATGAAATAAATGATACCGATTTATTGCACCGACTCTCTCGCTGAAATGCATGCACCACGGATTTTCTTTTATTAGCAAACCCAGTATCGTAGCTAACGTTATGAGCGTCCAGAGCATAATTTGAATTATGTACGCCCCATATTTTGTAAGAAGAAAAACAATAGAATAGCTTTAAAGTGGGCTCTCGTCTACGACCTGGTCCCGGGTCACGACCCAAACTTTGGGAAACGTTGGCCTAACTTAATTTTGTAAATTGAATGTATTAACGCTGTTTTTTTCCTGATGCTCTGCTGATCTACACGTTCCCTGTCCGAGCTGCTACATTGTATTTCAAAGTACGCCGAACTTTAACCTACGTCGAACGGAACAGTTGAATAGCATTTTTACGCAATTCTTTTAATTAACATATTGATGTTTTATGTCTATAGGCAGGGACGTATTTGCCTCATAGCGGAAAAGGGCAGTTGGCCGGTGAGGCCGACTTAAGAAGGAGCACAACACGGAAGCAATGTATATAGAACATAGAGAAAATGGAACTGAAAGAGGGACGGCAAATTGTCTTTGCCCAGGGCGCAAATTTAACAAACACATGCCTGTATACATAATAATAACAAATTAAGCATGCATATTCATATAGTATCTATATGCAGAGTTTTATGTATACGAGTGATTTTAAAAAACCTTTACATGTAATAATTATTAACACCGTGTATCTCATATTGTAAGCCATGGCTTACATATTTTTTTTCTTAAAAATCGTATCATGGCTTATTTTCAAGGGATGCCTTATATTTTTTAAGGAATTTTTTAGGTACGTATGTATAAAAAAGTTAATAATTCTTATCTATTGAATTTATAATTTCATGTAAGTACAATGAACATAAATAAGTATCAGACTAGCTAATATTACACTTATTTATTCAAATATAACATTAATATTATCTTCTTCTGGAATTATCACTTCCAGTGGGAAGAATAAAGAATCTTATCGAACTGTAAATTGAAAAAAAAAACATGGCTTATTTTCGAGATATGGCTTATATTTTAAGAAACTTCAAAAACCGTGCATGGCTTATTTTGTAAGGATGGCTTAAAATGTGAGATACACGGAAATAATGACTGATGTGTTTGATAATTAATTGTAGTGTAAGCGTGTAAAATGTTGATAGGAGTTATTTATTTTTGAAACACAATTATTTGGAAAATCAGGGAAGGTCATGAAAAAGTCAGGGAAACTCAGAGTGGTCTGGGAAAGTCAAGGATTCCAAGGAGTAACTTGGATAAGTCACGAAGCCTATTTAAAATGGGTCACTTTAAGGGTAGTTTTTAAGGGTTGAAAAATGTTTTTTGGGTTCAAAATACCGAAAAAATTCCCCGAATCGATTCAAAATTGGCATTTAACCCTCTGGCAGTCAATTAAACAGTGCCCCTAAAATTCTAAATAAATCGGCCAAACAGGACCGGATTTACAAATTTTTTGGAAACACTAATTTCCAGATAGTGACTTTACTGCAGTATGTGTTTAATTCGGTGTAGACGTTAGATTGATAATATTGCAATTAAGAAAAAAAAACATTTTTAAGGGGTGTATTACGGGGTTACATTTTTTATTTTGCTTAACAACACACTTAAGTTTGCATAATAAAGCCACATTGCCTGTATAAGCAAATACACTATATTGTCGACAGGGTTTTGGCACTGTGACCCGGGTTTTTTTTTACTTTATTTAGGCGCTATAGTAATAATATTATGGGTCAACCGGAGGTTTTCCTGTCACTTTTTATGCATAATTTTCTACTGCAGTGTTCACGTAACACTCTGTATTATATTATGGTTCAGTTTATGCTTTAGTGCCGTTAGTAGTCACTGGAGATTTTACCTTTTCGATGTTTTAGATGAGGAAGGTATCAACAGGTAATACTCATTTTCTAGTCGGCTTCCGAACGATGAAAATATTCATATACCAAAGCGGATTAAATGTAGACTTTCTACAATATAATCTTTCTTGTCTACATTAACTGAACGCTGTATTTTGTGTGTTACTCGAGGCGACTATCCGTCGGTTACCTACTGAGCACATATTATTTGCAAGTAATTTGAAAACTTGATAAAGTGAACGAGAAAAATCTATTATCGAATGTCGCAATATTTTCTTAAAAAACAAATACTTATTACGAAATTAAAATATTATTATATAATATATATTGTGTTAGTTTTCAGAATATTGCTTACATTACAATGTTGTTATATTTTGTTTCAACTTGGTTTTCAATACGGATATTAGTCAGCATCAAATTTAAGTTTGATTTAAATGAAATCTTCTCATTAATGACCTTTAAACACTAAATATCGATTATCAAGTGACTAGTAAAATATACTGACTAGTAAAATATATATAGTAAAATATACTTTATTATATAGGAAAAAATAAAAAATTGTACTATCTGTCTGTCTGTCAGAAAGTAAAAAACATACATTCTCTATTTACACTCTACCGGCCTTATCTTTAAAGTTATAGAGAGTCCATTTTCATTTTAAATTAAAGATTAAGGATACATTTAGGCGCGCTAACAGATACTTTTAAAAATATAGAAAAGCTTTTTAATACAGCTGACGTAAATTCATCTAATATTAAGAAAAGTGTGAAAGCAATTTTTTAGAATTTGGCACGTAGCGTCCCAAGAAGGGGCGCAAATAATCTATCCTCGGATCAAAACTACGTCATGTTGGCGCTTATGAGTTTAGTAGCGCAGGTGTGAAAATTTGTACTTAGACAAGAATGTGAAAAGAAAATGCATTCATATAATATCTTATCATAAATTTGAAAGTCAATAAACAATGACTTGTTCCTACACCACAATACAATATGGTGTGGTTTGATATAGTGGGTTGTCCAACAACAACAAATCTAGAAGTGAGCATAGATGTGTGTTGAATACAGAGGATTCCCCGGATGGCACAGCATCAGTGCTGGTGATAGATTGCGGATTAAGTCCGAAGCTTTCACTCGTTAAAATAATGCTATTGTGCGTCCAGCTTACTGCCATGTCACGTGCGCTCAAATAATGAAAGGTGCTGATGGTACGCGTCGCGTCCATGGAATGTTGCTGAACAATCAACTACCTCGAAGAAACTTTAAAGACGGAATGGGCTATGAGCACGGTAACAGGTGCCGTCAATATCTCTTTAGACAGAGCTGATGTATTAAGGAATTAAATTTGTATTTAATAAAGTCACACTACCTGTATTAGTAAATACACTATATTGTCGGCAGGGTTTGGGCACTACGACCCGTTTTTTTTACTAGTAGATACGAAAAAGGGGCATTTTACAACCGGTATGTAGGGCTATGTAACTATTTCGGAAGAGTTTAAGCAAAAAAATAATAACGACCACACGCCAAAATTTGTTGTCACATAGATCCCTGATCACTTATGAAAACTTACAAAGAGTATTAAACATGCTAGTTTACAATTTAGGAGAAGGCGGCTTAGTTCCCCCAGTCCCACATCAGCCACGATTACAAACTATTAAAATATTGGCATGTTTTTATTTTTTTTTTATTAAAATTAATTTTGGTGAGGGATATTTTCTAACCGGACATTTCGTATACGTATAATATGTTATTTCACTCAGAATTTTACAGACATAAGCACTGTCTCTTACTGCCTTACTGTTTTGTTATATTGTATTTTTATTGTTTCCTTTATTTACTGGGATAGCGCGTGGGTACGAACTCCTCATAAAGACAAAATCAAAAAGCAAAAAAGTAAATTTAGTGACTGAACATAATAAGTAAAGGTCCGATAAAAAATACCTTATTTAATACCTTTTCTTAAGAATAAAGATTTGTATTCTCTGATTTCAGCTAGACTTTTCTTTCGGTTTAAATATTTAACCAGCAATCATTTTTTGTCTTGATTTGTTTCGCTTGCGTGAACGTGGATTTCACTCGATGTTTTTTGAGATATAAATGTAGGCTAAATCACTTCTGGCATAGCCCTTTACCTGCCGGTGAAGTACCATCATAATCGATTCAGTCATTTCAGAAGATTAGCCCGGACAGATAGACAGATAAAAATTTAAAAAACGGTCGTTTACGTTCAGATAAGATGCAAATAGCCATGCGAATTCAAAAAGTCACAGTTATTTCGGTATCAGAGAGAGACACTTTATATGGATAGATTCATGATAAAATTAATACTGCAATGATTTTGAACATCAATGAATATCAACAAGTACTTTTGTTGTGCTTTGTATGAAATTGCCAAACACCGTTTTTCTTGTTTTTGTATTTATTCAAAATGTATTCAATACGAATTTGACTTCCATTTACCGTCGAATAGAAAGAAAGCTTTGAAGAATATCGAAAAGTACATTAAAATCAATTATATTAATTAAAAACTTCTGTCTTATTTTGGTGTCCATTCAAAATGTATTATGTTTTCTGTTAGATACGGAGAGAAGTTTAAAGAGACAAAAAGTACAGGACAAGAAAAATAAGACAAAGTGTCGAAGTATATTTGATTATAGTCCTACCTTGAACCTATAGTTCGGTGGTTCTAAAATAACTGAGCGTGAGTCACCATTATAGTACACTTCGATTAATGGAGCGGCGAAGCAATGAAACAATATAACCTTTAAAGCATACCCGTTTCACGCATGAAAACTGAGCCGCTTATATGTATTATATTATTGTGAAATATACGTATTAGTCACTGTCAGTGATTATCATAGTATAGTAATAGGAATTAAGGTAATAAAAAATGTAATACATTTTTGTTATTCTACAAGTCCAACTGTGATTCCGAACGGAAATTGGTAACACAATTTCTATTAAAAGTTATATGATGCATCAACGGGTTTATGTGGTGGGAGAACGGAACACCTTTAATATAATATTGTAATAACTATCAGAAGAAATAATAAAAAATTTGATATATTTAATATTTTTGTAGACTGTGTTTCAAAATATTCTATAATCATTTATAAGACGTTTATGACACCAAACATCTGCTTTTTGAAAAGTCTGAATACAAATATATTTTTTCACATTTTTAAGTGAAAATAATATACTGATAGAAATTTAGATAGTAAAAAATGTAAATTTAACGTATTTATTATTTAATAAGTTCTACTTTAATTTCATACGCAAATTGCATAAATAAATTTTACTAAAAGTTATATGGTGTAAGGACGGGTTTATGTGGTGGAGGAACGGGACAAATTTAATATAATGTTGATGACTGTTAAGGCGGGATCTTCTAAGAAGGTAATAAAAGTAAACGGATGACGCTTTTTTACACTACGGTGGCGCCACCGCTACCGAAAAAACCATGTCCATTTAATTCTAAATATCCACACGTTTTTCACCGTCATATTACGGAATACATATATTTGCGGAAATCCCGTCTTTAGAAGAGTTAAAAAAACTAGATATATTTCATATTTAAGTAGATTGTATCTTGTTATATTCAATAATAATTTATAACATGTTTATTAGATCAAAAGATACAATTAATTGCATTGTAACAAAGTGATACCATAATTGTACTGTAATTGGAAACCGTTAACAGTTGAGAAACATTATCTGTAGTTTGTTAAGCCAATAACAAGATCGTTAATTATCTAAACCACAGCAGTACGATTAAAACAATAGTTTATTTATGTATTTACTACAGCAGATCCGCTACAACTAATCATAAGATTTCGCTTTTGATATTTTTCTGGATTACATCAATAGCGTTTAGTTATTTAAAAATATCGGTATGTAGAAATATTTATGACTTCCGTGTTTCAAAATTACTTTTCAAAATAAGTTTTAGTATGAAGAATTTCAGCAGAATTGTCCAGAAGGCTCTTGTTCGATTTTTTCACAACATTAATATTTAGGGTTTGATACAGAAATGACAAGTCTATAGATATTCAGCCAAACAACTCACAACGATTAACATTCACATTCAAATATTGTTTTCGGCGATCTTAATGATTTAAAATATCGATACCAATCTCATCAAATAAATTATATATATAATAAAAATGTGAAATTGTCATTTTCTGTGTTTTAGCATTGATAAATATTTTTAAAAAAGTGTAACTCTTTCAAATATGGCTACTAAAAAGCGTAAAATAACAAAGTTTTTACGTCGGCAACAATTTAATTACTATAACGTTTTATGTATGTCATTTTATGTAATTGGCACCGACCTCAAAACTATGTTTTTTACGCTTTTTGGCGGCCACATTTGAAGGGC
This sequence comes from Venustoraphidia nigricollis, assembly GCA_034508555.1. Lineage (NCBI taxonomy): Eukaryota > Metazoa > Arthropoda > Insecta > Raphidioptera > Raphidiidae > Venustoraphidia > Venustoraphidia nigricollis. Next base: position 65,418 of record JAVRKA010000128.1, on the reverse strand, counting down.
GTACCATTTTTTAAAAGTTTTTTTTGCACGTTATTAATCGTCTTCTTTCTTAATATTTTAATACTAAACTTAAAAACTGCCGATTTAAGAAACTACCGATTTAAGAAAAATGTATGTATATATTAAATACAAAAAGATGAATCAAAATTGGTTTACAAATGCCGAAGATATGAGGTAACATATATAAAAAATATCTTTTTTTAAAGTCAGTTAAAAACAACTGAAACGATTTAAAAAAAATTGTATCGTGCCAATCAGTATACATTCTGAGCAAAATGATGTCGAATTTCTTCAAATTGGTTAGTCCCTTGATAATTGATTATGGCTGGACACACATCAAAAAGATGTACATGAATTGAATAACCTTTTCTGTTTTTTGAAGTCTGTTAATAAAAAAAGAATACAAACTATAATCAATAACAAGTACAAAAATGCACTTTGAACTAAATGTTTAAACTGTTGTCTATTGATAATTAGACAGTATCAGCCTGTGTGTACGTTAATTGTAATTATCGCAGGAGTAATACTGAAATACGTTGCCATGATACTATACGATCAAATTTGAGAAAACAGGAAATGTTTTGCTTTTTCAGTGTCACAGGTCTTATTGATCCATTAAAAAAATACCCGTACTAGCATTTACAGTTTACACACTGTATAGTGTACCTATATGGTTGAAACTTTTGTTAATAATCGGACTCATATTAAGAACTACTAAAATCTAGACAGCAACTTTAATGACTATGCCACATAATGTATGAGTGTGAAGTTGTTATTTTATCACTAGAATATAAAAAGAATAATAGATAAAAACTTTTAATAAAAGGAGAATATTAAACGATAACATTTTTACTTTTTCTATGCATTTTATATTTACATTAAGATTTCAAGTTCAAGTAAAACACGTGTAGTTATCCAACTTTATGGTTGTGAAATGTGAATAGTTGACGAAAAAGCATTAACTGTTCAAGTCAAGTGCTAAGAGGAACATTAGATTCTGAGATATGTGTTTACGATAATTATTGTAATACCTTTAATGATCATATAAAATGATAAATAGAGCATTTCATTTACCGCACGTTATTTTAAATTTTTTTGAACTGTTACAAATATTGAAACAAAAAATTATATATGTATATTGTGAAAATGAAAGTGTTCATATATTTTTGGGTATCAATTTTTTTATACTTGTATCAAATTGAATTTTGTTATAAAGATTTCGTTCTCTCTATGTGTTTTTTATAAGCACAATGAATCTTTTTAAAGAATTGGCGAAATATTTCTTTTAGGGTAGTACATTGCCTTGTAAACTTTTTTACTAATGAATTTTGGATGTGCCTGTTAGAGACGTATTAAAGCAATTTTCAAGCAAGAAAAATAAATATTTTTTAGTACAAACTGGAAAGTTTACTAATAACTAGTTTCTGTTAAAATTGTAGGTACCATAATATAACTTTAAATCTTTTGAATATCTTTTTTAGAGTTTTTGATAATGTTCATTTTTTTCCTTTAGTGCAACACGCAGATCAAATTTTTATAGAAATCCACTGTACATACGAGGGTATTATATTATATTAGACTTTACTTGCGACATCGTTTGCGTTAATGTCGGTTTTGACATAAATCTGATGTTAACCAGTGATGCATCAGATATCCTTCAAACATAAACATTCGGCGTTAACTTCTTTAGCTTTACGTGTTAACGGATATTAAAATAACTTTACAAAAACAAAATTTTGTCAAATAATAGTCATTCGTTTTTTTATTATTTAATTCACCGATAGATAATTATCAAAATTTTATCCATTATTGCCGAACTACGTTCTGCTACCAAAAAATAATCTCCAAGATAGCGTTATAAAATTTCCTGCTTTTGTTTATATTTTTTAAAAAAGAGCAGGATCAAATCCAAACAAAGTGAAGGTGTTTGTGAATTGAAAAGACGAAGATAAGTTATAATATTTATTTCACAGACGATGACAATTATTAAGTTCTTCATTCTCCGGTGGATATAGCGTCGACAGCCAATACGATATCAATTCTACTCTTTTCGTTGTTTTTATCTTTGATTAATTAAACACCAAGAAAAATATAGTGCTCTCTTGCTGGTGTAATTATTTTTAACGTGGATAATTAATAATGGGCTAAGACCTCGCCACGTTCCAAATCACCGTCGGGAGATGTAATTTTGATAATAATTACGTTCGTGTTACTCTGATTAGTAAATTTTCAACAAAATTTTAAAAGCATTTTTGGCAATGACGGCGCATTTTCCAGTGATAAATAAAAGTTGCATATTTAACTTGATTATTATGTAATTAAGAAATTCCAAGTTGTATTTATGAACTATTATTATTAATTATTAAATATGATGTTTTCTATCAAATAATAATCTCAACATTTTTTAAGTTAAAAATCGTCTTACCTTAGTCACGTTAGAGTACAAAATGGCATACTAAAAAAAAACTAAAAATACGTTTTTCATTTAAGCCTTTACGAATTATCCTTAAAACTCTGGTAAATCACAGATGAATGAAAGTGGAGGCAGAGGGTTGACGGCATTTTTGTCTTCCTTGCTCTATAGTTTAAACTCTAAATTTTAAATATATATTCCAAAACCACACAAGTATAAATATTGATATAAATTAATAATAAAATATTTCAGAGTATTGTTATTTATGATAAGAACGTGGCGTTTTAGCAGGATGCAACAAAGTTTTTCACCAGCTATACTGTAAAGTATTGTCGTTATTACTACACAATATTCTGTCATATATTTAAAATAAACCCCTTAACACTTATTTGACACCGAAGGTTCTTCACAAATACTTGGGTGTCCTGGTGGAGGCGGCGATATCGTGTGTCCGCGCGTTGCGCGGGTGTTGGCCAATGACGAAAGAGCAGCCCCCGTGAAGGGGGTGGCGCGCGCTCATATAATAAAGGTTTGATTACGGGCAATAGTGTGTCTATATCGAAGCATATTTTGAGTAAAATCTTATTTGTACTTTTTTTTATTAATATGATATTTATTATTAGAAAACTCTTTATTTATGGTTTGTATATATGCGTCAATAGTTAATAGTTAATAGATGTTCTAGTAGTACTTAATAAACTGGACATTATTTTAGTAATTTTGCAAATTTAGATTCCTAAGGTATAATTTTAGTAATATTAATATACATTTAAAATTTTATATTTATTTTCACTTATAGAAACAAACAATTGAAAATCTGGAATAAATCTTCTATTGCATTTGTCATTCAGCCCATGAGGTAGAATATTTATCTAATATTTGATTTAATAAATTCAAATCAAACTCGTATAGCGTAAGACTTATTTGATTTGTATGACACTTATTTTAGCTTCAATTAACGAAGCTAAACAACCCGCCAAACCTATATTTAACGAAAAATATTTTTTCAAAATTTGAACTTTAACAACGAAAATAGCACACCTTTTCTCAGAAAGGTGTAGCTTGTTAACTGCAATCTTGCAAAATTTGGAGCTTAGATCATTTTCATTAATGAATACCAGTTTTGAGTATTTGTTTCAGTCACTAAAACTTTGCGTATGGAGCGTAACATAGATATTTAAGAGTGAGTAATAGACGTTAATGACCTTAGCTGTCGAGTGTTTATAATCTACAATCTATGTAATAGCGAACATTGAAGAGTTCATCATTGATTCAATTTGTGCGCGAAAAAGTTCGTTACTGTTCGTACTTAACTTTTGTGGTAATCTCGCCGAAGCTTGCAAAAGACTCGTGGCAGATTTCCAGATAACAGCCGCTGGTTGTCTTATAAAGTTCTCATAACTGATAGGCGCATTTGAAGCTCAACAACTGTGAACGGTGGACACGCTGAAATCGTCTTTTGTTAAGATTGCTATCTATTGTTGGCTGTTGCTTGCTTTTGTTTGCCGACAGTGTTTTATAAACAATCGCGGAAAGACATCAAGTTCATCAATTGTTCATTGTCACAGTACTGATGTAAGTAATTGTTGATTCTTTTTGTACGAGAAATTTATAGGATAAATTTCTTCTTTTTGGTGTTTCGTATTAAATATAATAAACATATTACGTACTAAATTTAGTAAAATGGAACACTTGTGAAATCACCTCGGTGTCTGTCTGTCTATTTGTCTGTTGCAGGCGTTTCATTTATTAAAAATAAATAGATATTAACCGATACTCACGTCAAGTGGCTTTAGAAATTTCAAACTATTATATTTTTTTTTGTAGAAATAGTGACAAGAAATAATTTTAAGCGTTATTAGAAGAAAGCAACTTAAACGTTAATTAAAATTAAAATTTTTATACAAAATATATTTAATCTATGTCATAAACTTACTATGCAGTAAAAGATACGTAAAAGTTTTGATCTGAAAGGGAAAACAGTAATTAGGTAACTACTGTTCATTTAATAGTTTGAAGTAGGTACCTGTTGAATTTAGTAAAATTTTAATTTGTTTCTAGATTTACATATTACGTATTAAAAACTGTAACATTTTAAAACTTATTTATCATTTAATTTTTAAGGCTGTCACCTTCCAGAGTTATCCGGGTTTTGTAGCAATTAATATTTCTATTTTTTTTTCTAATAAGTTGAAAGTTAATTCCCATATTAAAATGTGGGAGTCGGATGCTTGTCAACTGATTTTTGATAATTGCAAAAATTATTACTTAATTTGAGATCGAAGTAGAAACAAGTTTACTAAAATAAAATAAAAGAATAGTTACTTCTTACCACAACAGAATCTGTTGTGGTAAGAAGTAACTATTCTTTTATTTTATTTTATTGTTCCAACCACAGTGCTCTTAATGTTTATAACAAATTTACCATTAGACTGAGCTTGCTGTCTTGGGCAACAATACAGTCAAACCTGAGTTAGTGAGAACTGGGTAAGCGAGAAAACTCTCTAAGTGAGAGTAATTGCCAGGTACCGTTTTTGTAACCGTCTAAAACCGCTATAAGTGAGAAACAGAAAGCTCTATAAGAGAAAGACGTTTTTCACTCATGGACCTCTATAACTGAGACTACTACTTGCCTGTACCTCTATAAGCGATAGTATTAAAAGTTCCACGAAATTTAAGAATGAGTCATAAATAGCTTAACTAACTAATATTGTTTTTTTATATCATTGGTTTTATTTTTCGTATTCTATTCGAATGGCTGCCTTATTTGTCGAACTTGCTACAGTTGATAAGTAACAATTGCGAAGAAAGGTTCGGCACGTAACCATAATGTTAAAACGAAAAATTCAAGTGTTATCTTTAAGTGATAAACTTAAAATTTATCACTAGGTACATATTTGTTGTATTTTTTATAGATCTCTATAAGTGAGAAAGGCCACACCTGTACCTCTATATAAGCTAGAAACTCGGGTTAGTGAAAAACATCCCTAAGCGAAAAAGAGATCGCGGTCCCTTGAACTCTTGCTTATCCAGGTTCGACTGTATTTGTAAAACGAAATATTTTATAAGAGAAAATCGGGGAAGAAAGAAGCGCAATCGTTAATAGATAAAATTATTGCATCCAGTCGATATTTTCCTGATGATGATTGGCTACTCCTTCATCCTTGTAGTTTCTCTAATTTTAGTATGTAATAATAATTCATTTCTAAAGAAAAATAGAGCACTACTACAGTCCACAATTTAATAAAACATAGTAGCCGATCACTCGAACTGCAATATCTAATTCGTACATACGTGCTGTGCAAGCGACCGCTATGTTTTTAGCAGGCATAGCTGTCTATTCTGACTCAAATTGTCGAATCAGTCGTGAAGTAAAATTAAGATAACATTACGGTCGCTTAACACAGCTGCGATCAAAATCTTAAGATTGGCAGACAAACGTCAAACTGCCGACAGTCGAGTGAATTTGCTTGCGTTTTTATATGCTGTGATACTACCATTGGCATCCGAATGACTTTTTCTGAAGGGGGTTGGGCGATATGCCTTCAATCTTTTATGAACACTAATTTAAATGTAACTAAATTCTAACTTTAACCGAAAGCCAAATTAAATTTTATAATACAACCCTGACCGATGGCACTTGTAAGTCTCCGCAGAATTATGCGCCAACGAAGAATTGAGACAGTTAACAGGAAGATGATTAATAATGTTTTATAAAACGTTGTTTCACACAAGGCAAGAAACTGTTACTAAGAAAAATGGTCTCATATTCAAATAATATGAGATAAATTGGTTAACTAGCACTTTTAATATTTGATTATGAACTCAAATTAAAAGAGGAAATGAGTTAAACTAATTTTTTTGACTTCATTTAATGAGGAATCTGCATTTTATGCTATACTAGCAGATCGTTACATTCTGAACCAAAGACTCCTAAATCACTTCATTATGGTTTCAAATAAGTTGAAAATAAATTTTGAAATTTCATTCGCTAAAAAGCGTTTTTGCAATTATTTATTAATTATTATTAGTCATAGTGGTGTATACAATTAAGTAATTATGATTTTGCATTGTAAATTTAAACATATGACTTCCGATATTCGTTTTTTTCTTCACTTTATGTAATATTAACGTTAATATTAAATAAATAATTAAACTTCTAATCTATATATATATAAAAGGCGATCTGTATGTACGTTATTTATGGACTCCAAAACGGCTGGACCGATCTTGATGAAATTTTCAGGCAATCTTTAGATTAACCCAGGAGGTGATTCTGTGACGTTTGGTAGTGATCGGATCAACAGACATTTTTTTTTGTTTTTTAGTAATTCTGTTTTTTCTTCGATTTTTGAACATTCACAATTAAAAGCGATTGAAATCGCGCAACTTCTATACACGTTGAGAATTTTATGATAATGATTCTCATCTTTTATATTCAATATATTGTATTTACACCCGGGCGAAGCCGGACTGGGCTGCTAGTTGCATATAAGTAGAGAAGGTGATTGTATAGCAAAGGGAAAAATTATTTTTTATATTGCTCATGCAGAAAAATGGTATCTTTGCAACCTTAGTTACGGTTGAAAAGTAACTGTTTGTCCATTGTTTACTTGTCGCACGCAAATTTTACTTTACGCACGCAAATTCAGATAAACAAAAAAATAACGTTGTTGACATTAAACAAAAAAAAAAAAACAATCGAAATATTAAAACTAAATTGAGGTTGACGCGACAGATAGTTTAATTTATAAAACAAGGTTAAAATATGCTAATAATAAAAATTTACAAAAGTTTTAAAATTAATTCGCAATAAAAAAAAGTATGTGCAATTCGTGCGGCATTGTCCATTGCCCCTTCAAATGAATGAGCGCATTGACTTCGTTCGTGCGCTCAACTTCGCTTTCGTGGGCAATAGACAACTTACCGCAATAGTTGCACAATATACTAGTACATTTTTTAGAAGCAAATCTTTTAGTGTTCTTGCATTTCATTTTATTCGAGCCTAAATGACAGTATATTCGACGATTAAAAACTACAGGTAAATGTGGTGGGAGTACAGTTATTAATCCCGGTACTTCCACCATTTGAGCTTAATAAAAAGTGTGATGTCCAGATCGCGTTTTGTGCGTGTGTAAGACCTATAATTGTAAGGTCACAAGTCACAATCTAAGTTTAATCTCAACTCAGATTTTGCGACAACGCGTTGTGGACATTTTGGTACATTCCGTATGCCATTTAAGCCGACGGTATTCCACAGTCCGTAAGATTTAACTTTATTAAGTATTAATTGATTTATTGCATGCGGATTTCATACGCTACACCAAAGATAAAGTAACTATACCCCTTTTGTTATTAACTCACTACTTTATGCTACCAACAAAGCTATTTACGTTTACATAATTTAAGTTCGGGTGTTACTCTAATTGATTAAATTAACTCAATTACTAGAAACATATTCAAATCATAGTAGTAATATTGACTATTTAATTAATGAAAGAATAAGCTTGTTCAGCTATTATTAATTAACCTAATATAATTTGAATTCAGAAAGAATTACAACTGCTTGATTAATATATACAATACATATGCTTCCAATTAGCTAACGATTAACATATATTCCCACGTAATCAATAGTAGTATATAAAATTGTTCTAGACCTCTGGATGCTGTTTTGTTTTCTTACAGTTTTTGTGGGTTTTCTAATATTTTGTATGGAACCTAGAGATGGAAGAACGCGTTTTAGAATTTTTGTTGAAAACAGCACGAGTCAATCAACTGGTACCCAAACTTAATGTGGCTAAGCTTAGATTGAGAATTCAAGTCTGTAACAAATACGAAATAAAAATAAACAAGTAGTGGAGAATTTGGTCGTGTAAACCATTTTTGTAAATTTTATAGACAAATATTTTTAAGGTTATTTTTCGTTTTCGGGCACCCGTTAAATATTTGAGCCGTAGAGAAGCTACTCTAGCTAATCCCTCTCTCCTTATCGGGTTTGAATAAAATCATAGCTATAAAAAATGTATATTATGTTGGATCGATAACATTTTCTAATAAACCTATATGGTATCTTCAGTAAGTTTTACTGCTATGTAACGGTTTGCAGGAAAATTTATGGTACCGGAGAAATTGCATTATAATTTTCATTTCTCAAGCGTACATTTCCGCGTTGATGAAGCAGTTGTTCAAGTTTCATTTTGTTGTGGTACTGCGACCCGAGTTTTTTTTTAAATTTTATACCTTCTTTTATAGTTCATGTTAATCAAAATGAATATTTTCAGACAGTTCGTATTTTCAGGTTTCGCGCAGCTTGGCGTCATGTTATATCACTCCCTTCACATATGTTTTGTATAACTTGTGAATCACTTTGGGATATAAACACACCGAAAACATGTATCTACTTAGGTGTTACATACGGCGACATGTATGAAACTGAGACGGTAATATTATGCCTGATATATATAAAGATATGGGATACAATTTGATAGATACTTTTGGAAGGTATTTTGTGCAAAGACACGTCCACACTTCAAGCTAAAGATATAGAATTTTGCGTCCCAAAGTCGATAAGCGATATGTGATTTTTATTCTATGATATCTTTTCCAATAGCGATATACGGTTATGACCTCAAACGTCCATAATATTTAGTTATCACTATTATTTTTTTCAGCAGTGGCGACTTGTTTAGTTTGGGTAAAATTAAACTCCAAAATAAAAACACGTTTTGCATCACAATCTTTGTTTCCGGAAAATTTAAAATTTAACTTCCTTCAAAAAAGCCCACTAAAACGTAAAAGGTTGTTGCCAATTTAATTACTAAAACTTTTTATGTACAAACCTATGTTTGTCAATAAATTGGCGCCGATCTCAAAAATTTTATTATTTAACAATTTTTAATAACCCTATTTTTTAGTTTTTACCTTATTGGTGGCTTTGCAATCCGTAGTGTGCACGTTATTAACAGTTTTCTACCTTAATATTTTATTATTACTCTGCTGAAACGATCTAAGTAAAATTTATGTGAGACTACCCTTAAACTCTATTAAACGAAAAAAGAATCACCAAAATTGGTTCACAAATACTAAGATTACATATGTAAGAAAACCTTCCTTTTTAGAGTCAGTTGAAAGCGTCTGAAACGATTAAAAAAAATTATATGGTACTATATAAATTATAGAGTATATAAGACGAATTGAATAGCCTCTTTTTTTGAAGTCGGTTAAAAATACTCCGTACCATAAAGTAAAAATGAGCTGCAGCTTATCAATATATGAAACTAAAAAATGGTGACTGCAGGTAAATGCTTTTAATTAAAAAAATGAATAACACTGCCGCCTGTCATTTCAAAGCTCTCAAATTTGCATTTTTATGAATTATTTTTTTAAATATGTCTTTTACAGCTGCATGTACGAGACAACAAAATATTTTAATTTTAAAAATTTGTAAAATACCTAAAATTCAATTATATAATTTCACAATATTATACAATACTTATCGACTTAAAAATGGAGAGTGTTTGGAAATTAGAGAACCAATTTTTAGTAATGTAAGTTTTGGGCCTGTTTGCCACGTTGGATTTAGAAATTTTACCATAGAGCTCTTTTTTTTTAATTAATATAATCAAAATAAATTGTTATAAATCTAACAGTTTTTTAAAATTTCATAAATATGTATCATATACATAAAATCAGTCTATGAATCCACAATATACACACATTTAAATTTAAAGACTATTATCATTCCAACCCACAAAATTTTTAAAAGTGAATTTTGACCTAAACTAGTACCATAGTTTAAGTCAAAATTCACTTTTCAAAATTTCAAAATTGGCTGGCATTCTTTTTAAACATTTAATGGAATGAAGCCAGACGACACGGCTTGTATCCTTTGCGATTGCGAACTGTCGAATTAGATCATTTCTCTATTTGGTTGCGAATAAATTACCTTATTAAGCGTAAATTTAAAGCTGAGTAGTATTAGATATCGAGCATAAGTTTAGGTATTTATATATTCTCGATTCGACACTTTTAGGAAATAATAATAACAAATGAAGACTTAAGAATAGCTGAATTGAGGCAATCCTTGTTTACATGGCTCGTCTATTAGAAACCCTAAGTTTCCAGGTTCTAATTCGAGGACTGGTGAAAGTATTATTTGGATTAATGATAAAAGAATAATGGCTGATTTATTATTAATAATAAATTATATACATTTGGTTGGTTGTCTTAAGAAAATAAAATATGTTTTGTGACGAGTCGAAACAAATGTATTCAGTACGCGTATTTTTCTTTATACTTCTTTATAAAACGGACGTAAAGAAAACATTTATAATTCGAATTTAAGATGGTAGTCTCAACGCGACCAGCTGGGAATTCTTAAATGTAGGTACGTTTTTGGCGAACCTTTGAAAACCGTCTCTGAGGGCAGCTGGGAGCTAGCTGAATCTCAGCTTGCCTACACCTAGAATTGAGTTTAATAACGACTTCTTTGCCGCCGTGCGTCTGTCTATATTAGATTTATTATTTCTAATGCCCGTACATCATTTAGAAATAAAAATGGAACATATGTAATATACATACTTACAAAACTGTTCGATATATGCGAATAAAATTGCATTTCTAATCCCGAAGGAGTGTATTTTAAACGATTTACGGAATTACTTTTTTACCTTTGCTATATTTTATCTTGACTTTGCAATAAAAAAGTGTTTTATTTTCATATAAGATGCTCTAATTTACGTGTCTAATATTATTATATAAGAAGTTCATAATAAAATGTATTATTTTTAAAATTCTGCTATTTGTATGTTCCATACTCTGAGGACTGCAAGTAATTGTTCAATTCGGCAACCAAATAATTAGTTATACTTCACCCTTTCATCTTTTAAAAATGATTAAATTTTGGCAATCCATTTGCTCATATGCGAAATGTAAAACGTTCACGATGAATGAAAAATATTCAGTATTCATTGATTAAATATAGATTTGGTCCTTGGCTTCGCTTGCGTGGATATTTTTCTTGCTTGCATTAATGCCGATATTTAATTACTTACTCGAGTGTAGTTGGGTAAAATTTTTTTATACTTTAATGATGCTGCTATAAATAGACCGCCTGATGGACATAAAGGCAAATGTTCAACTCACGTATCCTTTTAGTGCACCCTGTGCTATTGTTGATGTATCAAATTCATAGTTGCAAGCAATCAATTTCACACTAAAGTGGATTATAACAATGCCAGTGATTCATAATAATGGAGGTATCTTTCCACTGTCAAATTCTTATAAATTTCCTTGTCAGTGGCAATATGCTGGGAATGCATTTGGATTTTTTAGAATCTGTTTTACATCCAGTATATACTTTTTAATTCTATATATTGAGCAATCATGCGTGTGGATTAATGTACCAACAGGCTTGAAAGTTGAAACATTTGATAAAAACATGACTGTCTGCGTGACTGAATGGCGTTGAATAGTCAAGAGACGTGATTGAAATACGCAAATCGTTTGTTTGACAATGGACGGTCATATTCATATTTATCTTTTGTTTTTAAAATAAAATGTCGCTGGACCTTTTTTTAGCGATATGATAAAGTTGTTGCTTACTGTAATTAAAAACAGTCGCGGTGGTGTGAAAAAAATTGTCACCTCTGTGCCAATAATACGAGTTTCTAGAAAAGCATACCCGTCTTTTGTGTTTAACGTATTCAAAAATTTCTAGAGTGTTTTTAATTTAGATATTATTATAGTTTTGGTGAATGATTTATCAAAGTAAACAATTTTAACATTTTTAATTCGAACAGAAAAATATAATACATAAATTATAGTTTTGGAAAAATTATACAATTTATAATTATATTTGGACAGTTGTTTGTAATAAAACGCTGGAATTAAAAAAAAAATATAACTTTTTTCATAGGATCACTTTTTCATATCTGCGTCGTATAGCTATAGACATTTTTATAGTTTTTTCAATAAGATTTATGGTGAAAACAGACAAAACAATTAAATTTGATCAGCGATTTCTTTGTTTTTTAAACATACATAGATGACAAAACGAAATATTTTATCAAGTAGGTGTATTATAAGATAAACCTGAAATGAAAATTATATTTTCTATTTAAAATACGATAAATTATAATATGCAAATATATATTGATACCTGATATCATGTACCTATAAGATCTATAAAAAATAAAAAAAAAAAATATACCCACTTTTGAACTTTGCAAATAATGTAAGTTTTTGTATTAATTTCATGTAAAATTTGTCGAGAAATCGTTTACTTTGATATGTTTAGTTTTACAAACAAAGCTGGCATGTTTACCCTGTTAAAACTGCTTCCGATATAATCAAGAATAGCTATTAGTTTCTTGAACGCAAAGTGACACAAACTATATTTATCGTATTTCATCAACAATGGTACTTTATTTTTGTCAGGATATGTACAGAGATCTGTCAAGAGACGACGTTTATTTATATTTGTCTGTCGGATTTGAATTCATGTAGAAACATCAAATACACTTATATAATTTTCTTTTACAAGAAGATATCAGTTTTTCTATATAAGTACATCAGTAAATGAACACATTTTTGTTATAATACATAGTAAGTTGTTGTTGTTGTTTTTTAGAAATGAATAGTGAGCGAAGCGCCTTTTAGCATTTTTTTTTTCAAAATACCGACTTTTTATGTAATACTACAATAATATACACAATAGGGCATTTAATTAGGTACTATTGCGAATTGTTTTAATACTAGTTTCTTATATTTAATGCACACTATATACTAGCGATGTGTCGCTTTCATTATTTAATTTCCATTAATAGGGTGAATCCAAAACCTGCTTTTTTCCCGGCTTCTTCATATTCCTCTAATTAACACAACATCGTCAAAATAAAAAATTCTTCCACCGAAGTACACACGGTCATGTTGTAAACACTACTTGAAAATTGCAAAATGCCGCACACGGAACCTGACCTAATTGCTGTTCGTGCAGGTTGCAGGTTCGTGCTTTGCTGGTCCTGCTTAAAAGTGTGCGCGCTTTTTAAAGATTTACTATAGATACTAAATTAAAAGTTATGTGGCAGAGTATTAGAAAAATTCATATTCTTATGCAAATACCTAAATACGAAAATATTGAAAATTACTGTCGGAATTCCCAATATTATTAGGTAATCTCATTTGTTCAGCATTTATCTATATTCTATAGATAAAAGGTTGATAAATGAGGTCATTAGCGTCTATAGGAACCCTTATATGAACATACAAGGTCTCGTATTTATGAAAATTGGGTGTCAATAATTTTCTAATAGAGAATTATACAGAGAGATTGTAGACTATAGGCGCTCATCATCTGGGATCATCAGTGTCTATTAGAGTATTATAATTTTATAAATGAAATTACAAAAATTTCATACGTTACTAATAACAACAGAGTTGCCTAAATGTTACCTAATAATTTTGGGCAAAACAGTTCCTTGTCAATAACAATATTCCTTTAAACAGCCATGTTTTAAATAGATATTATAAAATAAAAGATGGCGCACACCTATCAAGCACGAACTAGCGCGACCAGCATAGCACAAACATGTAACATACACGCTTTCGCACACTAAGACCAGCAACATCTAGTGCAGGTTTCGTGTGCGGCAAAAACGACACATTACTAGCACACTAGGTCGATTCAGCGCGGCTAGACAGAAAAGCTGAAATCTTTATTTAAAATCTTTATTTTAATTTCCATTCTTCGCACAAAAAATAATCGTTCCTTTCACAATAGTTTCATTTGGTAACTCATTTAGCAATTTTTTAAGAACTACTGACCATGATAACTATAATTGCGATTCTTTTCCTGTAAAATAACTGTTATAAAACTGTATAAAATAACTGTTATTACATCTTTTATAAAGTCGAGTGTTTGGCTAAGAGTGTTTGGACATAATTTCTGATACATTTTCAGCGTATGTCTCGTCTTAAAAGGATCCACAAGGGAAACTAACTCTGATATATACATGTATGACACAACATAAGTAATTTATTGTCCGGAACAACGAAGATTGAGGGTTTCTGTTGAAACTTAGCAAGCGATTGTGTCTACATCGTACCTGTGTAGACTGTAGTTGTTTATATTGCTTACTATTTAGTAGTTTTGACTGTTTTTCTGTAACGCTGCAAAGCCCACTGGCACCATAATATCGTATTTATAAAATCACTATAGCCGAGACTCAGCATTCGCGAATTCGTTTTCATGATGGCGGGCGAAGAAGTGATAACTTAGAATGAAAAAATATATACGAGTATAGGTACTCTAAACAAAAGGAAGGTACATGCTGCTAATATAGCCAAGCTAAGATATATTTTTTTACAAAGATAAACTAATTGAGATAATCTTTTTGGAAGCCACACAATTGACAAACTTTTTTGGGGTTCCTTTCAAGAGTAAAGAATACACTCAGTCACTGTTAGAAAGCTAAGAAACTTAAAAAAAGACTATATTAAAAAAAGACTTATATTGTTGTGCTAGAATATTTAATCATATTCCTCATGAAATAAAAAACGTTGCTAGTTGTCGGTAGTTCAAAAGAAAACTTAAGGCTTTTCTTTCTGATAAATGTTTTTACTTTGTTGAGGATTTTTTTAATATGTAATTTTTTTTTATATCTTGTTTGTCATACTGACTTCTCCTATACAATATTTTTTGTCTTTGGAGCAATAAAGTATTATTATTATTAATATTATTATTATTATTATGTTTGATCATACTGCCAACACCTGCTCACACGAACTTTGTTTAAAATCTTTATATCTTATGAACTTTATTTTTAAGAAATAGAATTCTTAACCAAACACTGAAAGTCAGCGAAAAACATGTATTAAATGCTTTTTTATACACACAATGTCTGTCTTTTAAAACTTTTTCAGTAAACGTTCGTTGGCTGACTATGTTTTTCAAGATATAGTAACCCAATAGATAAACTCCTAGCTAGTTTGTCGCAACTAATATTATAATGTCGGAAACAGATCTTCCTATGAAGACTCCATATACTATACTGATAAAGTGCTTGTTTCTCTAGGAAAGTAAGAACGCGTTGCCACCATGAAACGGGGTATGCCTGTGTTGCATAGCAATACACAATGTTTCGTTATAGTGTATAATATTGAGGATTAATAGTTTGTCGCAAGTTAAGTTAGCTTCGTGTTACATTATGTTATATAGGTACTGCGATTATGTGATGTATGCGTATGTATTGAGCAGAGTAAAGGCGACATAATTATCATTGTATATAAACTCAATAAAGTCTCTTTGATAGTAGCATATTAATAGCGGATATTATGTTATTTAAATCAGTCAAATTATTACAAACAGGGTTTCACTTATTCCGACTTGTATCTATACCGTGTTTATAAAAATTACTTATTGTAGTAATTCTGTAATATTCCACAGTGAATTGACTACTATAAATATCTTTTATCTTTATTTTTTTCGTAGGTAGAGTATAGTATTTAGAAGAATTCTTGTAACCGTGCAAAAACTGTTTTTGAGTTTTTGGTAATTTTTAAATATGCAGTTGAATCGACCTTAAGGCATATTGCAAATTTTGTTAATCCATTTTTGCGTGATGCTGGAGTATACAGACAGAATTACAGTATTTATTACCTTTATATTTCCATTTGGGAAGGCTTTGAACAAAACAGTTTCTCTGATCTGTTCAGCTTCTTCTATTCACCTTATCATTCCTAAACCGCTAAACAGATTTTGATAAAATTGGGCAAGGAGATAGGTTGCATCCTGAAGAACGTAGGCTACCTTTTGTCTCATAAAAACACAAACAAAACACTTGAAGAGATTTTGTGGGGCGTTATAGATAAAAATTATGATTTTTGCCGTTTCTGTTAAAAACATTTTTTTTATGAAATCAATTTTTTTCTTAATAAGTCAATGTCTTAACGTAACTAGAATTTAAAGCTGGGAGGCAGATCTGTCTGATTAATTTTTGTTAAGAATATGTTGAAGTCTAAATTGCAATAAAAGTGTCCCAGGAAGCAAATTCAGGATATCTTATATTTGTTATGATGTTAAACAATATTATTGTCAGGATATAATTTTTCCCTGTGGTATCGTTATTCCCATTTCATTATTTTATTACGTATTATTATATGCATACATATCACGTATGTTATTTAAATGAATGAATGACTAAATTTGCAGACATGATTGTGCTTTTTACGGCCCACACCAATCTCTCAAAGCATTATCTTAATGATAACAAATCAGTGTACCTCATAAACCATACCCTATTATTCCAGTACTCAAAAAGTTCTTCACCAAACAAATGTGCGTATTCTTGAATATAGTGATAAATGAAACTGTAATTTTTTGATAACAAATATAACGACTGTCTTCTGTCGGCTACTGTTAGGTATAGAAAATAGCAGGCTTCCAATGACTGTTAAAATATGTCGCTTACATATATTTAAACTAATACGATATGGTGAGCAAAAATGTTACTATTATTAAATAGTTGATAATAATGGTAACTTGGCAATTGCTGTTTTTAGAAACTTTTATGTTTAAATTTTGTAATATCGGGGTAGCTAATTTAAACTATTTTTTTATATCGCTCTTTTTTACAATTTTAGTTGCTAATGAAACTTGTGTAATTTGCATCAAAAAGTAAACGCACCTCTTTCTTACAGCTAAGGTACTTTAAATTGGCATTTATTGTTTGAGAGGGAAAATTATATATCCCTGGGCATAATAGTATTTACATTTTATAACTTTTTTTAATTTTTTATATAACGGCTTTTATGTAAACCTTATGAATTGTTTCACCTTTGACTACGTATATTCGTTTTTGTATCATTTTCATAGAAGTAGTGTTATATTATATATAGGGATTTATTTGCTCATCGACAAACTTTGAGAGATGAAATTCCATCTTACTTTAAGAAAAAAATTATATATGATCAAGTATTTCATTTCTATTATTTAAGGAACTAAATCTCCTACGGGAGTAAAAATTGAAATTTTCACCCTCTTAGGGGCGGAATTTGGAAAAATCATTTCTTAGTTATAAAAGAAATGCATCCTCCAATTTCGTGTTTCGAAGATCAATAGTATAAAGACCATTTACCTGGGTGTGTTTTTTACAGATTTAATCATTCTAAAATATTTAATTTGGAGGTTACATTCCTTTTATAACGTAGCGATCTACTAAGGTAGACTTTTTAAAAAATCCACTCCTAAGGCGGTGAAATTAAAATTTTGATTTCCTACTTTTTAGAGGGTTTAGTTCCTTAAACAAATAACTGAAATGCAATGTTATATTTTGTCTATCTATAAGCTTTAAAGCTTTAAGCCAAAGGTTTAAAAAAATGCGTAATATATTTTAGAATAAAAATATTCCTTTTTTATTTATTGAGGAAGTAAATATGCCAAGAGGCGTAATTTAACATTACTGCATTAGACTTTAGTATCTTATTAACGATAATAAATGATCATATTATTATTAAGTACCTTTCAACTTTTAAAAGAGATACTGCACGTAACTAACATAAGATCCGAGACCGAACAGTGTTGTGTACTACACAAGGAGATAGAGCCAAATGCTTCAAGCTTTTTACTAAGAAAACCAGATTGGCTTTTAAATCTAAATTCTAAAACTCCACCTTAAGATGTTCTAAATTTACTTCACCTATATTTAAATACTGAAACATTTGTGATGGTTTTTTAAACAATAGAAAACATAGTTCAGTGTTACTCAATAATTTTATTTTTCCACAATATGGTAAATACGAGGTGGAAAAAACGTGGATATAATGAAGTCTAAGAGAACAAGTTATCATGGTTTAAAAAATTATTTTGGATTATTTTAAATTTTAGATAAAAAGCCTCTATCCCGACGCTTATGAAAAATGAATAGGCAACAGAAATGATGATGTGGTTTTATTTATTATTAATTAAAAATTATGTAATTGTGTTATTTCAGTTTCATAAATTCAACGTACCTGCAAGCGTCTAAATAAATAAGAGTTGAATTAGCGAGGAAAATTACACTGAACTATATCCATAGCTAATGCAGCGTACAATTATGAAGAAAACATGTTACATTAATTGAATTATTCACTTTATTATCGAAAATCTGATCTCTGAGCAACTTTCACGTGTAGTAAATTAGTATATTTTTACTTTTAGTTGCATTACTTAAAAAAGAACGCAAAATTAAAAAAAGAATTCCAGCCAATTGGGCAACTGGACCATTCCAACTTTAAAAATATAAAATAAAATTTCCGTTCACGCGCGCGATTATGCTATACTCATCCTGCGGACTGGATTTAGAACTGAATCTAACCCGCTTTTGGGGCCCTTGGAGGCTGTTGACATAGAGTATTATAATGTAAACTGTTGCATCTAAATTCTTTGTAGCGGTGTTTAGTCAAACTTCTGTTATTCATATCAAAATACAGTAGGTTAGATATATAATATGCATTGTTGTGTGTTTATTGTAGGTATGCATAGTTGTATAAAAGCAAAGGATTAATTATGCATTTCTTTGTAACTACCATATTATATGCATTGGTGTATATGTTAAAAAATACATTAAAAGACTCTAATTTGAAAAAAAAAACGAGAAGTCAGTTGCATGTACAATATACACAATGTGAACTTGAATAAAAGTAATTAATGCGCAACGTGTTTTGTAAATATTAAAAATGTTTCTTTCAGTTATTTCATTACTCACTGTTACCAGCGACGCATAAAAAATGTGTCGTATTACTTTCATTTTAGTTAGGTCTAAAATATTTGTCATTAGATAAAGCGCTTGGATTTGATGAATTTAAACTGAGGAATAAGCTTGCATTTGTTTGTTTATTTTTTGGAGGGGGGGGGGTATCTTGCAGTTCGAAATATGGCTAGTATATACCCAAAAGGAGTAAAAGCTTATTTATTCCCGAGTAGAATAGACTGGTATATTATATATTACTAGCGGCCCGGTATGGCTTGACCGGATTTGCAGTTTGATTATTAAAGATAGACTTATGCTGTAACGAACATTCATATAGAATAATAATAAGTTTTATACATTTTAATAAATTTGTTATTAATTATCTAATGCTTTAATTTTTTCCTGTTCGTCTTCGAATATTATTTATGATAAATAAAAATGTTGTAGTTTTTTTTTAATTCAAAAATACGGCATTTCTACGAATAATGCAGTTGATAAATCGACAAACATCAAGTGTATCTTTATATAAAATTACCTTGCGTCCGGTAATTTTTCATAGAAAGTATATTATATGAATTGTTGGTTTAAGCTGTGATGATATATCTACTTCCTTTGTTATTTTGTCGCTCTATACCTATATTAAAATTTCAAAAGTTAAAATGCCTTATTTTTCACAAATTGTGATAAACGAATCAAGAATATAAAAAGTTATCTCTGTAAGTTCTATCAGAATGCACACTGAATGAGAGAGACGTTGTAGATTCAGAACGCTTGACAACTAAGGTCTGCAAATGAGGGTAATTCGTGTATGTTTAAATATAAATGGGGATGAATATAATATTATGTTTCTTCATTTGCTGCTAGAGCGTTAACGGTTGGACCAATTTTTTAAGGTTTGAATGAGACCACTATAGATAAATGGTTCCAATGTCGGTTCAATCCGTCATTTCTCGTTCGCGACAATTATGTACAATTATGTTTTCTGTCATTGCGAAGAATACCTTAGTAATCAGCTGACTCTACATACAATGCTAAATAAAACAGAGCTAGTAAAATCGATTCATTACCTCAGAAGTTACGAGGGAAATTATATTTTATAACTAGTTTTGCTTGCAGATACGCTGGCTTAAATGCCGGTTTTGATGGAAAGAAATTGAAATGATAAAAATACAATAAATAAAAAATATCAGACAGACACTCCAATTTTATTTATATTTATTGATATATAAATTATGAAATATAATATCGATCATCGAGTTGGGCAGCCCTGGGCATGTATCTAATAATAATTCCGGTGATCTAGTAAGCCTGCTATCAACATTAATAATGAATAAACTATCTTAATAATATGGGATCTAAAGCA
Organism: Venustoraphidia nigricollis; assembly: GCA_034508555.1. Lineage (NCBI taxonomy): Eukaryota > Metazoa > Arthropoda > Insecta > Raphidioptera > Raphidiidae > Venustoraphidia > Venustoraphidia nigricollis. The sequence goes on along the minus strand of JAVRKA010000128.1, from coordinate 44,912 downwards.
ATATGCTCAATAGAATGCTCTTATAAACGACATTTTAGAAGTTAAATTAAATTAGTTGAAACCTCCAAACTTGTTAAGTGAAGCATGAATATATTTACAATAAATTCAATTACCCTTTAAATCGTTAAGGTACCGGTTTTCGACCTCTGAGACGTGATCAACGACTTTTGCATTAATTATAAATTTCACACGATATATTTATTATATAATAAGGAAAACCGTAATATATATTTAATTGATAATGTACAATACCAAGCCGAAAAGAAATTAGAAAAAAATGACTTAAACAATACACATTTGTTGATTGTGTAAATTATTTTTGCACATCCGCTACGTTAGCCAATATGCTCTATTATCGCTCTGCGCGTCAGAATTGAGAGTTTCATTCATACAAGAATTTCGCATGAAATCTATTCAAATTGTAATTTTCTGAAAACAGGATAGTTTGTTCTACAACAACCTTCAATTACTTTTCTACATTTTTGTTCTATCGTGAATCAATTTAAAGTCGTTTTATAGTTTTAATGTTCTTTATTATAATATCAAAAACCAAGTGTAAAATTCAATTCAATTTATACAAAATGACGTATGTCTACAATAAAAGAACTTATGCAATTAATCGACATTAAATCATAAATAATAAAGTCAGATACACAATGCAACAATGTTTAAACTTGCAATTCGCTATTAAAGTACGATATTAAAAATTGTGGGAAATTACGATAAGATACCGGTTCTATAACGCAACGTGATACTTACGAAAAGTATGGGTGCGCAGTGAGCGTAACGTCAACATCAGAAAGAGCTATCGTAGTATCGTATCAGTATATTGTACTTTACAACTTTCTTTAAAACATTGCGTCTCATCTATGTTGCAGTTCGAATGTTTCGTGCATATACATGTAATTACTATACAAAGCATTCTCTATGTCTCAATATGCAAGCAAACAAAAATCGCCAAAATATATCCCCGTCCCTTTTTCGAAGTAATTCTCTGGTTATACCTATAATATATATTAGCATGGAGTATAATCTCTCTTTATCAAAAGTTCTATGTCTTCATCTATGACAGTAGCCAATCAAAATCAACAAACTGTTACCGCATAAAACAAAATATATGACTGCATCCTAACGCGATTTTCGTACTATCTGCAATACATATTAGTACGTTCATGGTTTCATGTCCTTTTCTACGCATTTCATGGGTCCAGCTATGTTACACATTTTGTCTGGAATTAATGAAGAATTACAGGGAAAGTCTCAACAAGATGGCTGTTAAAAAAATTGCCGTTTCTTGTGTTGGTTCTATATTCAGATAATATTTCTATACTACCGCCGGGAAACAAAATTTATACATATTCTATGCAATGTTGAATACGGTATTGTGTACGTAGTCGAGTGCATCAATGAATTTTCCGAATCCAGGCACAAGCATGGGCGGATTTCAAGAGCAGAGTAAACAATAAACATTGTGTATCACAACAGAAACATATATATTTTTTTATGAGTACATATTAAAAACTTTGTTTACCTATACGACAATTTTTTCGCGAAGCTCTTTTGAACATATGAAGTTAGCTAAATAAAACAATGAAAACAATTGTCCACCAAAAATGACGCAAGTTATTTTTTTCGAATTTATTAATGATAATTTCCATATTTAACAAAGTGCTGAGGGCAATAATATCTTTAGAAATACAATACTGAGAAAGGAATTAAAACTTTGATATCAAAGTTACATAAATATTAATAATTTTATAAAGAAAAGAGAAAACTTCAGAAATTTGTGTCTCGTGAAAATCTTATGTCAATTAGTATTGCTAATTCAAAACGAAAGTTGCGAAAATGTTTTTGAATACTTTAGAAATGACTTTACGAACAATATTTTTAAGAAAATTATGTACCGTAATTATTTAAAATAATATGAACTTATACTTTCCTGGCGTTATTGAAAACTATTTTTTTGATATACATGCAAATAATTTATTGAAATAAAATTTTCCAAAACTTTAAGAATAATACTTACGAAAAATTAAACTCAAATATCTTAAAACACTTTCAAAATTTTATTTTGGTCTTTACTTTTATATTCAGCATTGATAGTAAACAAATCGAAAAAAACAAGGCGATCCGTCAAGAATTATATAGCTCGGACGAACGTACGTAATAGACCAAAAGACAACTGCTGTTCACGAATTTTAGTTACAAATTGAGGAGTTATTAATAATTCGAATCAACCTATAAATGCTCCCGTTTTATCAAACAGAATCTCTTTTTCCAAAAAGTTACAATTTGAATCAATTTTTTTTATGACATTAGCTTAGATATAACTCTTTGTATGAGCGAAACTTAGTTCTGGCACGCAAATTAATAAATAAATCTTTTATTAAAAACGAAAGAATTCGCATCTTAAAAATAATAGAAAACAGTATCACGGGTAATTGGAATAATGAAAATAAATCAATTATAACACGCATTGATTGCAACGTTTCGTCTTTTCTTTAATTAAGACTTTTTCAAGCTCTCAATATGCTTAAATGATAGTTAAACTATGATATAATATACAATTTTTGTTTTTTGTAATGCCAAATTGTATATTATATCATAGTTTAACTATCGTTTAAACATATTGAGAGCTTGAAAAAGTCTTAATTAAAGAAAAGACGAAACGTTACAATCAATGAGTGTTTAAATTGATTTATTTTCATTATTCCAATTACCCGTGATACTGTTTTCTATTATAACATATACCTAACTGGAATTGAACTTTAAAGATGAACTTAAAAATAATATGAAAAAGGCCTTCTTTAAATACATTATTTTAAATAATAGTTATTTTTATCATTTTTTTTTGGGGACGAGTTACCGGTTAAATTGTCGTCGGTTGAATTGTTATTCGATTGAACTGCCATTCGATTGAACTGTGGTCGGTTGAAATGTCGCGGTTGAACTGTCCGCGGCACCCAATATAGCGATATTGTAGTAAATGGAGGTTGGTAATTGTGCGAGTGGTGTCTTTTCTTTATGGCAGTATGTCGAGAAATGATCGCAGTAATATTTTTATATAATTTGGTTTTAGCGATCAGATTGTAGAATGTAAAATAGGCCGTTGGACAGCCTGTGGACAGGGAGTATAAAACAACGTTATGCGATCTTGATAAATGCACCGAGATCGCGTTAGTGAAACCTAATTGACCCCGTCTTCCCAGTTGTTTCACTACGTCACGATGTCATTAACAACACAACACCAACTATATAATATAATAGTATCGTACTAATAATTATTCACTGTAACATTATATTATTAAAGCTAATCAACACTTGTACCCTTGTGATATTGCGGTGCATAAAATAATCGTGCAAATGATACAAAACAATCAATAAAATTATGTTTTCTTCATACTCTGTCGATAGTACGTACTTTCGGCTTCGATTTTAAAGCAGAAAGCCTAACATTTATGCACTGCTGAAATTACTCGCATGCCGTTTGTAACGGCGGGCCGAAACAATTTTCTCGTGCGCATTGATACGAAAGTACGTACTTTCGACCGGGTATGAAGAAAAATAGTATACACCACACGGCTAGAAAAATGAAATTCCTGCCCTTGCGGTATAATATACTATCGTTGGCTGACTGTATTTATTTAACAAGTGTTTTATTTCAAGCGATGTAGCGTAGAATTCGAACCTGAATCCTCCACTGCTAAGCCGAATGTGCTATATATTACCTTACGATTAACAACACAATATTTTATCACATAAAAATTGTTTTATTATTTGAATGCAATGTGATTGTGGTATATGTTGTTTCAGTTTGGATGCCGTTAAGAATGAGATGCTGGTTCACTGTAACAGCTCTAATAATCCAGTGTCTGGTTCGTGGAAACGCAATTGCTGATGATGATGCGGTGATTCTGCTCATGGATAATAAGCCGGCCGAGAAAAGCGAGACGACGGATATTGAAGCGCGGAGACGTAGCGCGCTTGATAAGAACTTTATGCGCTTCGGACGAAGCGGCGGCGGAGGAACCGGCGTTGACTACATCCCTTTCGGTAATAACGCCGTCTTACGTACAGCTGAAGATGACGACAGAGACGAACAACGATTTCGCCGTGGAAAACAAGACAGCTTCATACGTTTTGGACGAGGAAAAAGCAGCGATTTCATACGATTTGGACGAGCCCTAGGAGTTCGTCAGACACGAGGCGGCAAAGAAAATAATTTTATTAGGTTTGGAAAACGTGATAATGATTTTGATTTTTATGACGACGATGAATTTCCAGTGCAGGAAGACGGGGGAAGTAGATTTCGTAGAGATATTTCTGGCGATAGTAACAATAATAAAAATGTTTATTTCTCCCGTTCTGAAAGAAGTCCGTCGGGTCGTAATTTGATTAGATTTGGTAGAAAAGATAATTTTATGAGGTTTGGTAGAAATAATGTTGAGGAACCAAATTTAAATGGTGACAAGGAACAGAATGCTGATCCTCAAAAGAAGTTGTTGAACGACGACGATTGTTCAGCCTGCGCCTTGGGAAATATTTTCGTTAGAAACCGTTTTTTGTCACGATTTCAACATTTTCCTGTCTGGCCTCAATTGACAAACGACTTGTCAACTATTCATAAAAATGTTAAAAAACTCAATACAATACGTTTCGGTTAAGCTTTCTTAATTTGTTAAAATCAGTGATACGCTATACTTTGTATACGATAAGAAAAATTATGAATGAAATATTTCGAATGTTGAATATAATATGATTTTGACAATCAAACACTGTTGACGTTGAAGATAAAATTCTGTAGAGAAAGCGTATTTAATTTAATTCATAATAATAATACAGTCGAGTGTTATGATATAGGCAGAATTTAAAGAGAGATATTCGCCAGAATTGTTTGCCAATTCATAAAATCTATTCAAATATTCCATTCGTAAATCAGAGAAACATAAATTATACAAGTCTATAAATGTTAAAAGCATACCATACTTAATTATTTAAATATACCTACATGGGCATTCGCACGATTAGCTGGAATTTTTGCGAATGCTTCTGAGCTGATATTGTGGTCAACTCGAAACAAACGTTAACCATATTGTCGTTAATTTAAAAATACATAATGCCACCTAATATAAAAAATACATATTATTAATGTTTTTTTTTCTAAGAAAATGTTAAAATGTCGTTCTATAACTGAATATTCATTGTTAAAAATCATTTGTTTTAAATTTAAGTTTTAAAGTCTAGTTTGTATATTTGCACTGTAAAGGAAGACACCAGGACCACAAAGAAATAAAGCACATGCGTATAACGCAGCCTACCTAATTAATACATGTTATCTTTTTAACTCTGGAAATCTTACAGTGACGACTTGGTCGTTTAGAGTTCATAAAATGACGTTGTTGCCTTAAAAATAGTTTGCGCAAATGCTACTTTAATTTGTAATTGTTTATTTCTTGGGAATAGTCACGCTTGTTCATATACCATCACCATCGTTTGTCTGTTTTTATAATAAATAGAAAATATGAATTGGTACTAGCTCCGGATAGCGTTGTATGTTGGTGACTATTACAGTACAAACATACAGATTGACCCGTTATAATTGTTTCTTCAATTAAATATATTAAAATCACATTTCTATATAAATACAAACTAGTAATTTCGAATTAATTTTATATCAAATGACTAAAATCGAAAAAATTAAAAATATATGTTTCTAGGAAATTTTTCTAGAAGTACCTATAACATTTTTAGAACGTATGTTTCCAATTAGTTGACTACAAACTTCTCTTAAGAGTATAGTATATGCTACCTACAAATACTCCCTGCTCTCTTTATCTTAATCTTTTCTCATCGTCAAAAACGGTTACAGCTCTCCTAATCCTATTTTTAAAGTTAAAAAGTACGGGTAAACGTCAAATGGAGGATTAAGAATCACGCTACACATCATACAGACGAATTAAAAAAAATGGCAACATATTTTTTTCAAAATTTATTTTCAATTTTTCGCCTGTAGTGATCTTCTATTTGGCGTCTACCTAAACTCTTTAATTTTAAAAGCAGCAATGGGTGATGTGTACCGGTTTTAGGAGAGTGAAAGGATTTAAGATGAAGAGGGCAAGAGGTATTCGGAGGTATCCAATGCTCTTAAAGAACTGTTTTGTTTTTTTATTGTAAATATGTATATTAATAAATAAGTATTGTAATAATGGCAAGTTAAAATAAACTATTTATTTTATATTATATGTGATGCAATTCAAATATACAGTTATCTATTTTTTTAGTTTAAACTTTAATGATCTGTTGCAAAAATATTTATTTGTTTTCTTTGTGATACAGCTGTATTTCTTTACATACCGGGTGAGGCATAAAACGTTACCATTTACGTATAGGAGTGGTACGTATGAACGAGTATCATGACAATGCTAAACGGTAGCTGCGAGTATTGAAAATAAAAAAGTGCTGGTGGACAGAATTATTGTAAAAATAATTGTGGATATTTATGCGACAATACTTTCTATTCTACAAGATCTTGTGATCTTGTGAGTGAGATTCACTCGCATTAAAGTTGATAATAATTGGCGTTTTATCATATTCCATTTTAATATTAAAATAATAATTAAGATAAATAGACTGTAGATTATAGACGTTCAATAACTGAGGTCAATAACGAATAATAATCACCAGTGTTATTAATTTTTAAGAAAAAACTGAATCAAAATTATAAAAAGATCGGCCGTGGCTTGACTCCCGTACACGTTTATTTCATTCGAAGATTCGCTGGTATATAACTGTTTATGATAAGTTTAAACATCAATTATTGATAGTTTAAAATGGTTGTGTCTTCTGTATCGCGTAAATAACTCAAAAAGCTCGATAATTTGTTGGAATATCAAAATAATATAGAGAAATTCCATTTTTTTATATGCAATGTAACGTCTCTTTTTTGGAAAAGACTCACACAATACCCCACTCAGAGGGTTTGATCCCGGCCAGCTAGCGGGAGGTCGCAAGTTGGGAGGCAACGTCGGGAGAAAGGGTTCTTACCTTAATCGAGTGTTGAATCATAATTGCACACTCAACAATTAATCAGTACGTTTTTACTAATGCAAATTTGAATCACTTTAACATTTCCCTTTTAATGTTGCCTTGTGGACAAAATAAATATAAATGACACTGTACCTTAAATCACGAAACTCGTACCAAGTTTTACTGGATGTGACGCAATCAACTATAGGGCGTTGTCCAGATAATCTGGTAGGTACGGCAGAGGTAATCGAATTTGCTAAAGATAACAGCTTCCGATGAAGAGATCAGCACACTCCTGGATGATGCGAATAATTTCCAATACTTCATACGCTTTCACACAATCACACAAGTCCACAAGGTCACACAAGGTTGTGATGTCGGCTTAGTGAAAAAACGCACAATTGCGTAGATTTATTTATCACGCATTTACAAAGCGAATCACTCCTGTTATTAGAACAACACAACAACCACAATTAACAGTGCCTCAATTAGGCTCAAAAACACACAATTCCACAAATTGAACTCATTTAGTAGCGAATTAATGTTGCGCAAACCAAACGTCAGTGAACACCTTGCTGTCCACACCTTGACTGTCGAAAAATTCTCAAAAAACCAAAAAACAAAAACGTTCCGGTCGCATGTCGATTGCATAAAAATTACGCAATCTATCAGCGTACCGTTCGTTCATAATGTAAAAGGGTTGCTTCACCTACTAAATGACATAGTTTTGTATGCTGTACTGCATAAAGTGAAACATTGACAATGTATCGTTAGAGAGGAACTTTAAGAAGCTGTTTAAGGGTTAAATTAACTCATAGGGGGACAATAGAAAGGAAAAACGTGACAGTAACTACTATGCGTAGAGTATTATAGATAATTGAGTCAATATGCAGAGAGCATTGTCAGAAAAGTAAACTATTGTTAAAGGTAAAAATCGATACCCTCTCCGAACATATACTAGAGTTTAAAAAAAAAATCGAAATTTGAAATTTGACCTAATAAAACGTTGAGAAAGATCAAGTTTTTCACAATTTTTTGCAGCTGTCAAGCTATTCAAACGAATTATTACAAATAAAGCTAATTTTCTCAATTTGCACATTAATAATAAAAAATATATTTTCAAACAATGAATTTTTTTTTTTTAATTTTATTTTAATGTGTAAATAAATTAATATAAAAATTTAAAATGCCTATTTTTAATAAATGTCCTCTATGATAGTAGATGCAAATAATTAATTATTCTAATAAGAAAATGATAAGACACGCTTGATTTGAATATGGATTTTATTCAGAACATCAAAAGTAGTAACAAATATTGTAACATCGAGTAACGAAGCTGAAAGATTAGTAGTTATAAAGAATGATATTATTTCTTGATAGTAATAATACCTATAATATACGTACTTGTGGTATATCTTATTTATAAAAGAATTTAAATAAGAATTTTGAACCTTACAACAGAAAAATGATTTATAGCCAGCCTACACGAGGCAATCCTGAAACTTTTGATTTACCATCTTTTTTTATTGGTGATGGTGCCTCTATTGTAACTGTACAAGTTGGAATAGTTGACATAGCCGCTTTATTTTCTGAATCATCTTTGCTTGTAGACTCAGAGACTGAACTTTTACTTTCAGGGACTGGGCTTTTGCTATCGGAAATTGAACCTTCAGTTTCAGGAATATGCGTTTTAGATTGAGAAGGTGGGCTTTTAATTTCGGGAATTAAAATAGTAGATTGCGGAGTTTGGCTTTTGGGTTCAGAAATTGAACTTTCCATATCAGGAGGAGGACTTTTGCATTGAGAAATCGGACTTTCTGTTTGAGTTGGAGAGGATTTCGAACTTTTGCCATCAGGAGAAGAACTTTTTGATGTAGTTTCATTTTCAATTTTAACTTCAACAGGTGGTGGCTCTTCCATAATCGGTGACGGTGGACGCTTAACACTAGGAGCTGCCGACAAATTACGTTCGTTGATAATTGCTTGGTTATCAGATATTTTGCTTGCTTTTGGTTCTAAAATAAAAAAAAAGTTAATATTTAATACCACAGTGAAATATTTATAATACATTTTTTGTGAATTCTTTAAACCTTTAATTGACACTGATGGCGAGGTTGACACTGAGTTAGCAGTTGCATCTTTTGTGGCTGAAACTCCTTGCTTATCACTTTTCAATGAAACTCCATCCGCTTTGGCATCGACGTTGTAGTCGTGTTTAAGTTTAGGTGTCATGAATTTAGCGTAAGCGAGACGAGTAGTTAGAGTTACGTCTGATAATTTCGGATTATATTCTAGAAGATGACAAAACGATGTTTAAAACTCACAGTCATAAATCCTAGCGGTTATACGTTAAGACAAGATTCATTAAAATTCAGGGCTCGCTAATAAGATAAACCTGTTTTGATAGCTTGCTATTGAAAAACAAATGATGTAGTTAAACCAATTTTCATTGAGTGTGAAACATATTTTTGGAAATTTATCACGTTATAGCCTAATATGAAAACCCTCAGTCACGTCTTACTTTTCAACTACACAAGTGTTGTGAACGAGTAGATTGAAGTTCATTTACAGACGTACATTTTACATTTAAATTTTTTTCTCAGAAACAGATATTCCTTTGAAGGTACTACACCGTTTCGAGTTTATTTAGATTTGGTGAACGAATTTCGATTGACTCGTTTGTTCGTAATGGTCGTGTAAAAGAAATATGTCTCGATACATAAAACAGCACTAAGAGCCTCTAAATGTAACATAATATAGAACTATCATGACTGTAATAAGAAAATTAACAATTTCTGGCTAGAGTATTAAGTGACCGTTTGTTTATAAAAAAGCTAGGTTTCTGGAAAAAGTGATTATCGTATATTTTCGTGGACTATTCTTTGAGGTGGTCAAGGTAAGTATAAAGGCACGTAAGAAAGAAAAAAAATTACAAAGGAAACATCGATATATATTATCATGTTATAATATAGAATAAAATGTAATATCCTTTGTGTGATACTTGAAGCGAATAACATGACCATCTCGGCCCATTACATAATAATAAAAGAACAAATTGAAAATTTAAGAAACGTTTAGCTTTGTATCCACGATAACTGTTTGTTTAAAATATAGTGGGGTTTGTTTATAGAATGAACATTTTTTAGAAAACTTTCTTGCAAAAATGGACAGATAAATGAACGGTTATGGGAAGCATGCTGTAATAATAAAGAAAACGTTATAGCACATAAGTCATCTGCGCGTGCGCGAATTTTTCCCAAACACAATAAGGCTCTTCCTATTTACATGATCAGAGTCCTACCAAAATTTGGTATCCATCCGTTCAACCGATTGACCTGTATCGTGCTTACAGGCAAACTGACTTTTTCCAAAAAATAATTATATATCTTCAAATCACATTTCAACAACAGTGTAAACGGAGAATTAATAAGAAATTAGCTTAAAGTAGGACACTAATATTTTATTTTAATCATTTAAATATATGGTTCAAGAAATATTTGCTTCTTTCAACTCACCCAAAAGTTTGTTGTGATCTATTTCAGTAAGATTAACATCTGATGCGTTTATGATGTGTTTTCTGAGACTCTGTCTGGACTGTGACGTGCTCCCGATTGGATCTTTTGCCACAGTATTTTGTCTTACAAGAGCATTCCAATCTTTCTTACTGTTGCTGTAAACCATAAAAATATAAAGCAAACATACAGTATTTCATCACACATACACTGAATATCGGTTACAACGAATTTCAAGAGATCGCCAAAAATTGCTTTATGAAAATTGTGATTTTTTTTATTCCTAGTTTATGAAGTACATGTAAACCAAATGATTAAATAAATTATTGAAAATGGTTCACTAGTCGTAATTTTGATTGTTATAAGGATGTTATATTTTTTGTGCATGTTAAACAAAACTTCGCTAAGTTCTTACTATTGAAAATTTTCAAAAAAGGGGGAAATTATTGGTTTCGGTTCGATTTCGAAAATCGAGTGCTTATCAGGTCTCGACGTTTTGGGATCCTAGGAAGCTATTCTGACTATTTTTGGATGAACGTCTGTATGTGTGTGTGCTTGTAAAAAAAATTGTTATACGATATCTTTAGAGCGAATCAACCGATTGAGATAAGCTTTGCGGTAATCGAAATGATTTATTAAGACTTAGATCTAATTAGATTTTGGAGTCCATCGATCAAGCAGTTTTAAAGTTATTCAAAGAATAAAAATTAAAAATAATATTTTTTTACGTTTTTGTCGCATAACTCATTATTTACTTATTTATACGGTGATCAGAAAAGTTCATTAAAATTTTAATTAGCTTCAAATATAAAACCCTATCATATACATAGCTTTAAAATCATTATAAAAAAATAAATAAAATTTTTTAAAAAATCCTTAATTTTTTCTTATAAAAGTTTTATGTATTATAAAAAAATATCTTTAAAATAAATATATTTCGCAAACATGTAACAATAAAAAGTTTTATGAAACGTGACTTTTTTGTATGAAATAAAATGTCAAAATGACCTTAACAGAGTCTATTCAAAAAAAAAGTTAAGTACAATAAATATATGAAACCGTGTTGATAAAATATATTGTACAAGCCGGACCATATTATGTCGACTCATGTTATTTGCACACAACGGAATACTTTTTAACAAATAATATAAGTTTTATATCCCTTTGCAACTCCGTGCTTGCTTTACTTAAATGGATTGTTGACAACTTTTAGGTGACCAAAGGTATATTACCTGTGAAAATATACTGAATGGCTACTGAAAAAGGTTAATGCGACTTTATTAAAGCTGGCAACTCCAGTTGAACTATATCTCTAACGGCGAAGAAAGATCAAAGTGTAAATGGTAAATGCAAAGCTTATAAATTATAGTTCCCTGATTGGGTCGTAACAGCAAAATTAGACACAGTTAAGAGAATATTTCAATCTAGTTGAATGTATTTTTGTGAAGTCTGGTATAGTGTCTTATCAGTATCATCTAAAAACGTAGCAGTTGAAATATACATGGCGTTCAGTGAACCTTTTATTGCTCATTTTACATAATATAAAGTCTGAATTTTATTCTTCAAACGGCACGTAAATGGTGTATACAATTGTTGTACTAAATTTTAGGACTAGGTATGTGTGTTTGTAGACTAAAGATTGACTAAACTAACCTGGTTGTTCGTTTTCCAATCACTTTCGCCAATTGTGTGAAAACATCTTTTGATTCCTTTTCGAAGTTAATAATGTTTTTAATCCCTTCTACAGTTCCAATCTGGAAATCTTTTAAAAGTCTTCTTTCCATAACTTTACCCTTTTTCCCTGGAACTAAAACATAAAATATAAATATTAGCAAGGTTTTCTAATGCTTCGTTTTGAAAAATATGGTTGGATACAGCTGCCCCCCACAAAATAAAATCCCTTCATTTATTACTCACTTATGTTTGCGAGGCTCAGTCAAAATAAGCAAATGCGATACATTGGTAATAATTAATAATACAAAAAGTAAGTGAATGAATGACTTGCTGAAAATTTACAAATATTTTAACAAAATTATAGTTACATAATAATAATGAGAACAACAATAAACATAATTGAAATAATACAAAATATTATATTTATTTGTTTGAAATATTAAAGTTGTTGATGTTGCAACAATACCAAATAAGCACATGTAAAATATGCGTTGTCTTCGAAATAAGAAAGCAAACGAATGTTCAATAAAGTAATGCTAGCAAATTAAGGATCTTCACTTGTTCAGCTATCCAGGGACACTGTTCCTGTTCTGATTGCAAAAAAGGCCAATATTCGGTATGTTTACTGGGAACGTGTTAGTTAAGGTAAAATACTTGTTGATGAGTTGCTATACAATTTTATGTTTTGGTTTAGAACCGAAATGGACAACTAGATGAATTACAGAATGCTTTTAAAGGCCGATAGTAAAAACATTTGAAACACTTTGTTATTAGTGGCGTGGATGTAATGTCTACTTTGCCGTATATACTATAGGTATACCTTAGTCTTAATTCTACAGTACCATGTAGTACACACACATACATACCTACACACAAAATAAATAAATAAAAATACCAAAATATAACGAAAACACGCCAGATATAATTTAAAAAACTCAACATAACTTCAACTTACTTTGTGTATCCTGCTGATTGATTTTCGGTGTCCTCATTCCGTTTTGGGCAAGAATATCAATGAGTTCATATCGCAAGGATGAAATGTCCTGACGTATTTCCATTACATCGTCTTCGGTGATTCCAAACTCATCTCGTTTTCTTTGCTCCGCTGTTACATATCGCTTAATAAGGAGGCGCATCACAGCGCTATGCCTTTCTTCTGATTTTTCTCGAGATTTATCCTGTAATATTAACATTTGCGTATATTAGGAAAGGGGGGTTGGATGGTCCTTACGAAAAAACTGTTCATATAAATTGAAGTCAACATTCTGAAATATATATAGCTAATTTGACATAAAAGAAAACTTTTTTTTTGCCTAAAAGTAATTTTAAATAGTTTCAACCTACCATGAACGATTTACTTTTTTCTTTCTTCTTGCGGATTCCAAAGCATTTCATCATTATTTTTGGTGTTGGCATAATATTAAAAGGTGCCGGAAGAGTATCACCTTCCTCAAAATAACTCATCCAAAGATTGCTTCGGGCAAATTTCCATTCGGAATCTGCTCGTTCCTAAATACCAATTAACTTTAAATTTTTTCGTCTTTTTTATCATAATTAATAATAATAAACTTATTGTTTAAATATTCATGAAATTTACGATTATTGATTCAAATTACAGATTCGGTTCCTATTCGACCTTTTTGTTGGAACCGGATCTGGTTCTAACAATTTCTGAATTGTTAATAATAAAAATATTTTTAAGTGGCCTAAACCATAAAAAGGGCCATTATTAGAGCGCTTAATGCCTCTTTTTTTAAATTAGCTGCTAGGATCTCATTTACACAAATACTATCTTCGTAAATCCAAATAAAAAAATAACTAGTTACCTAATTTTGATTTAAATAGAAATGTATACATATAGTGAAAGGATAGGATGGATTTCATGATTAGCGTTTCATTTTTTAAGAGTTTTTGGAATGACGACGAAAAAATTTGAAAAATTTATGTGTATTAATTCTACATTTTTCCGATGAAATTATGTGAAGGACATCTATCAGATTCTCAACACACGTTTTTCGTGGAACAACTTCTAAGTCTCTCTAAATTTCCATTTTAGGTCCGCGAAAAGTACAAAAAATCGACCAGTAGACTTATACATATATCGACAGATTATATAAAAAAAATGTATTTACAGAAGTGAACATTTTTAAGACATTATATGATACACAAAATAGCTAAGTTCATTTCTATTAAAGGTTCAACTATTTATATTATGTACTTACAGAAATTATTTGATAAGAATTTGACATCATAGCAATTAGCATATTTAGTAAAACGATAATATTAATTACTGAATAAGATCCAAACATAAGTAAAGCCCAAAAGCGTGTGAATTCTTTTATCCCTGTTAATTCAAAGTTCATTAAATCAACTAATCCAAAACTCGCCCAAAATAATGTTTGTGAAGTTTCGAACAAACTGAAAATAAAACCAATCTTAGGAAATTGTAAAAAAGAGGAATAATTAATTAAAAAACATAAAAATACTTGGCATATCGTCTCCAAATTTCACAAGCTTTGTCAAAATTCTCGAAATCTGGTAAGCCGTCGGGTGTATGATAACATTTATTTTTTTCAATATTTGCGTAATACCACAGCAACTGATTAAGACCTGAAAATTAAACTTGTTAGAGAAACGTACTAATGACTGTTAAACATATTGTTCTAATACTGACCGCATCCAAAAGCAGAAAGTACTAAAGTATAAATGAAGAAGAATTTTATAATATCGATAATCATTCTTCCCAAAGAAATTTGAAGAGGACCCAAATGAGGATTAACGCTAAATATGTGGACAAGTTTCAGGAAACTGGAAAAAAATCAACATTAGATAAATATAAAATGCGCACTATTAAAGAATGTATACCTGAAAATCATTCCTGCAGCAAAAGCACCTTCTGATAATAACATTGGGTCATAAGGATCCCATTTTTCTCTTGGATACCACGGGTTTTTCCCAATGCTTACGTCTCTCTATTAATTAACAATTAATTAGAAAATGAAAATTAAGTAAATTCTGTTAGTATGCAAATAAATACCTGTACAGTATACCAAGAATACATTCTTAGCGTTATCCAAGACATAAAAAAGAAATTTGTACAACAATCTACAATATTCCATAAGTCTTCAATATATTCCGCCAGACCACCTGTCCACAAAGAACGCACTTCTCCCCAAATTAAACCTATAATAGCAAAACAATAATAAGGCTGGATAATAACTTTTACCAATATTTTCAGTTATTGTAATTTCAATGTTTTAAAATTTAAATATGCACATATAAAAAATCTACTTGCTTATAACATATAATATACATCCACATTCAGCAAATCCTGGACCAGCCCCTCGTTCTTTTATTTTCCAATCTTCCACTATCGCTCTCATCCAGGGCGTCCCAAACCATTCTAATACTAATATTTCAGCTCTTTGAGATGCTAATCCCAGTAAAGCTGGAAATATGAAACATAATAAAGCACTCAGATAGAAACTTTTTATATGTTCTTTGTGGTGGGCTAAACTAGCTGCCAAATTAGAAGAGAGACAGAATTATTGGGTTTGGAAAAGATCTGAGAGTTTTTTTCAGATATGTAAAAAATACTCGAGGTGTCAAACTTGCGTATTCTATATATTCATTTAATGCAGCAAGCTATTTGCTACAAGCAATCAGATTTTGAAAAAGATGTAATATATTTACAAAAAAAAAAAAAAATGGTCGGGATATTAAGCCTACATTGAATGGCGTATTATTCATTTCTGTTCGAGAAAATTCTGCAAATCTGTTTGACATTATCAACAATAACTTACATAAGAAAAATGCATATGACGCTGAATGACATATAAACTTCACAAACGGTTTTTTAATGAGTTTTCCCATGTTAGATGTGGGAGCAATCATATATATTGAGCTGTAGACAGGAAACATAGCCGCAAGTTGAGCTACTTGTAGAAGTTGCCCAACCATTGTCTTCCGCCGGAAACCTGGTAGACCGTCATACCAAATGGCGGCCAAGAGCTGTTGAACATTAGGATGGGCTACAAACATCTTTTGTTTATATTTTATAGCCAGTTTTAATCTTTCGAGAGTTTGTCTTTCGCCGGGCTCCCAGTGATCTCCATTTTGATTGAAATTCAGCATAATTTCTAATTCATGTGATGTCCGTGCGTGATCCAATAAGGACGTTGCAAAATTTTGAGTCTGTGTTCTCATTTCCTAAAATTACAGTATACATATAGTATACATATCGTTATTGTTTACTGCAGTACTATTCTGTATATATTCTTTGATCATGCTAACATTTTTAGCGAAGCCGAGTGTTGAGCTCCGGGAAAAAATATTTATTTTCACGTCTTATCGCCGAATACAATTAATCGAGCTCTTAGGACGTATTTCGTTAATTGTACAGAAAAGTGTTAATTATACATCGTAACAAAAAGTATCAAAAATGTAGTTGATATGGCACCGATAAAAATGAATAATGTACATATACGAAATGTTCATAACAAACGTTAATAAGCCATTATGATAATTAAAATGAACAATAACTTGTGCTAACTCATATTCTTGACTGTCCGTCGTATGGCGTTGATAATATTTTATAAACGGGTTGCAAGGACAGCAAGCATGTGCAATAGTGTTTTATTTTATTGCCAACATTTCATCAACAGTATTCAAATTTAAATTATTACACACTAGTTTTCTCCAGTAACTTATATTAGACGTTTGCACGTATAACATCATCCGCACAATCCCCCCATTTAACATTTTCTTGCAGGAATTAGTTATACATTCTCTTACGCATGAATAGTGTATCCATAATTTTACGCATGGATGGTGGATAGTATACAAGAAAAAATATCCCCACCCTTCTTATTATAATTTCTGGTATGACACACTGTATTCAAGCGTGTGTTCATTATAGTTATGTACATACATTGTATTCGACTCGGAATTCAGTTTCCATACGGCTGAGTCTCCTGAGTTCCCAGGAGAGTTCAAACGCCGTGAGCAGAGGATCTTTGGACGAGAGAGCGATTAACGATGACGAGCTCAAGGCACGATACGCATTAATTCGCGCCTGAGAGTGTCGCAGGGAATCGTCTTCGCTTGACACCACGCATTCATCACACCCACACCTATACAATTATCATTTATAGCTAACAGCGTCACCGATATGTGTTGAGTTTTTTGATCTACTGGTATAAATTTCTTTTAATTATAAATATTTTCCAAGAATGTTCCGTTGAATAATCGCCTAAGAGCTATTAAACATTTTTGGGTAGGTATTTAAGGCACTGAAAAGTACAATAACTCTTTAGTAATATCCGAATACAAAAACACAGACCTGACTGAAGGGCAGTGGGGCTTAATCGACTTTATGAATAAATTAATAAATACAAGTATAAGGGAATTCCTGCACAATAATCTGATATCCCAAGTTTTTAGATAAATGAATTAACTACTCACTTGACATCGTGTGGCATTGGGAGTGTAGCCCCCCTGTCCAGCAAGAGTTTAATAATTTCATAATTGTTTTTGTGAGCTGCAAGGATGAGTGGAGTAATGTCAGGTGTAAAAGTCGACGAAGATCGGTCTACTGCTTCCCAGCTCTATAATGAGTATGATTAAAAAAACTAATTTAATGAATTATAGAACCACAAATCTGATTAAATGACAATTTGCATAATGATTACTTTATATAGATGCTCAATGCCGGATATTTATTTCTGGTTAAAGCTTTAGTTTCTGATTTTCAATAGCGGTTATGTAAATTTTGCAGACGAACATCAAGGAATGAAAATATTAAGATTTATCAAACGACCTTTTAAGTAATTATTACGATTATTATAAACATTCTAATAGAAATGAAGTATGTTTTACTGTCGAACTGTAAAAAATGTTAAATATGTACTGAATGTGAAGAAAAATTGGTTATATGTAGTGCGTTCAACAATATCATATATATCTATGGGTGATATTACGACTCATGTGATTGTTCAAACTTGCTAGCGCTCATTTTTAATATCACGTAACGCAGCTAGATATACAATCTATTATTGAGTGCTTACATAAGTCAGCAAGTCATAACTTCATAAGCATAGGGAATTTGTAACAAATGCCGAAAAAACACTGTTCCAAAATAGATTTAGCGTACCAGAGAAACCAAACACATAACTTGAGTATTTTGTTTGTGCTTTTGAATTTGAATAAAACTCTGGAAGAATTTTCTTTAAGGAAGGTCGCTTGAAAATTTGAAAAGTTGATTGAATCTTTCTCAAATTAAGCATCCTTATGAATTAATATAGTGAACTAAATAATTGCACCCAATCATCTGTGTATCTCTTTAGCTTTAATGCTTTTGATATAATCGTAACTGCTTGTTTTTTTTATACATATTAGGAACACATACGTAGGGTTGTCCAGACACATGATGTTGTTCTTCCCATTCCAATAACAATTCAACAGCTTCTACGTATTCCTCTTTTATCGCATGAAGTAGAGCGTCCTTAAATTGATAGACAATAGATAATAAAAAAATTGTTTAGTACAAATAAGATTTTTCTTTTAAATTTTACCTTGACTTTAATATTCTCTTCTAAAAGTAATTTAATCAAATCAATATTTTCATTTTCAATAGCGGATATTAAAGCTGATCTGTCTAACGGATCAACACAATTGATATCTAATTCTTCTGGTTTGTCTTTGTATTCTTTTATCAATCTAAAATATTATATATACGATAATTGATATGTTCTTTCTCTTCTACCTTAAATTTTTCAGATATAATGGATTTTTAAACCCCTGGAAATAAAATAAAATTCCAGGGGGAACATTACTAGTGAAAATGGATTGAAGCAGTTGTTTTTATCAGACGGTTATTATATTTTTAAAGTGTATTCATCTTTAAAGTTCTACTATCATTTAAGCATAATGAGAGCTTGAAAAAGTCTTAATTAAAGAAAAGATGAAACGTTGCAATCAATGAGTGTTTAAATTGATTTATTTTCTTTATTCCAATTACCCGTGATACTGTTTTCTATTATTTTTAAAGTATGTTTAGAAATCTATAAAAAACAATTAAACTGTATTATTATTTAACCCTGAAAATTAAATACAACTTCGAAACAGTTCTACATGATTCTTTTTTATTTAATAACTCGCTCATTAAAAAAAATGTCGCAAATATTAACAAAGCTAACTAATTTTTAAAATACTCTGATCTGTAACTTATGGAACCCGAGGAGATAATTTCGATTATTATTATGCCTGCACATAAAAACAGGCTTATTGAAAAATTTTGATTTTTCTTAAGAATGCCGTTATTTGTTTGGTACTCTCAGTTTTGAAGTTCTAATTTAAGTATTTGAGAAAAATTAAATGGATTTTCAATTTATTTGTCTAAGTAACATGATTATAAATTTGCGTAATATGAAACAAAATTAACGCAAATTCGTCTTACCTACGGACTGTTGCACAATCGCCTCTTTCTGCATGCAACAAAAAAGTCTTCTCAGTCGCAGTCAAAATATTTTCTTTTAAAGATTCGAGAGACTGCCTTGATTTACGAAGATCATCACGAGATCCAATGAGATCTTCAGTCGACTCTGTCGTACGCATGATGAATAATTTAAGAAATTTAATTAAACATTTCACAATTAAAACAAACTAAATAAACACTTTGATTATAAGATAGGTAACAACTTTCAACAATAACTAATAATAAATTAATATTTTTTGTACGTGATTTGTTATATTGGCAGAGTTCGTACAATTTCACTGGCCTAAACCAATCGTCATATACACATGAACAGAGGCGAGTTAGTTAAGTTACAATGTTATTTTGCTGAATTATAAAAGTAATCCAATTAGGTAGAGTTAACAGGGCTTGCTTAAGCTTAAGGTCATATCATTCGATCGATATCACATATATTTCATTTGATTTAATTAAGAATTACCGCTTATATAAATTATCAACCTTGGAGCAATATCTTGTGCCCTTAATTCATATTATTTCTGGCAGCTGTCATTTTTATGTACATTGGAAGGTTTAATTTGAGTGCTATAATGGGCTTTATATTTCATCTGTATACAAGGTGTCTATTTTATCGTGGAACCTCGCTACTTTTCATATTGGAAGCCTGTTTTGTAATGGTGATGTGCGTGGATGGATTTTTCTCTAAACGCTTCTCGATTTCCTTAAATGTACGATTATAATTAGAGAAGGACAATAATTTTTTTAAACGAAAATTATAATTTCAAATGCGATGCGACATGATTTCTATTGTTATCCTAAATTTTGAGTTGGTTGTGTCCCTGAACCCTGATGCCATTTTTACATTTATAAAAACAAATTTCTTTTCAAAAGGTAGTTTGTGTGACAAGGTTTTACCTCGATTTTGTTCATAGCCTAGAAGTCAATTTCGTTCATAAGTAAAAATGTGGGGGGACGCTTTAATATAGAATTTAATTGCAATCTTAGCGGATTTTCGCCTTAAATCTAATCAAAAACAAAACATTTGGCACGTAGCCGCCAGCAAACGTTTTTTATTTGTAATATAGAACGTAATTTAAGTATAATTTCTTTAAAACAGAAAAAATACGTTCGTAGAATATGTCAATAAATATGGAGTACGTAACTGGTTTATGGCTCACTAGAGAAAAGTTATATTGTATAATATTATGATTGTTTGTTATTTCCCTATGCTGCATTTCACAGTTAACCTACGCTGTATAACGTTTAGTATAAAATAAATAGCTGCCTACATCCTTGTACGATGTACGTGTCTGCATTCTGTGGTAACTGGGACACATTTTATTTTATTTAATCGTAGAATTCAGCTTTCATCATCCTTGTCAACTGTCAGAGTGTTTAAAATTATATTTTGTGAAGTTACCAGTTTCATTTTTGTAAAATGATTGTATTTTTGGTTAACAAAATACCAACTGTAGTTTTAAAAAAAATTTGCAGTGCAATTAAAAAATAAAGATTGAAAATATACGAGGTTAAGGACAAGATGTAGTTGTTTTTGCATCCTGCATCATTTTGACAAACAATGAGTTATTACGATAGTTTGTGTATTTAAATTAAAAATGCATATTTTCCAACATAGATTCGTGTTCTTTTTGAAGATTCGAACGCGATATTCGAATACTTTAGTAGGTGCAAAGGGATTCGTAATTTCAATTGGTTAACGGGAAGTAGGTTAAAGTTGACATAAATATACAAATAACAAATTATAAATATACAGATGCTATGTCGCGCGTCCCATAATTTTTAGCGATTCGCTGTTCATCTTCACATCTTAAAACATTTTTTTTGGTACAAAAGTTGTTTATTGTTTGACGAGGAATCGGAACCTGCAAAAAATGGGGTCAATCAATTTCTCCTTCCCAGAACTGAAGATCATCCAATGGGGTAAAAATTTTCGCTGTTAAAAGAGAATACAAGTTTTCTCAGCTCTGAAAGAAAACTGTTCCGTCATCCGTGATTCATGGTCCGAAAAAAATAATTTATGCTGTGATTCGATTCAGTTTATTATACTAACAAAATTCAAAGCTGATATCCGGGATTCGAATCACTTTTGATGATTCGTATTCGTAATTCGAATTCATTTTCAGAGAATTCATCTCAGCTCTGGTTTCCAGATAAGAAGAAGACCAGTGGGTTCTAAGTTCTGAAGTTTGTCACTGTTTCATAATTATGTACGTTCCAGTGCAGTACGGTAAATTGAAACTTAAATACTAGTTAATTTCGGTCTGCCTGAATTATTCTTATTTCTCGTTACGTTCCTCCTCTAAAGGTGGACGCACATCAATTAAGCAAGATTGTTTTAAGTACTGGTTTTGTAGAAAACAAAAACGTTTTTTATAAAGCAAAGATATTTTGTATAGACCTAAAGGAGCTTTTATTAAATGCATAATCGTTTTTAAAAATATGCTTGACAGCTAATTGATTTTTATGTATAAACGATGCTAAAAAAGAGGTTTGCTCTAAATTCCCGTGGGAGAGACGACCATGAGAGTCTTCAATTTTTATAACAGTATATTCTTAGGTATTCACTTGTGGGCAGCATTACAAAACATTAGCTCAATTGTAAGAGGATGACAAATAAGTTACAAAATTTGAAACAGATTCCACACAGGCACACAAACAAAGCGATTTAAAGAAAAGCTTATAAGAAGTTTTAAGCGCAATATTGCAAATTTATATTTATATTTCAAGGTATATTTTAAGATTTATTTGAAAAACTCACATGTTGAATGCTCAAATGCCGTCATTCGCAATTTAAGCAGAAGTGACAGTAGACCATCTTTGTATATATGTATTCGTGTTCAGATATTATACTACTCATATATTAATGTTAATATGGAATTTGTAGTAAGGCTTCTTTCTATAAAATCCTATTATTTATTCTAGTAAGGGCTTCTCAGTAGTATTAAAATAATAAAATCAATCATTTCACGACTTTTTTGCTGTTAATTATTATGAAGACGGTACCCGCCGCTTCCACCACAAATCCTTATTATGGTGGAAGCGGCGGGTATCGTTTTCATAATAATAACCAATAATACAATATTATAGGACAGTATATCGTACCAGCTTGAAATTTCTTTATTTTTATCCGTATACAACTTGAATATGGTGTGGTTTTACGATTTTTCGTAATAATTTAACAAGTGTCAAATTTTTCAACATATTTTGTTATAGGTAATAGAAGGTAAGACCAAAAGGTAAAGGTGAGTAAGGTGTTTGGCAAAAAAGTTTCAAATATTAAACACAGTAGATTTTTCATACAATATTGTTGTTTAAAAAACTATTTATCTGGATTGTCAGAGAAAAACCAAAATAGTAGATATTGAAATATGTATTCCCGAAATTAACGAGGTTTGAATATCTTGTCTCTCAAGTTCTGTCATCATTTATTATTGTCAGCTATTAAAATAAGTTTGAAAAAAGAGATTTAGAATGAATTCTAAAAAATATAGGTAATGTAAATATTGTTTTACAAAAATGTCTCCCAAGATGAGTGTTCTTGGAAAAAAGTATAATGTACAATTTGTATCAATAATCGTATTTTTCGAAAATTAACCCTTAATTTAAAAAAAATAATAGGTTGTTTTTTCTCTACTAGAATTAATATCCAATGCGTCTCAATACACAGTAAATCACAAATAAATACATAAAGGTCAACAAATATATATTATTATATTGTAAAACAATCAATGAATAACTGCTGTTCTAAATGAAACGTATTTCAACTGAAAACCATGCCGTCAGAATTCGTATAATGAATTTATGTTATTACTGAATATATTATAACACTCAGTGCTATAATATAGTTTATTCTGAACTAGTGTAAAGAAATAAATAGTAATTGTTTTTGACAGATTCCAGTGGTATTATAGCATAGATACGTGAAGTCTTCTTTATTCTTCTTATTATCTTTATGTGAATTTTGATCTTAAAGATGAACTATAGTCATCTAACTGACAGTAATGTTTTTTTTAGAATTACTACGATATTCAAGATTTACAAATTATGACGCCACAGTCGTTTTATGCGGAGACTTCGGTATTTAACTTGTAATACTAAAATTGTAACTAATCAATTTTTAAGATACAGGATTTTAGTATGGCATATTCACATGCTTTTCTCAAAAATATGAACACAACCTATTACATATTGTCTATAATAAAAAATAATTTACCTTAGCGAAACATCTGACATTATGAAAGTAAAAAAATGTAAATTATTTGTAAATGTTTATGTATTTTGGCGATTTTTAATATTATGGAATTTACAACACCGTATTTTGTATTTAGTATATTTTTATTTAAGAAAATAATCCACTTTTTGAGTGAAAAACGTTATTAAATTCCACAAAATTCTTTTCACTTTTGTAGTACACCGAATATTTTCTTTCGTAGCGGAAATTTTTGCAACGATTTCCGCTGGTAGAAACAATATCCGTTTTTACCTTGTTACAACGAAATTGCTCATCTTTTCGCTACATTTGTCGGTGAATATTTTATATATTTTCTTTACTAAATTTACATACGTAATGTTTAAATCTGATAAACGGAATCAATATATTGTACATAACACCTAACGAAAAAAAAACGGGAAGCGAAGAAAGAACACACGTTGTCAGAAACGTAGAAAAAATTTATTAAAATTGAAATTATTGTTGAATAAACTGACATATATTTTTATTACCCACTTAGTTGACTTTGTAAATTCGATGTGAATAGTCAGTCATTACGTGCCGTCATTTTGAAGATCACAAATATCAACATCGGCTAAAATATTAACTGTCTTTAAGGTGGTTCTGATAACATTCAAAAGTGCATATTTTATTTTAATTAAATTAAAGTCACTGGTGAGATTTTGTATTTTAACCGTCGATTTGCAATAGTTCAGTTTTTAAGACAAAGGGTGCGGTTAAAATAAGCAGGAAACATCACATATGTATGTATGCTAATTCCAATAATTGAATAAAATTATTAGTTGGCTGGAAGAAAACCATCGTGACCATCGATGCATAACGACAATTATCTTCGCGTTATATAGAGTTGCAGTGTAGTCTGCTGTTCCCTCTAATATGTTAAATCCTCAGAACAATATAAAGTCTTATACCTATATTTTTATACGGGAGTGTTAATGTCAACTAAGGTACGTATTCTTAACTATTTAATTAATTATTTATTGTATTTATTTTGAAAAAAGAACTTAAGATACTTATTATTCATAGTTTATGAAATGATTATTTTAGCATAATAGTATTAATTTTCAATTTTTCGTTGTTAATTCGAGGTAATTATTTTAAATTAGAGGAACCAGATTCTCATTCAGTTGAGTTGAAAATTTCTATTTAAAAATAATGTATTGAATCATGCAAAAAGTATAGTGAGTTTTAAAAATGTTTGTAGTGTCTTCTAAAATAATTAAAAAAAATAAAATTTTATCTGCCGTATTATTAAAGTTCTACTGACACCACAAGTACCGTAGTGGACGGCAAGTTTTAAACTGTTGAATAGTTTTAATTATCATTATGGTTCTTTTTAATGGAAACTGAACATTTTTATCAATATTTGCGCTGTTTACATAAGAGAAAAGTTTTAAAAAAATCCTGGCTTTATGCAAATGGTCCAATTTTTGAAAATACGTAGAAAGAAAACCATTTCCTAATTTATGGAACTGTAAGAATGGAGGAATCCTTCATCTTAAGCTAATTAACAACTTGTTCATCATTATACGGGGGCCGGGTGTTTGAAATCAAACTTTGATAGCGGTGGGTACATTATTTACCAGAAATAAGGTAACAGTGACCTGTCCTTTTATAATAATGTATGAAAGACGCAATTCGCTCTATATTATGCTTTTTCTTCAGGTTTCTTGAGCATTAATAGCCCGTCGATATAGAAATATGCCTGACGAAAAAAGTGAAGTGAGAGAGGTAAGTAGGCTAACTATAAAATGAAATACATGTAATAAAACACTTGTCAAACAAATTATTATTGATTAAAAATAATTCGCTTTAGCTCTGACCAGTATAAAGAAATTTTACTTATTTTTCAATGCAGGTCGGAATCGAAGTAGACGTCGGAGGGACTGGTTACAGTAATTATGAGTTGCCAATTTTACCAAAAGCCCTCACACTCGAGGAAAAGAAGTATCTGCTGGCTGTTGAACGTGGAGATCTACCTAATGTTAGAAGGCATGTTGTATCCAAATTTTTAATTTTTATTAAAGCAAGAAATTTGATAAAACTATAATAAAACCTGATAGATTATTTACCACTATGTGACAAATTTACAATATATTCTGCGAAAATTGTAAACTCGCAGAAAACTGGTAAACGAAACATTTATATTGAGTTGCGGAAAGCTTTATCAGAAAATCTTATTTGACAGTGACCTTAGATTGTGACCAGTGACCACACATAATATATTGTGTCAATAAGAAAAGCATAGTTGCATTTTAAAGCGATTCAGTTTGAAAGATCGATTTAAAATATATATAACGCATTTTTATCAAAATTTAGCTTGAAAAGCATTTTTTTATGTAGATCAGTGATTTGTTTTTGTAAGAGTACCATCTAATGTTCTGCATGACATGGAGTTTAAATAGAACATTAAACTGCTCCTCCTAATTATAGAATCACAATTTTTAAACTCATTATCACACCAAATTTTTTGGAAGTACATTTGTTACAAGACGGATGGAAAAAGTTTATTTTCCAATAGTAATTATTGTACACTTTTTTTGTATATGGAACAAATAAATGAAAATTAATAATCCTGAAATTTTATTGTATTAATTAAAAAGAAAAAGTGCCTTGAAGTGCTATATTTTTCGGATTTTTTAGAATGTTGCAACGAGCTCATAGGAAAAAGCATATTGATATGAACTGTGTGGACAGTCTGGGGCGCGGAGCTTTGACCATGGCTATAGACGCTGAAAATATGGAAATGGTCGAGTTGCTTGTAGTTATGGGAGTCCAAACCAAAGATGCTCTTTTACATGCCATCAATGTTGAGTTTGTTGAGGCGGTTGAACTCTTGCTAGAACACGAGGAGCTTATTCACAAAGAAAATGAACAATATGTAAGAAAATGATTTTGCATTTAAAATTTACACATTATGCATACATTTTTTGTATTAAAGGGTGTACTTGTGGCTAGTATTCAGTAACTGGAAGTTAAACATTCGGCTTCTATGTGTAAAATTACTTGAACCGACAGATGAAAATAAATTGTTGAAATGAAAAAAATCTTTACTATTACTTGTCATATATACAGTATGATGTATATATTATGCCCTTTTCTTGCGTTTGAAATCTAATTTCAGTGTACAGTGTACAGTGTACAGTGTTTGAAAGGCGACCTTGTGAACAACTAAAGTGACGAAATATTACGGAGGCTTCTGATTTTACCAAAATATTTTTTTGGATATTTCTCAAATAAAGTTATAATAAGTTTTTGATATTTAATATCCTAACTGAGTGAAATCTTCTCATTGTATTTCTTGAGTTCATTGAATTACGTAATTTTGATTTTAAAGATAATTTTAAAGTAAAACTTCTTTAGCAAGAGCAGAAGCGTAGCGTGCCTTGGCGCGGCCCAGTATAAAAATTTGTTTGGGGGCCCTTCCCCCGTTGAAGTAAATGACTTAAACGGGGAAATCCCGCAGCCCGCGATAATCGATGTAGGGTGTTGCCAACTTTTGAACGCAATCTTTACGCGGGAAAAAAATTACTTTTTTGACTTTTGTCATTTCTGAAATAAAAAAAAATTGGGAAGTTTTTATTAACTTTTGCTTACGCACGTTGGGGGCCCCTGTGGCCCGGGGGCCCCGTATAATTGATACGGCATATACGGCGGTAGCTACGCCCCTGAGCAAGAGTATCTGTTTAAAATTTCTTGTGACGCGTTACGCGTTATGGTTACGGACAAGAACGGTTACGAAAATGAAGGGGGAGAAAGAATGCCTTGTTTTATATTGCGTAAACGACGTTGGGGGATTTCCGAACCGTTCTGTCAAAAAATCAGATGGGGGTGGGGACTCCCGAACCACTCTGTCCAAAAATTAGAGGGAATAAAATTCGACATAAGAAAATATAAATATATAAATAACACCTACGACTAAAGAAGTTTGACTCTCATACATTTTTTTTAGAGCTGGCAGAAAGTTGACTTTAACATTGGAACATTTACACCTGACATAACTCCACTGATAATTGCAGCTCATCGGAACAACTATGAAATTTTGAAAATTTTACTGGATCGTGGTGCAACTTTACCAATGCCCCATGATATCAAGTGCGTGAATTTTCAAATCATTTCTAAAATATATAAATATTTTTCTATTTTATATGATATAAAACCAAAAATACTATTAACACAATTGTTGTGGGGGGTCGAGAATAATCTAGCTCATAGGGATTCTATTGTCAATTTAACATATGCCATTTTTATGTTAAATCTGTTGTAAGCTCTCAGTTCTTAGGTTCCAATCTTAGAATTTCTAAAATATGAATAGGGTTTCATTTATTAAAAAAATAAAAACAAATGTAGTTGCTACTGGATACCAAGTCCAGGTAGCTATAACAGTTAGTGGCTTAAAACAATATGTGACAAGCACAGTAATATACGTATGTTCAGTAAACAATTTGTAAGACTTTTACAGGTGATAGATCTGGCTATGAGCTATTAAAATAACAAAACATTATTCCAAAAATTACCTTACGATTTTTAAAGTATGCCTCCGGCTTGTAAAATTCGAATAGTTGTTAACTACTAAGAAATGAGACTATTCAATTAAAATAGCAATATCTTTTCATTCAAAAAAATAATCTAGGTGTTTTATATATTATTTTACATCTGCAAGCTTTTGAAACGATTGGCAAAAGATGTGTTTAAATGCATTTAAAAAGTTTAAATATCTCGAAAAAACCGTGAATTCTTTACTGGGGTCATGTTTTGTAATTTTAATAGAACATGGACAGACCAATCACCGGTTGAAGGCTAACCTAACGGTGTTGTTATACACGACATATAATTATAGATGTGGTTGTGATGACTGCATTCGGGATTCCGCTGAAGACTCTTTGAGACACTCATTATCACGAGTTAACGAGTACAGAGCATTGGCCAGTCCTTCTTTGATTGCCCTGTCTTCGAGTGATCCAATTCTAACTGCCTTTCAGCTTTCTTGGGAGCTGAGGAATCTCGCATTTGCTGAACAAGTATGCATGCCACTTTATTTTCAGAAAAAAAAGCACCTTGTAGATGTTGTATAATTCTCCGAAGATATTACATTAAATGTAGTCGCTTAATGCGGTATGTCGTAATAAGCAATGTCGTAAAAAGCAGTGTTTTTTATAAGACGGTCATATAGCATACAGCCGAGACCTATGATTTTGGTCAGTATAACCGATATGTTGTTATAAACGATGTCGTTGTAAACGGTTTTGACTGTATTTGTATTGAACACGGATCTAATTTTATGAATAACATCAGATCCGAATTTTTATGGCCAATTTCTAAAAACGAATATGTAATACTGATGAACTCAATACATTTCGTTCTATTATCATTTTCGACATGTTTTCAAATTATTTTCTTAAGCTGATAATTTATTGGTTTATAATATAATAGGAATGTAAAAGTCTCTATCTTGAAATGAGAAGACAATGTCAACAATTCGCAGTAGATCTACTGGACCAATCGAGAAGCTCTCAAGAATTAGCAATCATTTTAAATCATGATCCTGAAAGCGTTCCTTACGAAGATGGTGAACACATGAAACTAGCCAGACTGGAATTAGCTATTAATTATAAACAGAAAAAGGTAAGCTAAATTGTTGTAATCAAAATGTAGTTTTTTCAAAAGGGAAGATTCTCTTCTATAGAACGGAATTATTTCCAGATTGATTCGGGTTCATAATTGCTTTGAATTATATTTTATTCACTCTATTTACTATCAGAGCAGAGCCCTGAAATGCATTCGTAGTTTAATTTTTATAAACAATTTTATTTAATTTTTGACAGCTTGTTTCAAAAATATTAAATTACGTGATATTTGCCGAGACCTCCCCTCTTCTCCACGTGAGATTGGAGGAAATTCGGTTCGACCCCCTTCCCCCTAAGCGCCGTACGTAATTAATAGACACTCCCTAATTAGAATAATCACAATTCTAATCACCTAAATTAAATTTATTGTTAGTTCGTGGCTCATCCCAATATTCAGCAATTGTTGGCTTCAATTTGGTATGAGGGCGTTCCGGGATTTCGAAGAAAGACAGCATTGCAGAAAATAATGATAATCGTTCGTGTGGCCATTTTGTTTCCCTTTTACTGTATGATTTACATGATCGCACCGAACACGAAGACTGGAAAACTTATGAGGAAACCGTTTATGAAATTCTTGATTCACGCTTCGTCCTATTTGTTTTTCTTATGTAAGTACACTAGACTTTGTATAAGTCAGCACCTACGGATCCGTTGAAGAAAAAAATGCGAACTTATTGCAAACCCTTTCTCTTCATTTCTTTTAATCAAAATCAAACATAATATGATATTTCCGTTACGGTAGTTATTTGATTATGCCTCGATACACTCTTTTCATGTAAGAAATGATTGCAAATGGGAGTTTTTTGGAATTCATGAAACAAACATATTATGTATTTGTTTGTTTAGCGTCAACAACTTTTATTCGTAAATTATGTTACTCTGTTTAACTCCCAGAAGTAAATCAACCTGGAAACTAGTCTTATGTCATACACAAGTTTGCGTAGTGAGAAAAAGGGCTCGTTCTACATTACGGTTTTCTACATTACAGATATATACATACATTACAGATATATAATGAAAACATTTTTTTGTGAATTTTCCGGAAGCAGGAAAAAATTCTCAATAGTGTGTATTTTACAATGTAATTTTTAAAATAGAATAATCCCGCTACGGAAATCACGCCCACTCAGTTTTTAGATTTGAATCATGCGATTGAAGTTTATATAACTGATATATACATCTCTTCCCGCAGACATACCACTCTTTAATGTAAACTAAGCCGTTTGAAATGATTACGTTTTTTATATTCTTGTTTGCAATTAAGAGGAAGGTTATAAGAATGAAACATTTGGTTTACATTAAAATTATCATTACATTTACATTTAAATTATCAAATTTTGATATGCGGGAGGTACGTAGAAGCGGGAACTTGCAACAGTAGGGTACAGCTGGGAAAGAAGACTACTGTATCGACTTTGCCATGCTAAAAATCACATACAGGTTACGAAGAAAGGTCGATTAATAATTTAAAACTTACCATAACTTTCTCTTAATATGTAGTTGGTGAAAAACTTTTTTGTTTGAAAGAATATAAAATAAAGCAATAAATAAAGCGTTTTAAAAATTATAATATCCACCACAGCTAGAACTTTGTTCATGAAAACAACAAATCAACGTACGCGCTACGTGCAAAAAGTAATTAACATTATATGATGATTTTGATTTTAATAGCACTGTTTTAATTAGAAATAATTATAATTAAATACATCTCCAAAAACACTATAATGCTGGGTTGCAGAAAATATTGTCCACAAATCTGGAATCACAATAGCCATTAAATTTATTGATGATATAATTCTTATGAACGTAAGATTAGTTCGTCCTCTAATTTTTTGTTATATATAGCATCAGACCACAAGCACTCATAGAAAAATGCACGAGAGGTTTATTATTATAAAAATGAAAAAAACAATAAATTCTAAGCTAAAAGCAAATCTTGATTGTCCACATGTCCTGTTATTTTTATTACGCGTATTTTGATTGCGATGATTTTTATAAACGACTGCAATTTATAATTATTATATAGAACACTATAGCATTGAGATGTAAATTAACTCAAATCTGTATAATTGAAAATCGATTATTTAAAGAGCATTCATACATTTCTGTTCTCATTCAATTGACCAGTGAAAAATATTGTCTGTAATCACATTTATTTTCTGTATAAAAACTGTATTATTTAATACAATCTCTATCATAAAGGTAATGTTTTCATGGCAATTTTTTAGACACAACGCGACAGCTCGATGTCACTGAATTCAGAGGATCATGAATATTAATGGACCTGTGTAATTGAGCCTCAGATGTTTTTTTCATTAATTTTATACTGTAATCCTATAAAAACGACGTTAAATGTCATTTTGATACAATATAAATGTAAACTGGATTTTGTCTTATTTTTGCGTCATTTTAATAAGCATGTTTAAGAAATGTACAAACTGTCTTAAACAAATATTTCTTTAAATTTATTTTTATATCCAATCAGGTGTAGATATGGAGTGCTAGTGCGGGTGGTGTGACCAAATGACAGAAAGAGATGGCGATATTTGCGGTAACCATTCCATCTTTATTTAACAACATACAATAAAACGGGTCAGAAAGAAGCCTTTTCTTCCCTGTTGGTTTTTATGCTCAGTAGTAAGCACTCCATATCTACAACTCAGTGGTCATACGTAATTAAAATTTTCTTTTAAATAACCCATCATAATTTAAAAAGATGTTTGGTTTAGTAGAAAAATATAATAACCTAATTTTGAAACAACATGGTCTAATATTGTATTCAACTTCTCGTATAGCTAAGGCTATAAACGCCCAGGGTAAGATTTGAATTTTGCGCCCCCCAAAGCCTATTTTGTAGGAAAAAAAATACAACTTTAAAGTAGACTCCCTTGAGGTTTGCGCCCCTGACAATCGCCCTCCCGACCCACCTCTAGCTACGACGCTAATTGTATTATATTATACACATTACACATACATAATAAAAATGTTATACAATTCTATAACATTACATAACTGTACCTATTCTCCTTTCGAATTTGATAATATTAGAGAAGATATCTTTGAATAAAACCTAAATTAAAAATTTAAAAGAACCCCGACACAAAACAAATCTCTGAAAAGTAAAAAATTATATGTATTGGCCCTTGTTTAATATAAATAGTAATACTCTTAGCCAAGCTAAGTACGACCCTTGGATAAAAATATTATTACAGAAAGACCTCGCTTACCGCTACTCCGTTTAACGCTATTTCAGTATTACGCGGTTTCTAAAAAAAAGTTTAGCCACTATAACGTAAATTATGGATCAATTTATACAAAATGATTTAAATTTTGACAGAAGTTCAAAATGTTATTGATGCAACATATTGCTATTGAAAACAGCTTGCTGAACGAAACAGAAAAAGGCGCACGACATTAGATGACTTTTTCACGAAAAACAAAATATGTCAGAGGACGAACCTTCCTCATCACAAACATAGCTTCTTACTCGATCTTTTATTTGATTTTCATAAATGTTTTGTGAACAAAAATCGATATTAGCAATATATAAATCTGTAATAATTAATGCGATAAAAAAGTATTTAACAATAAATGTTTCAAAATTAAAAAAAAATAACAAATTTTCTTATTCTCGGTTCTATTTCACTTATGTCTATTATATACCTACGTATTAAGATGACCCCGTTTAGCAATGTTCGTATAGCGCAGAAACTTATTGGAACGTATTTCCCGCGCTAAACGGGGTAACTGCACTAATATTATTACACTTAAAGGGCCAATATATATAATTTTTTATTTTTAGAGGTGTTATTTTGCGTCGGAGGGTTTTTCAACTTTTAACTTCGCTTTTTAAACTTTACATTCTTATGGAAAAAATACATTTCTTGAATGTGCAAATTTGAAAACATTACATACGCTTTCTTGTCTTTTATAAATTTAACTAATAAAAATAAGTCATTCTTTAATTACACTAAAAAATATACTTTCAGTTATTCTGATATTGGTGTCACAAAGAGCAGAGGTTCAGCTAATTCAGCTATTTGGTACGGAAAGTATGAAAGCAACACTAGAGGAGCAATTGAAGAAGCAAAGAGGAAATGGGCCGACTTATTTGGAACTACTGGTGGTTATTTATGTGCTAGGTATGATCCGAGGTTGCATGGCAGGGTACCTACTGACTAATTCTGAATAATAAATATATTAATTAATATTTTTAAGCTGAGAGTATTGACAAAGAATGTATCTAATTACCCACTATTAACTTCTGCACCTTTAATGAAGATCTAAATTTTAGGTTTTATATGGGAAGAAACCTGTGAAATTTACGTTGAAGGCATGCAATCGTATTTGCGGAACATGTGGAATTTCATTGATTTTACAAGGAATTCACTTTACGTAGGAGTTGCTGCTCTTAGGATATTCGCTTACGTACAACAGACAAACCAAATATCTAAGGATCCGTCAACAGCATTCGTTTCGAGAGAAAATTGGGATGCTTTTGACCCACAGCTGATAGCCGAAGGTCTTTTTGCTGCGGCTAATGTATTCAGGTCATTTAACAAAACTTATTTTTTGTTAGAAAGCTAAAAAATATTATTATTAAAATCTATTAAATTATTGAATTTATGAAACAAACTATAGTGATACGTACTTATAATTGTTTTCTTTTCATTCATTCCAAGATGATCAGATACTTCTTATTGCATGTCTTTAAGATTTCTTTGCGTTGTTTATTTTCAGTGCCTTGAAGCTAGTCCACATGTTTTCAATAAATCCACATCTGGGACCACTGCAAATATCTCTGGGTAGAATGGTCATTGATATTGTGAAGTTCTTCTTCATCTATTCTCTTGTTCTTTTTGCGTTCGCTTGCGGTAATAATTTTTTTTTGTATATTCATTCGTTACTCCATCAATTCAAAATTTATTCTAATTCATCTGGCAGAATTGTACAGTTAATATAATAAAGTGTAGGTACGATATATGGTAAATTAATAATATGATTACGTGTAGCAACAGAATAAAGATAGTAGGTCGGGACATTGTAGGAAGAATTTGAGATTTATATCATTTTTGTTTTTCGTCTCAAAATATTTTTCTGGTTAAAGTTTCGTCCACGTCGGGGAGCATAATATACGTGAATACTGGACGATCATCAAATACTTTTTTCAACCAGATAATCTAACGTTTAATGTGCTAAGCGATTAACATTTTTATCAATAAAACAGTTGATAGGAAATTTATTAATACATTCTTGGCTAATTTACAAAGTATCTTTTAAGATCTGTCGTTCCTTTACTTTTTAAGTTATTTTTTTATTTAATAATGTGTATGAAACACTAAAATCTATTGGTTATATTTTCTTCGGAGTTAACAAATCATTTTTTTTATTCATATGAAATTCATCTACTTAATAAATTTAAATCATTCGTACATTATGACTCTGTAATATAGTAACCAAATTAGTTTTCCTTATATTGTAATAAGTAAATTAATGAAACTTTTTTCAAGGCTTGAATCAACTGCTTTGGTATTTTTCTGAGATGGAAAGACGCAAATGCTACGTAATGCCTGGAGGCCTACCGGACTGGGATAATGCTTCTGACTCTTGCACGAAGTGGAGAAGCTTTGCAAAGTACGTATACTTTATAATAATATACTCTATAAGATACATACAATACACATGTTTGTTTAATCTTTTATTTTAATTCTCAAAAGCCAATGTAAGTATTGTAAAGGAACAATCACTCATAAGCTAAAAGAGTCAGTTTATAATAAAAAACGTGCCTGAAGCGACGTCCGCCGAACTGTATATGTACATGCTACACGACGTATACCGCATTCAAATACCGTAAATTATATCATACAGAGTAGGAGTCGTCGTTTTTTTATTTCCACTTTGATGTTTGTAATGAGGCCCACAGATTCAGACTTTTGAAAGTATCTTACGCGGTACAATAGAAGGTTTGTGTACTTGCGAAAATTCGATTTTTAGTTTTCGGTGACTTTAGTTTTTGGTTCTCTGAATCCAAAAAGTGATATCAATCAGTCTATTAAACAAAAAGTAGGAGGCGATTGTCGAAGATTTGGCGCTGCGAATATCATTTTTGATGTTTTTGTCACATTATTATTATTTCAATTGCTGACCTAAAATTAAAATAAAACTCGGATCGCAGTGCCAAAACCCGGCCGACAATATTGTATTATGTATTATATACCTATATGATATGAATTTGTTTTTAGAGAAAATAAAAAATTACGAAAAGAGGTCATTAATAATGTGTGAGCTAAGACGAGTTTTAAAAGCGATATGGCGACATGAAAAGCATAATACTGGCCCGGTTAAATGTATAAAATTACACTCTTTTGGCTTTGCCGTAATCGCGGAATAAAAATAGTTATTGAAGAAATTTTTAGGATAAACCTAGGTGGCACAGGATCGAAGAAAGCAAATACTGAATGATGTAAATTGCATTTATTCTAACGTTTCGGCATCTTCAAAGAGTCAATTGCCAAAACGTTAGAATAAGTGCAATTTACATAATTCAGTATTTGCTTTCTTCGATCCTGTGCCACCTAAGTTTATCCTAAGAAATTTCTTCAATTCTACTTTCAAGGATCATCATCACTCTAAGTTTTTAGAGTTATTTTCGCAAAATAGTTATTGTTTGCTTACAGTGTATTCGAAGCATCTCAGTCGCTATTCTGGGCCAGTTTTGGAATGGTCGGATTGGACAGTTTCGAATTAACGGGCATTAAGACATACACTCGTTTTTGGGGTCTACTGATGTTCGGTTCGTACTCAGTGATCAACGTTATCGTTCTATTGAACTTGCTCATAGCCATGATGTCCAACTCTTACGCAATGATTGATGTAAGCGTCTTTCTGAAACATTTATATTCATGTATTTTAGTAAATAGTGAACAATTAAAAATCTTTATAAGAGGACGGCGTTGTGTAACGGTCAGCGTGCTGACCTTTTGGATCGGACTCTCATGGATTCGAATCCCATCTCTGCTCAAGAATATTTTGTGATGTCCTGTAGATTCAACTTTGATTTTTAATGATAGTAGTCAAATAACGTATATGATGGAATCGCCTCTCTTTTCTTGTGTTCGTTGTTCTATACCGTACACTTGAGAATTAAGGTTCTAAGTTCTATTGTGTGCAAATGATTTAAATTATATTTTTTATAGGAACATTCTGATACAGAGTGGAAATTTGCAAGAACGCGTTTGTGGATGAGTTACTTTGAGGAGAGTGCTACATTACCGCCGCCATTTAACATATTCCCGACTCCTAAATTGATTCTCAAAACGCTTGGTTTGCGTAAAAAGGATAAATTGAGGAGAATGTCATCTAAAGTAAGATGTATTTACAAGCTTTTATGTAGTTTCACCTGTTCCGGTGTCTATTCGTAATCAAATCTTTCAAGCTAAATTTGACCCACTTCCCGATTTCTGACTGAGCTGAAATTTTGTACACACCTTTGGTTCTGAAGACAATGCAATATATTACATTGAATATTGCGATAGATCCAATATGGCCGCCACCACAAAATGGAGGATTTAAAGGGATGGTTTTTGGTTTCGAGTAAAACACAACATTATATTTTATATACTCTCTATTGTTTATCAAAATACAAAATGTCTTTACAGACAGAGAGCTTTGTTTTAACTAACTATATGTGGAGGTGTCATTGGTATTATATTTAAAATATATTCGATGCAATAAGCTTTGTAAGCATAACAGTCCGTCGCCACGACGGAGCCAGTAATTGATACATAATTTATTTTGTTTGACAATCTTATAACAACAAGAAGTGAATACAGTTTTTGTTTATTTTATGTACATTAAAACCAACACACCCCCTTCAAAAATGTATGAACTTATATTAGTCATTTTACGGGGAATTTAACGCTTAATGGCCCAACATTCGTTGCATGGGTTGAGGAAAACCCCCTCAAAAACTCAACCAGACCATAAATCATTTATTTAACAATATTTATCATTTTGATAATTTTGAAATTAACATTTTGTTAAACAACTTATTACTAGAGTTTTCTTAAAATTTCTTCCTCTATTTCTCTTGCAGTCCCATCTTCTCCCTCAGCTCCCTGAACTGATGTGCTGGTAACGACTTTGTCAGTAGGTCAGCCTCCTGATGACCTGTGGGCAAATATTTCAAACAGACAGTGTTGTTCTCTACTTGCTCCCGTATAAAATGGTATTTAACGTCGATATGTTTGGAACGTTTATGACTAACTGGATTATTTGCCATTGCTATACAACTTTTGTTGTCTTCATATAATGTTATTGGTTCCAACATATTGATATTTATACTGACTAACAAAGATTTAATCCATAAAGCCTCTTTTACTGCCTCAAATACAGCCATGTATTCGGCCTCTGTTGAGGACGCAGCAACTGAATTTTGTCGTCGTGTGATCCATGTCACTGTACAGTTTTCAAATAATTTAAATAAACATCCTGTTGTACTTCGACGATCTAATTCATTATTTGCCCAATCCGCATCAACATATCCTGTTAGTTTTCTTTCGTAATTTTCATTACGCCTATATACCAGTTTTATATAAATCGTTCCTTTAACATATCTTAATACTCGTTTTAAGCATTGCCATAGTTCTTTATTACATTTATTTTGATATCTACTTAGTAGATTTACTGCTGTACATAAATCCGGTCGGGTACACAACATTGCGTACATTAGACAGCCAATTAGGTTTCTACAGGGTGCATCATAATTATCATCTGAATTTAATTCTGAATAATTTAATTTCACAGGTAATGGTGTACTGATCGGGTTGCATTCATCCATTTTAAATTTCTCTAATATTGATTTTAAATATGAGGTTTGATCTAATGCTATTTCAGAATCTGACCTTAGTATTTTAATTCCGAGAAAATTGTTAATTTCTTTTAAATCAACCATTTCGAATTGTTTCATTAAAAACTTCTTAAAATTATTTATTGTATTTATGTCTTTTGTAGCAATGACTAAATCATCCACATACAATATTACATAAATGTTTTTGTGAACATGACCTCTGTCTAATAAATATAAACAATTATCGGCTGATGAATTAACAAAGCCTCGTTCATTCATTATGTTATTAAAATACTCATACCAGCATCGGGCTGATTGCTTTAAACCATATAGAGATTTATTTAGTTTACATACAAGGTTATTTGTTTGAACTGCAACACCGTCAGGCACCCTCATATAAATATTTTCCTTTAAAGTCCCATTAAGGAATGCTGTTTTTACATCCATTTGGTGTATTAATAGTTCAAACTGATTTGCAAAAGCAAGCACACACCTAAATGTTCCTATGCGCGCAACTGGCGCGAATGTTTCGTCATAGTCTAATGTTTTTCTTTGACTAAAACCGCGCGCTACTAAACGAGCTTTATATCTTTCCGAGTTTTCATTACTGTCTCCCTTTATTGAAAACACCCATTTACAATCGACAATATTTACATTACTCGGCTTCGGTACCAATGTCCACGTTTTATTTCGATTTAATGATTCTAATTCATCATTTATTGCTTTTTCCCATTTTGTTCTAAACGCATTTTTAACTACGTCTTGATAACTCTTGGGAATTTTATTTTCAAACATCTGATTTCCTATTAAATAATTATTAATATCGAAATTATCATCTCTGTATGATATTATTGGTTTATTTTTTTTAATCTTTTACTTCTCCTCACATCCTGTACATTATACGAACTTTCACTTTCACTGTCTGAGCTCATACTGGTTGGTTCAGAGACATCCCTTTTTGAGGATGTTTGACCTTTAGTGCAATTTTTAGGGACACCTTTTTCATTAAGGGTTTGTTTGCACCTTTTATCGTCCGTTTGACCAGGTGTGATATTATCTACAGATTCAGTACCAGCAGCACCCCCTGCTGAACTATTTTCTGTACCTTTAGGTACAGTTTTATCTGTATTTTCTTTACTACCAATTTTAACAATGTCATCAAGTTCTCGTCTTGATGTTTTATATGTAATTTCATCAAAAATTACATCACGTGCAATTATGAATTTTTCTGATTTCGGATTAAAAATTTTATATCCATTTGACACATAACCCACAAGAATTCCTTTATACGATTTACTATCGAATTTACTTTTTCTCGTTTTATCATGCACATATGCCGTACACCCAAATATTTTTAAATTACCTAATTTTGGCTTTTTATTATGCCACCTTTCATATGGTGTTTTATCGAACTTTATCGCTTTTGTTGGCGATCTGTTTACCAAATAGGTTGCAGTTAAGATTGCCTCGCCCCAGAAGCGTTTATCTAGACCCGCACTGTGTACCATTGCACGTGCCTTTTCTGTTAATGTTCGATTCATACGTTCTGCTAATCCGTTTTGTTTTGGAGTGTATGGCACTGTGAGATGATATGTTATCCCCTTTTGTTTACAGTATTCCTTCATTTCGCCAGATAAGTACTCACTTCCATTATCAGTATATAAATTTACTAATTTTGTATTAAATTGAGCTTCACTTTTTGTAACATAATCTTTAAAACAAGTGAATACCTCTGATTTATTTGACATTAAATAAGTTACAGTATAATGAGTATAATCATCAATAAAGTTTACAAAATAATTCTTTTCATCTATAGTTGATGGTGTTATTGGCCCACACACGTCAGAGTGCACAACAAATAATGGCCTTTGTATATACTCTTTATCTTTTGACTTCGCGAAAGGAAAGCGTACTTGTTTTCCACTAATACAAGCTTCACATAACGAATTAAAAGGATTTATATTCTTTAAACAAACAACATCACAGGCTAATTTATTTACTTTAATTTTTGTAAATTTTTCTTTACTAATATGACCTAATCTTTCATGCCACATTTTATCTTTATCAATAGTATTCGCCTCAGCAACGTAACCCGCAGCCCGTGCTTTATTATACGCATTTTGTACTATTAATTCTATAATATACAAATTGTTTATGCGCTTACCTTTAATTACTGTTCTGTCTCCTTTTCTGACCTCGACATGACCAGTTTCCGTGAATAACACCGACATTCCAGCTTCCTGGATGCGCCTAACTGAGATGAGGTTGGTTGGTACATTTTTGCTGTAGAGGACATTTTTTAGCTCGCCACTGTAGCCAAGTGAAGTTGTAACTTCTATCCTTCCCATATATGTTGCCTCAATAATTGTCCCTATTTTTGCCACAGTTATGCGAATTGGATTATCCAGCTGTTCGCATTCGGTGAAAAGGGTTAAGTCATTTATGATATGCTCTGTTGCACCAGAGTCCAGCACAAAACGCCATGATGCAGTGTTTTCATTACACATCATAAACGCAAACGCTTTATTTGTTACTGCTGTTGATGCACTTGCTTCATGATTGTTTCTTTTCTTACGTTTTTCTGGTCCCTTTAAAGTTTGTTTATAAAAATAGCAGTCACGTTTGTAATGATTTTTTCGTCCACAGTGAAAACACTTTTTCACCTGCCTAATTTTAAACTCAGGCTTATTTCTATGAGTAAACTTCTCCTTTTCCTTGTGATTATCAGGTGCACTTTTGGCGCGGAAATGAAGAGCTTTCATACTTGTATCAGCATTTTCACGCATGAGATACTCTTCATGTTCTATAAGCATTCCTTTTACAAATGCTAACGTAAGTCTTTCGTCCGTCATAGTTTTAATTGCAGCTTTTATTGGTGCATAACTCGGTGGCAACGAGTTTAATGTGTACCACACTTTTGTTGTTTCACTCACTTCCCCGCCGCAAGCAACCATATCACGCACCATTTCGTCAATTTCTACCATGTGCTTTTTCAATGATGTACCTGGCTTTAATTTGCAATTAAACAACCGATCTTGGAGACATAGCTGTGTTGATACCTTTCTACAGGCATAAAGACTATCGAATTTTTCCAAAATTTGTCGAGCTGTTGCACGACCTGGTGGCACTTGCGATACTACTGTGTCATCGAGGTACTCTATTAATGTACCTCTGGCAAATCTTTCCCATTTTATCCATTCCTCAGTAATTGGTATTGGTGGATCTTCACTTAATACTTTAGTAGCACCTTCTTGTTCAATAATTTCTTGTAGTCTAAATTTCCACATTAAATAGTTTTCACCATTAAAAAGTTTTAAATTTCGCTTTAAAACAGTTGATGTGCCGCTCGCCATCGTTATTTTATTATTCTTTATTATTTTACACTGTTATTTACATTCACTCACTTAATTGCAATCACACACGGTGACTGGGCCCATAACCTAAAGGGATGGTTTTTGGTTTCGAGTAAAACACAACATTATATTTTATATACTCTCTATTGTTTATCAAAATACAAAATGTCTTTACAGACAGAGAGCTTTGTTTTAACTAACTATATGTGGAGGTGTCATTGGTATTATATTTAAAATATATTCGATGCAATAAGCTTTGTAAGCATAACAGTCCGTCGCCACGACGGAGCCAGTAATTGATACATAATTTATTTTGTTTGACAATCTTATAACAACAAGAAGTGAATACAGTTTTTGTTTATTTTATGTACATTAAAACCAACAGGATTAACTTCTTCTTTACAACTCCCTCCACATGGGTATCAAATGAAAGGATATGACAAGTAGAATCCAATCAGAAATGTAACTTTATTCCAAATTCAAAATGGCGGCCGACATACAATGGCGGATCATCTATTTCAATATTGGTATCAAATGAGAGGGTATGGCAAGTAGAATTCAGTAAACTGTGTGCCGTTATTTGAAATCCAATATGGTGGCCTTCCGACCAACGCGTGTGTGCAAATATATTAATAATAGCGG
The DNA here is from genome assembly GCA_034508555.1 of Venustoraphidia nigricollis. NCBI lineage: Eukaryota > Metazoa > Arthropoda > Insecta > Raphidioptera > Raphidiidae > Venustoraphidia > Venustoraphidia nigricollis. Next base: position 2,507 of record JAVRKA010000128.1, on the reverse strand, counting down.
CTACTTTTAGACAGACAGAGATTCCAGTTACAATTTTTATTTATATATGTATAGATGTGAAATCTCCTCAGTTTGTTTACGAATTTCTGTTTGAATTTATAGCGTCGTGATCGCAAAGAAAAAGAACGTGATAATCGTTACACGGCTGTGATGCGTGCTCTGGTTTGGCGCTATGTATCTGCGATGCACAGAAAGATGGAAGAGAATCCGGTCACCGAAGACGACATCAATGAAGTCAAGAGCGATATCTCATCTATGCGCTATGAGATTCTGGAAGTTCTCGAACGCAATGGCATGGACGTTTCTAACATCGACAAGAAAGAGAAAAGTATGTGACTTATGTAATGTTTGTTAAAAGTAAGCCTGCGACGTTGCGACGTTCTTTAAGAACCTGAAGAAAATCCAAACCCCAACTGAAACGTCGTTCATATAATTATTTTTTTTCAATTGTCTGTTCATAGCTTTTAATTTTACTTATAAGTTTTAGAACACGCATATATAAATACAAATTTCATTTTGAAACTTTTTTGTGTTTAATATTACAAAAAATAAAATTGAATTTTTTTACTGCAGCCGTTGTTGGAAAAAAGAACAAAGTGTGGGAACGTAGATTGATGAAAGACTTCCGTGTAGCACCGGTAGCTACAGATGAAGACTTAGAGCCGCCTCCAGAGAATGAAGATATGCTTTCTAAGTACGTAATATAGTAGGATATCAAATCTTTTATAAATAGATTAAGAAAAAACCGGTCAAGTGCGAGTCGAACTCGCGAGAAGAGGGTTCCGTACCATTTCGTTTTCCGTGAGTTCTTTAAGCTTTAAGATTTTCGTTTAGGTTTTTCTGTAGACTATGGGTGCAGCAATGAAAGTGACTTCTGTCTTTCAGCTTGGCAATAATGAAAGAAACTTCTGTAAATATGGTAACACGGTGGTGTTACCATATTTACTTGTGACTTTGGTGATATTACAGAATTGAAATCACCGTTAATCAAACACATCAACCTATATACCGTTGTATAAATTATAATACGTATCGCTTTTTCAAGTCCTTTTTATTGATATTGCCAAGTTAATTAGGATATAATATCCGAATTTTAATTTACTATTTGTTTTTATTTAAATATAAAACATATTTATTTTATTTAGATTTAGGCGGATAGCTCGATTAGCCGTACTTAACTCCAGCGCCCATAAATGGGGAGAAGTAGTGGAGGGCGCCGTCTGCCAGTCGTAAGCATACCGTTTTTTATTTATTTAATAAAACTTACAATTAATACTATACATACTTATTGTTTGTATAGAATGTATGTTCCACCTACAAAATATAAGCCCGAGACTTGACGCATAATGAAAAAATCGATCCTAGGGCCCCTGACAGAAAACGTGTGCGAGAACACGCCTAGCGTTGATGAATATCAAGTAGAAAATTAATTCTACTGAATAATTTTTAATGGGTCTGAACCCATAAGTCAAAATTGCTATTGTTGTATTGTATTTAAATTATTCACTTATTATTTTAATGATTGCAGATCTCAAATTGGACGTTGTCATAATCGAGAAGCATATAAGAATCAACAGAACTTGCAGCGCGCAATGGACGAGGCACGAAAACTTGTAATGAAAAGTCCTCTTCCGGGAATGTCACGATCAGCTTCACCTATTGAAATGCCTGATACAATGTTTAATCCTTTAGACATCCTTAAAGCAATTTCAGACGAAACTGGTATGAAATCCCCTGACAATAATATTATTTTCGCGTTTTATTACGTTAATTTTGAAAATTACAACTATAACTAATTTAGTTTCTAAACGTAATTCTATAATTAAAGACGTTTAAATAAAAACTGAATCTGTATTCAATTATCTACCTATTGTATTAAATATTGAAAATATAAGAAATGGGGGAAAATTTTTAAGCCGTGAACTTCATAAAATAATCTTTTGTTAATGAGAACTGCTTATTGTCTCTTTGAGATTTATTCTCTGTGGAGATTTGTTTTTTCAAGTCACTGCCTATACTGCGAATTGTGACATTATTATTCTATGAATTAACGAAAAATATATTTTTTTACGCAAGAATGTTTGATCTTAACTTTCAAGACATATTTGTGATGTTGATATTGTCTTTATTATGCCCAATTTTCAGGAAATCTTTTACAAATGCCCGGTGCTGCTGGAAGTCGTGCCATCTCGCCAGCATTATCATCTCTAGCAATGAAAATGCAACAAGCCAAAGCACAGCGGACACCGATTATTTCTCGAAGCAGTTCACCCAGACAAGTAGGTGTCACGTCTCCAGATCCTGACAAATCTTCGGAAGTTTCGCCACCGGCCCCACTGATTACTTCATCTTCTCTATTGACTACTTCTCCGCCTCTACCTACTACTTCACCGCCACCTGCCTCACCGCCTCCACCAACTACATCGCCACCTCCAGGGAAATCGCCGATACCATCAACGACTTCTGTTACACCGCCGAAACCTGTTATTTCGCCGCCAATGTCACCT